>LPNX010298688.1:228889-322255 GCA_001517045.1 Pseudotsuga menziesii
TGCAATTTCCTCCTTCTTTAAAGTAGCTTGCTTGTTTGTATTCTCGGAATTTTTGTTGAGTTTGACTATTTGGGAAATTTTTGGTTTTGAAACGAAATTGGAAAGAGAAAAATACTCTCTCCTTCCCATAAGTAGGCATGTTTTGAAAGGTAAAGTGAAAGAATTTGCACATCATAATTGCATGCTTTTACATTTCTATCATAAGTCCATGCATTCACCTAACAGTTCAACTTAAAATTAATGGTAGCTATAGGTTAAATTTTTTAGTAACTTGAGTGATAGGTTATATACGTGTTTCGAAGTCGTAAAACATAGGGTTTGTCGTTTACTGCCTGTACTACAACCCGAGACCTGCGTGGTTCTTACACATACCATCGGTATACTGAACAGCCTTTCACGTACCCTTGAGGTATATGAAAAGGTACTTCACGTTCTCGATTGTATATAGGAAGGCCCCTTGTGAACAGTTGTGCATTAGATAGCACTACTACAGATTTGAACTCCCACGTACCTTGTGCACATCAAGAGGCCCTTCTAGGATTCCTTAGACCATCTGAGAAAATCCCTTTTGGCCATATTGTTGGCACAATACACCGATAACAATGCTCGGGAAGATTACTATGCACGTGACGTCCAGTTAGTAGGGTATTCAGGTGAGGGATGGGTGATCCTCCTCACCGCGTTTTACTGTTGGACCCTGATGTATATCGTGAGTTGCAAAGACTTGACAATCCTAGTGAGGAACCAGCTTGTTCAAACCCTCTTTTCACTTAAGTTTGCTTGTGACCTATAGTTTGTGTAGAACTTTTGTGTGATTTCCTTAGTTTTAAAACCCTAGGTTAGGTTTTTAGAGACCATACAATCTGGCTGAGTTTTCGTTGAGATGATCTAGAAGAAACCAGGGCTTACCACCCAAATTTCCTCTTGTTATAGGGGAGAGCCCCATGGAAGCCACAAATCAAGGAGCTGCAACTAAATCCCATGTGGAAGGAAGTACAGTTGTGGAAAGTGAAGAGCAATTCACTTCTTATGTTAATCCCTTGGTCCAACAGCCTCTTGCGGCTGACACTTCATTTCATTCTCCGATGGAAGGTCATACCAATAGTCCAGTTGAAACTAAGTATGGTCCTAATGCTCCTTTCTAGAGAACTTCTATGGGTCAAGCCATTTTTGAATTCGGGGTGACTAAACCTTCTTTTGAGAACCCTCCTCCAGGTGAGGATGAATATAGGAGAATCCAAGCATCTATTGATCGTGCTCACAATTGTTCAGAGAGAATGGAAAGAATTGTTCCTTCACCTGTATCTTACAAAGAACCTGTGTCAGCTCTTTTACCACGTTTTTCAGATCCATGGCCTTTTGGATATCGTTCACTTGCTGAGAATTTGGGTCCTATTGAAGAAGTTATGTTTCATACCGTGACTTCTCATAATCCATGTCAAACCTCCAACCCTACAGTTGTAAATACTAGGTTTGTTTCTAGTCCTCCCATACCCTCTATAGCTATGGGAAATCCTCAGCTCAAATGGTTTCAGTACATTCCAATGTCAGGGGGCAATCCCTGGTGCTAGTTATGTTATCTATTAGTGGAGTTTCTACTAATAATATACATACTTTTGTTGTAAGAAAACTCGCAGTGGTTGTTGCTCCTACCCATACCAATATGGTAAACCCTCTATCAAGTTCAGGCCAACCCTTAGGGGTACAACCTGCATTCAACCAACCTTCTTGGGGTTATGGTTACCCATAGAATCAACTACCTGTAGAAAATATGAACTATCAACCTACATCTACAGGAAATATGTATCTTGGATTCCCTTACCCTAGAAACAAGTTCACGCAGTGAGGGCAACCTAATTGGTCCTGCATGCCAACAATGGAAGGAATGCCTATTCTTATTGCTGGAGGTGCCAGAGGGCCACCTTATGGTGACCCACCTTTTGGAGGCCCACCTGGTGGTGGTCCTCTTAATAGAGGCCCACCTGGTGGTGGTCCACCTTACGGAGGCCCACCTAGTGGTGGTCCACCTTACGGAGGCCCACCTAGTGGTGGTCCACCTTACGGAGGTCCACCTGGTGGTGGTCCACCTTACAGAGGCCCACCTGGTGGTGGTCTTCCTTACAAAGGACCACCACCTAGAGCACCACCACCCGAAGGCCCACCACCTAGAGGCCCACCTTCGGGGGGTCCATTACCTGGCGGTCCACCTTTTGGGGGACCACCATTTGGAAGACCACCACCTACAGGTTCACCACCACCTGGAGTCCCTCCACCTCCAGGTGTCCCTCCTCCTGGAGTTCATTCCCCATTGGGAGGATCTTTGGGAGGATCATATTCCCATCAACCAGCTCATCATTCGATATATCAATCAACTTATGGTCCTACTGGTACACATATGTCTTATCAATACTACCAGTATGTCGAACCTAATCGACAGCTTCCATTCCTAGAAACTTTGTATTTTCCTGGTTTGTCCAAGTTGATAAATGATCCCATTCAGCACAACCCTTCGTGGCCTGCCATTCCAATCAAGTTACCATCAGACATCCCAAAGTTTGATGGGAAGCAGGGAGATGATCCCAAAAATCATGTCATGAATTCTGATATATGGTGTTCTTCGAACTCCTAGATGGATGACTCTATTCGTTTGAGACTCTTTCAACACACTTTGACCGGTACAACCATGAACTGGTATATTGAACTTCCACAACATTCGTTTGTGGATTTTAGTGCATTAGCAACCGTTTTTATCACACACTTTAAGCTACCCATTCGTTATGAAATGGGTACAGATATTTTGACTTCACTCCGTCAAAATACCTCCACCCACATTTTGGACCATATCCTATTAGATTTTTATCATTCAAGATAGCATTATGATCTTCAGATCTTTAACTGAGAGAATGACATGCACAGCAATAAACACAAGAGACAAGAGATAAAGAATTTTCCTCGAGGAAACCATAAAGGAGAAAACCCCACAACTTCCTTAGAGATAGAATCAGCACCAAAAGTAAAACCCGAAAACATAAAGATGATCTCCCAACAGTAGTAGTCTCTCTCTTGTCCCAGCAACTTCTCTCTCTCACTCATGCGTCCCAATGAGTGAGTGTGTGTGTGATAAATAGAGAGGCTCACTCTCTATTTATATTCTTTCGTTCACTTAATGTCCAATCCAACATGTTGGCCTCACTTAACAATTACTTACTAGATCCAACATCTCTAGGAGAGCCTAATAACCCTAGTGCCCCACAACTTGTGGGGACTTTTCCCCTCCGACCAACAAGGAGGGTTATCCTTAACACAATGGTGGGGACTATTGCCCTGACTTACAATAACTCACCTAGGGTCAACTTCTCTAGGATAGTCTAATAACCCTAGGGCCCCACACTGCAGGGACTTTAACCCTTGATCAATATGAAGGTGTGGAGAACCTCCTATAATGAACAATCAAAATGCACGATATAACAGAAATATTGGAGCACAAAAGAGATTTTAATGATCATGGGCCACTTCGAGGGGGCAACCTCCTTTGAGAAAGCTCAATACAAAATAACTCTTCGATGCTTTCATTAGCCTCAACACATACTTATATACTAATTCTAATATTAACAACTATTACTCCACATGAATGTGGGATAATTCAACCTATTAACTGGACGACTTAACAACTATTACTTACTCCCCATGAATGTGGGATAATACATAATACTAATGGGACGACTTACAAAGAATATGCGTCCAACAAAATATACCAAAAAAATAAAGAGGGGTGTTGACATGGGTTCTTAACATCCCCTCCCTTTTAGAAAAAGCTTTGTCCTCAAATCTTTAGATGTGCAAACTGCTGCTGAATCTGAAGGAGCGGTTCCCATGTAGCATCCTCTAGTTGCATGCTAGGCCACTGAATTGAATACCTTTGTGATGGACTGAGAGAGAAGCTGACAAGTGCGCTTATTGAGGATGGCCTCCGACTTTGAAATGATGGATCCTGCATTATCACATTCTGGTAAAACAATTTGTGTGCTGATGTTGGCGCCAGTCACTTGCTGAATGTGAGAAGGAGGAAGTGCCAATTTATAAGCAACATACCCAATATTTTGAAGAACTAGATATGGGCCAAAGATATTTGGAGTGAGTGTTTGATTCCCTTTGTATTTCAAGGATGATTGCTTTTAACACTGCAGACGAAGAAAAACCATATCACCAACTTGAAAAGTGCACTCAAAACGGTGTTGATCAGCCTGTTGTTTCATGCGGGCTCTTGCCATGTGAAGATTGTCCTGCGGGAGGTGAAGAATATGATGTCAATTTCAAAGAACCATGTCAACTGCCTGAACTGGTGAACTATTGGGGGTGGATGGAAGGAGTACTAGAGGTGTGTGACCATAAACTGCTTCATATGGAGTCATTTAAGATGCAGTGTGGTAGGAATTATTGTACCACCATTCAGCGAGAGGGAGCCACTTTTCCCACTGATGTTGTTCTTCGGAGGTGAAACAACGAAGATAAGTTTCCCAATATTTGTTGACGACTGTAGTTGGACCATCTATTGGTGGGTGATAAACTGAAGTCATATGCAGTTTGGTGTCAGTGAGGTGAAAATGACTTGTGAAATTTGTGTTGCGGTCTGAGACAATGGAATAATGGATTCCATGAAGAAGGAATATCTGGTCCATGAAAATTTGTGCAATTGAAGAGGTGGTATATGCATGGAGTATAGTTTCACCCTTGTGGTGCTGACAAGGAACACATTCGGCAACCATATGTTGAATTTCGTGTTGCACCCCCTTCCAAAAGAATTTACATCGCGCCAGCTCATATGTTTTGATGAACCCAGAGTGCGTTGTCGATGGAGAAGCATGGAGTTCATAAAAGACCGCATGTTTAAGGTTTGTGCTCTGGGGAAGCACCAAATGACCCTTGTATCTCAGAGAAAATCCATCCCAAGAGGAATACAGTACCACAAAAGGGTTACTAGCCAACTGTTGGATGATTTTAGATAATGAGGATTCATTGACATATCCTTGCTGAATAGAGTGTAACCAAGTTGGAATAAGCATAGAAATAACTGAAAGAGAAACATGGGAATAAAATGTGTGGAAAAGGGAATCCACCACAAGATTGTCCTGAGCCTTCTTATAGTCATAATCCCTGAGTTTGATAACCCATTTCTATTGTGTTGGGGATGAGACCTATTGTTCCAGGAAATATTTCAAACTCTGGTGATCAGTCTTGATGCCGAGAGAATTCTCTAAGAGGGATGGCCACCACTTCTGTACTATGTGCAAAATAGTCATCATTTCCTTCTCATATGTAGAGGTGGATAAATTATTTCCAGAATTGGATTTGTCGGTGAAGGAAATGGGATGTTCATCTTGGAAGAGGACAATCCCAATTCCATTGTCGTAAGCATCACTCTCAAGAGTGAAGAGCTTGGAAAAATTCTGAAAGGTGCATCCAAATGAAAGATTTAAGGGAGTAGTTGAGACTACTGAAGGTTGCATCTGAATGAAATGGAGCTGAAAAATGACACCATGTGAATTCGTCTTAAGGATATTTTCCATGCAATGGGAAATGATGATGTTGAGAGAACCTGGTTGTAAGCCATTGAATTTGTGTTTGTTCCCATTGACTGAAAATTGTATCCATAGTTCAGCAAAATCCCATCAGATGGGTCCAAGTGTGCATAACCATTGAGTTCCCAAAATCACATCACATCCTCCTAGAGGCATGGAAAACATGTTAGAGCGCAAGTTATAATCACCAATAGAAATACACACATTGCGGCACTTTCCTTTGCAAGGTAAGGTGCTCCCTTTGGCAACCATGACTTTAAAGATGGAGCAAGGATGGACAAAACTATCAGCTTGTTTGGCAATCTGAGGGTCAATGAAGTTATGGGTGATACCAGAATCAATGAGTATTGTAAGAGGAATCTTCTTGAATAAAATCTTGACCTGCATGGTTTGTGGGGTGGTGACTCCAACTAATGCATGGAGAGATATCTTGGGGTGTTCTGCATGAGAATGAGGGCCAACAGGTGATTGCTAAATGTCGACTTGATTGTCTACTGGATCTTAAGCAGCTTCACAAATTTCAAGTGCAGGCAGAGAAACCACATCCAAGGGATAGAGCTTTGGTTCAGTACATTCATGTCCCTGGGTGAATTTCCCATCACAATTATAACAAAGTCCATTTTCCCTACATTCTTGCACCTCTGCTTCAGACAAAAGCTTGATAGGAGTGGGCGTAGGAGTTGGAGGGATTGGATGTCTTTGGGAAACCATATTTTGGAATGGAACAAAAGTGGATTTGGGGCGTTGCTGAGTCCTGATCTTGTCCTCCACCAACTTAGCCAACCCGAGTATTTCCATCATTGTGTTGGGACAAAACATGTTAACCTCATATTGGATTGTATCCTTAAGACCACTAATAAAACAACTCTTGTAGAAGGCATCAGAAAATCCTTCTGTGTTCTTGACTAATTTCTCAAATTTTGTCTGATACTCTCTCTCAGTGCCAGTCTGACAAACTTTGGTCAGTGCTCCTATGAATTCATCAAAACCACTAGGGCCAAATCAGTGCAAAAGGAGTTGGCAAAAATCTATCCATTGGGGCTCTTCATGATCCTTGATGTACCAACAGAACCATTGAAGGGCTTCATGTTCCAAATGAAATGATGCAAGTGGGAATTTGGTGACATCAAAAGTGTTATGCATATTAAAGTATTGTTCTACCTTGTGTGTCCATCCAGTTGGATCATCACCATTGAAGTGACAGAAATCAATCTTCGACCCACGAAAGCTGCTAGAAGAAGAGAACTTAGTGTCTATAGAAGACTCAAGCTGTTGTCGGTTTCTCATGGCTGAATGCTGAAGATGGAGGTTGAGAATTATTTGATCTAGATCTGTGAGTTTGGTCTTGAGGGTGACAAGTTCTTCTTCCATTTGTCTATTTTCTCCTGTGTGGGTGACAACAACAAGATTTTTTTTGGGGGGGGTAGGGGGGGGAGATGGGTAGAAAAACAAAAACAGAGAGGGTTTTAGAAAAGAAAAATTTTGAGTTGGGAAAGACGTGAATGGGTAATTGGAGTTGACTAGGTTTGGGACACTTTCTGAAGGAGAAGTGAACTTCAGAAGTGGGGTGAAATAATGGGAAAATTTTTCAGAGAGGGACAATGAAGCAGAATTCAGAAATGAACATTGTGGCCAAATTTGAAGGCGATTGGGTGAGAATTGAAGAAGTTGTGACAAATGTGGAATTTCGAGCTTCGGGAAGTGGAATTTGGGATAGGGTCCTCAATGAATGAAATATGTAGAATGGAATGACAATGGTGACTATGAATTTTTAAGGGAAATGGAGCTAAATCAAGGAAGATGTGGCTATAAAAAAAAACCAGAAATTTATACTCGATTTTTTTTTTTTAAGAAATGATCTATGGCAGTGCTAGAAAGTTGTGCTTTATCAACTCCAATTGGAGTAAATGATCTGTGACAAGTCTGTATTTCACCCCCCTATTTATTTGTTTGGAAAAGGAAAAAAAAATCCCACTTGTTCCAAGGAAAGTGCTATGATACCAGATGTGGAGAACCTCCTGCAATGAATAATCAAAATGCATGATCTAACAGAAATATTGGAGCACAAAAGAGATTTTAATGATCACGGGCCACTTCGAGGGGGAAACCTCCTTTGATCAAGCTCAATACAAAATAACTATTCGATGCTTTCATTAGCCTCAACACATACTTATATCCTAAGTCTAATCTAAACAACTATTACTCCACATGAATGTGGGATAATTCAACCTATTAACTGGAAAACTTAACAACTATTACTTACTCCCCATGAATGTGGGATAATACATCATACCAATGGGATGACTTACAAAGCATATGCATCCGACAAAATATACCAACAAAATAAAGAGGGGGGTTGACACGGGTTCTTAACAGAGGGTTACCCACAATGACTTGACATGACTTGTTCACATTATAGAAACTTCCCGATTGGAACATTGGGGCATGACATGACTCAACTACATTATAAACACTTCTCAAAATAAACATCGGGGTACAATACATAAAATATACAAGTGAATACATTCCAAAGTTACAATTACATCAACACTCCCTCTTAACTAGGAAGGTATTCTCTTGGCACAATTTATCAGCATAAGTCTTATTCTCTTTATCATCTGGATCATCATTGAGTTCTCATCATCTTCATCTGGATCTGGATCATCATTACTGGATCTAGATCATCACTCGATCTGGATCATCATCACTGGATCTGGATCATCATCACTGGATCTGGATCATCATGGGATCTAGATCATCACTGTTGGATCATCATCATGGGTGCTATCTCATGATTCTTCTCGTCACAGGAATTTCTACAGAGCCGGCCATTTTTCATGCTAGTTGTAGGCCTAGCCTCCATGTAGGTATTTTCCTGCACTTATATCTGACCCTAAGTCAGAATGGCCCACCCAGCACTTACATCTGATCATGTAGAAACCAATCCTATAGTCATATTAGAAAGGCACGGCCATCACTCACATATGACCATGTGGTAACGCATCCCACAACCCTGTCAGAAAGGCCCAACACTCACATCTGACAACCAATGTCAGAAAGGCTCAACACTTACATTCGACCATGCGAGGAACCATTCCTCCATGCCGAAAGGGCTCTACACTTACATCTGACAACCAATGTCAGAAAGGATCAGCACTTACATTTGACCATGTGAAGAACCAATCCTCTATGTTGAAAGGGCTTTGCACTTACATCTAACAACCAATGTCAGAAATTCTTAGCACTTACATTCGACCATGTGAGGAACCAATCCTCCATGCCAAAAGGGCTCTGCACTTACATCTGATCATTGTAGGAACCAATCCTAAGATCACCTCAGAATGGCTCTGCACTCACATCTGATCATGTAGGAACCAATCCTACAGTCACATCAGAATGGCCCTCAGTCCCGGACTAAGCTTTCCTAGTAACTGACTAGGTGCCTTCATTCCAATAATGGCATTCAGCGCTTATATCTGATCATGTAGGAACCAATCCTATAGTCACATCAGAATGGCTCAGCACTCATATCTAACATGTGAGGAACCAATCCTCTCATCATGACAGAATGGCTCATCCCTTACATCTGACCATGGAAGGAACCAATCCTCTCACCATGTCAGAATGACTCACAGACTCATCACTTCCCCTTAGAGGGAATCTCGATCTGGAGAACACCAAGCTTCTCCCTGAAGTACTCAAACTTCACTCTAGCTAATGGCTTTGTCAACACATCAGCTATATGTTCGTCCGTCGCAACATACTGGAGCTTCACTGCTCCCCTCTGCATCATATCCCTGATATAGTGATACTTGATCTCGATATGCTTCAACTTGTCATGGAACACCGGGTTCTTCGATAACTTCACACAACTCTGGTTGTCACAATATATACAAGTAGCAAATAACTGGATATCAAATAAATCAAACAGTAGCTTCCTCAGCCATACTACCTCACAACTAGCTGAACAAGCTGCGACATACTCTGCTTCAGCTGTACTCAGTGCCACATAGGATTGCTTCCTGTTAACCCAAGAGATCACACCTGATCCCATACTGAAGAAACACCTTGAAGTGCTCTTTCTATCAATGTCACTGCCTACCCAATTTGAATCGACATAACCTTCCAAGTTAATCTTTTGATTCACCTCATACTTGAGCCCATAATCAATTGTACCCCTCAGGTACCTCAGAATATGCTTTGCAGCAATCAAGTGAACATGTCTCGAATCTGTCAGGAACTAGCTCAAGGTGTTCATAGCAAAGCGAATATCTGGTCTCATATACATTAGGTACATCAAGGACCCAATCATCTGAAGATACATCATAGCATCAACTGTCTCTGATGAAGCATCACTCAATAGCTTCATGTCCGATGCCATAGGTGTGGCCATGGCCTTGCATTCCATCATCCTGAACCTCTTCAGGATCTCTTCTGCATACTTCCTTTGTTCGAGGAAGATTCCATCCACATTCTGCCACACCACCATGCCTAGAAAATAGTGCATCGACACATAACAAGAGCATCACTAGTCTTCTGCCTTCAACCTTGAAGCAAAGGTTGGAATTCGATTTACTCTCAGTAAATCCTAGATTCATTAGTAAGCTATCCATCCTATTGTACCATGTCGAACCTTGGGATATTCTGCAGTCACTCCCTCTCAAGCAGAGCATCATACTCCCTCTGTCTTTGGTACTCTATGCACTGAAAAATTATGTACCGAAGTGACAAGTAGCTTCCTCTATTACTAATATTCTATGTATCCATCTAGGGTCACTGGATACCAAGATCCTCTATCTTTGAAAGCATTCTTCTCACACCCATCTGTGAACTTGTCATCCTTTATCAACCTTGTAGCAAAGGTTTAGATCTTCATCAATCTCCTCATGTATGTGTTATCCCATGGGTGTCTTCTGAGCTCGTACAAGGCCTTCTTTCATTTGCAAACATGATTCTACCTATCATGTTACTTTACTTCAAGTGGCTGCAAATGTCTCTTCGTATTTTATGGCTTCTTTTCATGCTACGAATATTGCCTTGTATCCCACGATGTTTCCATCTACTGCATGATGGAACTATGAAATTCCCTTCACGTATCAATACTGCATCCTAGACATCATTCTTCTGGTTTTCCATTTTTTTTCTTGGTTACTTCTTCATAGCTTGAAGGTTCTTCATCAATGATGTCGTTGCATTCATCATATTATTCTTCATCTTGAATTGTCATCACTTGTTCTTCGAAACAAGTCTCATCCTTCTTTGCTTGTAGGTGATTATGTATTCGATATTTCCTACAAGTCAAATGCATTTGCATTGTTAGAAACATTTCATAAGGAATATTCATAATGGAAAATTCTTATGCATAAATATATGATTATGCAACTATTTTATCCAGTACAACATTCATCCATATCTCACGAAAACTTTTCTAGATGCCTTCCATCTCCACCAGGACAACATTGAGATTATGCACTAATCCAATATACCAGCAAAGAGGTTTCATTCTAGATAAGTAGCAATGGAGAGTTGTATAGCACCATGAGCTACTTACCCATCACATGCATATTAGTAGTATACTGTCATTAATGAAAACATTCTATCATGCATAATACATCAATTGAATATAAACAAATGAATAACAAAACAATATCATGAAATGACAATTGAATACTTATCTTTACTTGTTTCATGGGTAGACTCCTTCTTGAGCCTTCAACTTTATCATCTTCTCATTCATAATAGCATCATTTCTTATCCAAATGCTAAGATGGATAAGAGCTTCTTCAATATTTGAGTCCTTCGTATTCCTCATCGCTTGAGGGATCTTCTTTGGATGGTGAGAGCTTGATATTCAATTGCTCCCACCTTCTCTTCTCTTATTATGAGTCGAGCTTCTTCTTGTGTGTGCTCTTCCCATAGTCTATTGAAATTAATCACTTCCTTCTAGCACACATTCCTCACATGAATGAATCCCATGATCCTAGGAGGCCATTCAAGGTGGCTATCACCACTTTTTTCATTCTCCACTTCTTCTTCTACTGCTACAAGTTGTTCTTTGATTTGAGAGACCCTCGTAAAGTATGACTGTATGGTCTCTGCATTCTGGAACTTCACATTCTTCAACTGTTTTCTCAAAGTCATATTCTAATTTATGTTCTTCCCTTCAAATAGCTTGGTCAAGGAATCAAACATCTCTTTTGGTGTCTATAGGGAAGACACTTATGGTATAAGGTGATCCGTGATTGAATTAGCAATGATCTTCTTGACCTTGACCAAGTTCTTCTTGTGTAAGGCTTTTAGCCTCATCTCCCTCTGGAACTAGATCCTCTCTAATTCATTTTCTTCAGAGAGATCATATACTTCCATGATTGGAATTTGTCAACTTAATAAAGCTTATAATCAAGCTGATGTGATAGATCACTTTGAAATGAGAACCTCAAATTAAAATAGCAAAAGATTAGATCTTACCGATTTGAGGTGTCCGTCCTGGTTCCGGAGCTGGCTGATGTAGGGTTTGTCAGAGAAACCCTAATTTTCAAAACTTGGAATATTTTAGATCTGATTGGATATAAATATAGATCTCTTCCAAGTGATCTTTCCAATGTACTCCTTTTCTGAAAACAGTGGAGGGAAGCTCCCGGAACAAAAAGTCCTAGTTTTCCAATTTCTTCTAGAGAAATACATGATACTATTTCTATGGTATCTCTGAAATTAATGCTCCTATATGTCTTAAACTTCTCACTGAGGTATCCTTACCTGTCCTAGTTCCAACACCACAGGTTTCATCAAAATTGGTTTAACCAATTGGGACTTATGATCATTTTCCCAAGGTGACCTGTTACAGGACTGTTCAGAACAGTGAAGTTGTACAGATTTCCACGTGTCACTGTTTCATCTTCTAGGTCTGAAAATTGGAACATAGAAATTAAAGTCTGTAAATTTTATGGAAAATCTTCTGAAATTTCATTTGTACCTTTGTAGCCCGAGATATAGCAATTCTCCCTAGGTGTCCTGTTTAGGGATGAATCCTAGAAGAGTTTGTAACCCTAACTTGGAGGAATCATATCTCCTATACTATAGCGAATTGGAGGATGAAGTTTGGATGAAATGTAAATAAGGAATTTATATTATGCCTATGAATTTTTCATCTCCTGATCCTGCTCCAATCCCAAGATATAGCTAATGTACCAAAACTTATCATTTTTAGTATTTTAGGGTTTTTTCGGCCCGGGGTCAAACAAGGGTTTGACTTTCCTGGAGTTATACCCAACCAAAAATATCGACCTAGGTATATAAACTTTGATTTTGATGAGGAGAGAAATCCTATGTCGAGATAACTCAAAAATTCCTCTTCTGTAAGAAGCCCTAATTTCCCGCACCAAAAACTAAAAAAGATCGGAATTGAATTCCGCTTCGACGGAAAGATGCACCCTTCAATGGAGAGTCAACCTAGCATAATTTTGTGGATGGATTGTGGAGAGAGACACAAAAAGTGAGAATCCCTAGCTTCGTTAGCTGTACAATGTCTTCTTCTCAGGTTAGCTCTGATACCATGTTATATTTTTATCATTCAAGCTAGCATTATGATCTTAGGATCTTTAACTGAGAGAATAATGTGCACAGCAATAAACACAAGAGACAAGAGACACAAGGAATTTTCCTCGGGGAAACCATAAAGGAGAAAACCTTTCAAATTCCTCAAAGATAGAATTAGCACCAAAAGTAAAACCCCAAAACATAAAGATGATCTCCCGACAACAGTAGTCTCTCTCTTGTCCCATCAACTTCTCTCTCTCACTCATGCGTCCCAATGAGTGAGTGTGTGTGTGATAAATAGATAAGCTCACTCTCTATTTATATTATTTCATTCACTTAATTTCCACTCCAACATGTCAGCCTCACTTAAAAATTACTTACTAGAGCTGACATCTCTAGGAGAGTCTAATAACCCTAGTGACCCACAACTTGTGGGGACTTTTCCCCTCCGACCAACAAGGAGGGTTATCCTTAACACAACGGTGGGGACTATTGCCTCGACTTACATTAACTCACCTAGGGTCAAATTCTCTGGGATAGTCTAATAACCCTAGGGCCCCACACTACGGGGACTTTAACCCTTAATCAATAGGAGGGTTACCCATAATGACTTGACATGACTTGTTCACATTATAGAAACTTCCCAATCAGAACATTGGGGCATGACATGACTCAATTACATTATAAACACTTCCCAGAATAAACATCGGGATTCAATACATAATATATACAAGTGAATACATTCCAAAGTTACAATTACATCAACATATCCATGAGTGGAGACGGTGGAGACAACTTATTAAAGCTCCCATCCCGGAACAAGTGTTAGTTGATTTGTTCACCAAATCCTTATTACCTCCCATCGCCTAAGATGTGGCTATGGGTGGTGCTATTACTGGAGAGCAGGCTATCAGTTGTGCTCAGTATATGGAATTGGTATATTCCCAATCCAAAAATCTGTATGACCTAATCCCTCAAGATCCTCATCCCAACATGGACCCTGCCAAGACACCCACAGAAACTCATGTTAATGGGGTTGTTGGTTCAATCCATCCCTCATTAATAGCCAAATATGCCAAGTAGCCTAATGCTTATGCTACTACTCCTTCAAATCCTACGGTTTTCACCGAGGTAAATTCTATTCAAAGTACACAAACAACCGGCAATAAGAAAAAGGAAAAGGTAAAAATAGAAAACTTGGTAACCAACAGGAGAATACCAAGGCTATGGCCACAAACAATGATAACAAAGGGAAAATAAAAGCTAAGTACCCTTTCTTGTTATGTGGGGTGATCACTTCATGAAGGGGTGCCCTCATCATGAAGAGATTACCAAATTTCTGAAAAGTAACCCTACACCTATGGTGCTTACCGATCCTTTCCCATCTCAACAACAATTGATAGACCACATGTCTAATCAAGGGACCTCTGGTTCCAAAGAAGAAATTAGAATGATGTCTTCAAATACCATCAATTTGAATACTCGTATTATGTCATACAATAATCCTGCATGAAAGAAGGATGAGAATCCTCCTTCCAAGAAAGTTTTGTCTACTAATTCCCCTCCATATTTGTCTAATGGTCCTCTCGTGATAGAGAAACCTAATCTTGGTTTGATTTTACGACCACCTAACGCTACCCTCAGGAAGGTTTTTTTAATCCCAATGCCTGAGCTGAACAATTATATAATGTTGTTGAAGATGTAGCTTAGGCACCTTGTGCGATGTCTACCCTTGAGGTACTCCAAAGCTGTCCAATGCAGCATAAAAAAATGCTAACGGCTTTGGGGGAATTAGACCCAGATAATACCAACTTAATCGATTTCAATGTGGAGAACTATAAGTCCATATTACCTCACCAACTTTCATTTCAAATTTCCTCTAGAGTAGTTGGGAGAAAGTTCCATCGGACCGTTCTGGATGAAGGAGCTTCAACCTCAGTTTTGTCTATAGCCTGTTGGAGAGCCATTGGTTCTCCTGAGCTTACAAAGTCTCCTACGACGTTGAAATATTTTGATGGACGAGGTTTCCAAACTCATGGTTTGTTACCATCCCTTTCAGTCGAGCTTGGGGACAATATTGTTTCCATTCAAGTGGAAGTGGTTGATGCCCTGTTGGATTACAACCTCCTATTAGGGAGAAATTGGTTCTATGTTATTACTGTTGTTGCTTCAACAGTTTTTAGAACTCTCCAGTTTCCTCATTTGGGAAAAATTGTAACTATTGATCAACTCGACTTTTGTTCACCATATGTTACTACTCCCACTATGAATAACATCCCTATGATAGGTCAATCCCCTCCTCTTTATCACTCGATTGGGGTAGTTCTGCTGAGATATTCAACACTTGTGGGAGTGTTTCCGTCAACCCCGCCTAGTATGAAAGTGGCAACTGTGAACATGATTTCCATGACTGGTTATAGTTCTAAAGGCAAAGAAGTTATTGAGTCATCCTCTCTTGGCCCCTATGAAGCGTTGTATGATGTTTTATAGTCTACCTCCGATGTCCAACCAGATGATATTCATTTGGTAGCCTCAGATCCTTACCACTTTCCCTACTTGCTAGAACCCTCTCTTCCCACTCTAGGCTATCTCACACATAATTTTCCTTCAGATGAGTCCATCATGGATATCATGAGTGTGAATGAACCCGTATGGGAATATCACCATCATCGACCTTATTTTCTTCCCAATGTCAATTTGGTAGGTTTTGACCTTATATCCCTTATCAATACTGATATTGTCACCCATCCACAAACGCCTGTATTGTTGCACGACATGGATTCTGAAGGAAATATTTGCAAAATCACTAAGACGAACCCGATTGACATATCAGTCAATCCTGGAACTGTTGAGCATGTTCACGTAGGCCAAAAATACTCAACGGAGGAAACTGAATAATTTAGAGCTCTTTTCAAAGAATTCCATGATATTTTTTCTTGGATTTATGCAGAAATTCCTGGGATTGATCCATCAATTATTGTACACAATATTAAAACCTATCCCACAATAAGACCTGTCCGACAAAAATTACATCAAGTCCATCCTAGGAAGGCTGCGGCTATCAAAGCTAAAGTAGAAAAACTTCTAAAGGTGGGGTTTATTTATTCCATACCCCTAATGGAATGGATATCTAACATTGTCCCTATAACCAAAAAGCAGGGCACTATTAGAGTCTGTATCGATTTTTGAGACTTGAATAAGGGTTGTCCTAAGGACAATTTCCCTACTCCACACATCGATTAGATCATCGATAACTGTGCTGGGAGCATCATCTTTTCTTTTATGGATGGATTTTCTATCTACAATGAGATAGATATTCTACCCACCGATCAGTATAAAACAAAATTTATCTTCCCATGGGGAACCTTCACATATCAAAAGTTACCTTTTGGCCTAAAGAACGCCGAAGCTACATTCCAATGAGCCATGTCCTATGCCTTTCATGATATCAAGCACATTGTGGAACCGTATCTTGGTGATCTCCCTGCTCATTCGCAGCAATGGGAGGACCATATTGGGAACCTTAGATACATTTTCCTTAGGTGTCATCACTATAAAATTCGGCTTAATCCACACAAATGTGTCTTTTGTGTTGAGATTGGATGCCTCCTTGGCTTCGTGGTTTGAAAAGATGGCATCCAGATTGATCCTTGGAAAAATGCTGCTATCCTAGCCTTACCTGCCACAACAAACCTTACTGAGCTTCAAAGTTTGCAAGGGAAGGAAAAATTTCTTCGTCGTTTTGTGCACAAATTCGCCAAGAAAATGCACGGTTATATGCGTCTCTTGAAGAAGGACACTCCATTCTTCTGGGATGACCATGCCCAGTGATCCTTTGATAATCTAAAGCATGCTCTGACCCATTCACCCGTGATACACCCCCCAGATTATTCAAAGGAATTTCTCTTGTATGTTGCTTCCTCCACTACTACCATCAAAATGGTTATAGTGTAGGACAATCCCAACGGCCAAGAACACGTGATATATTACATGAGTAAGATTCTATTGATTCTGAAACCCGCTACTCACGTGTGGAGAAGTTATCATTGGAAACAGTCATTTCTATTCAAAATTTTGGTCATTACATTCTGCTTCGTACCACAACTATACTCGTAGATCAAAACCCTATGTACTACATCCTAACCCGTCAGGTACTAGGGGGCAAATATTCCCATTGGATTGTTATCCTACATGAATTTGATCTTGATGTGGCCAAGGCTATTTCAAAGAAATATTTGTTTTTTTTGGAACCGATGTGTGACCTTCCCTGTGCTTTGACAAAATTTGATCCCAATGATTCATTCCCAGATGAATTCTTGTTCTTGATAAGCACAACTAACCCATGGTATGGAGATTTGATCATCTATCTCTAGACTCAAATATTTCACCCTAACACATCACGTGATGATCGTCATCATATTCGTCACCACGCAAAGTACTATCTCATTCTGAATGCTACATTGTACCGACGTGGTATCAATTATATCCTTCGATGATTCCTAACACATGAAGAGGCTAAAATGATTTTGAATGATTTCCACTCTGGAGCATGTGGCGGTCGCATTTCTGGGATGGATACAACCCAAAAGATCCTTTGATCTGGGTATTTCTGGCCTTCGATCTTCAAAGATTGTCATGAGGCGGTTAAGAAATTCCCACCCTGTCAACACTTTTATCCAAAAAATTGTACCCACCCTGCTCCTTTACACCCCGTCATTGCAATTGGCCCTTTTTCCAAATGGGGTATTGATTTTATGCATTGTAAGCCTACCTCAGCCCAGGGGCATGCTTATATCATCATAGTCGTGGATTATTTCACAAAATGGGCTAAGGCAATGCTTACATATGCAGAGGATGGTAAGACCGCCTCCCTATTTTTATTCAACCACGTGATAGCTAGGTTTGGAGTCCCACAAGATATAGTCACTGACCATGGATCTCATTTCCAGAATCAGATGATGGCTGAGCTGAGTGCTAAGCTGGGTTTTTGTCATGAAAAATCAACTACGTATTACCCGCAAGCTAATGGTCAGGTCGAGGCCATTAACAAAGTTTTAAAAACTATGCTTTGTAGAATGGTTGGAGATCATAAATATAACTGGAACTTGACTCTCTTTTCCGCACTTTGGGCTTACAAAAATTCAATAAAAATGACAACCAGTTTCACACCCTTTCAATTGGTCTATGGACTGGAAGCCGTCCTTCCTATCAAGTGTCAAATTCCGTCACTCAAACTCGCAGTAGAACTTCTCCCAAACACTTCCACCGAGGAAGAAATATTTATGTACTTGACTAACCTTGATGAAAATAGAAGAGATGTTTCCTTGGCTAACGAGGCACACAAAAATTGCGTCAAGGCACAATATGACAAGTTTGTTCAACATTGTGTATTTAACGAAGGTGACCTAGTCCTAACTTACGATCAGAGACATGATAAACTAGGGAAGGTAAAGTTCGAATCCATGGTGTATGGTCCATTTATCCTTAGTAAGGTCTTAGAGAAAGGGGCTTATGAGCTCGTAGATTATGATGGGATACCCTTCAGGAAACCTCGCAATGGGTTGTAACTGAAGAGGTACTATACTTAAGACATTTATGTATGGTACCTTGTATATATGTATATTTGGATTTCAGTGTGTTTTGTCATTTTCAATATGGTTTTGAGTTGATATCCATACTATTTATTCCATGTTTTGGTTATGAAGATTGGATGGCTTTCTACAATTCTTTTGATGGTGCATGACATCATACCTCAAACCTTGCTTCAATTGCTTGGGTGTTGTGTTCCCCAGCTTAGGATTTAGTCAGTTTAGGAGCGATTTGTATTGGTTCGGATACCAACAACATCGTCAAGTATTAGGAAGGGATAGGTTTACTCACTGAGGCTGCATTTCAGTAAATTCATGATTTGGTAGTGTTTGTGGACTCGCAATTAGTGGTTTTTCACCTAAATCACGTTTACACTATCAGTAACCTAAGGCCTCTCTGCCTCTTTCGGATGGTGCGTATATTAGAAAGGTCATTCGATTTCATCACTTACAGGAGTATCTATAGGTCTGATAATATGATTGTTGATTCATTGGAAAATTTCATTCTAGACTGGCATATTGCCCATTCATAACTTGTTAAAATAAGCATGGTCAATCATAAAGTAAAATAAATAGTAAAATACATGTAAATCTCATGTAAATAAATTCATCCATTTGAAACCACTTGTAAACACCAAAATCAAGTCCATATATATGTGTGTGTGTGTGTGTGTGTAAAAGTGTTTTTACAAAAATTGGTCACAAGACCTCATCTGAAGCACTGTGGCTTTCAGGAATACAAAATGATACAAAAATCCTGAATCTAGATAATATTTCAAGGATAATAGTGTAAACCACTCTAATGATGCCTGTGGTAGCACATAATTCCCCTTGCTACCTTTCATAGCAAGCAATTGAAGCAGCCCGATACTACCGCGGTATGTCTCTGAAACCTCCTAGGGAGGTCATCGATAGCACCATCTGGGATATCTAGAGTCAGTCGATCTAGGTTCTCCTATAGTTCTGTGAGATCATCATCACCTCTATCGAAAAAGTGATCTTCTACTCGCCTGTCCATTGGGGAAGATCGTGCAGGAAATGTATCACCAACATCTGCATGTAAAATTTTAGGTATTGTTATCATCCATAAAAATCATAAAACATGAAAAATATAAAAACATAATCAACATATTAGATATTGCTTCTTACTGATGTCACCCCACTATGTGCCAGGTGGTAGTGGTAGGTCAGTATCTCCTTAGAAGTTGGTCCCTGCATATGCATAATCCTCAATCATGAGGATACAATCACTTAGCCATCAAAAGAAGGCGGCCTCAAACTTTACCTTGGACCTACCACCTCCTATGTCGGCCATGATATCTACCCACCACAACTTGTGGGGGTCCCTAGCTCTAATCTATGTGAACACCACCTAGGGCCTCATGATGGGTACCCTCTCAAAGAAGAAGCATGCTAAGATGGTCCCATACCCAAACTGTTTCAACTCTCCTTGCTCGCATTTCGTCAGCTGAGCCTTGAATACAGGTAATAGCGCCTTGACCCAGTTATATACCTTGGGTTCCATGGCCTCCAGGGCATACAACATATGTTCCCGGGTGCCTAGTGGGGCCCTTGGATCCCTTCCACCCTCTGCATAGTAAATATAAATGTCTAAAGCGGTAGATCCATCACATCCTTGATAGGGATCTTCTTACCTAACATTTTTGTACCTAGGAAACAATGGCGATCAATCAATTCATGTGTATTCATGTCCCCACTTTAGGAACCAGCCAGAGAAATGGGTGCCCCTTGTCTAGATAACCCTCTCAGAAAATATATACCTTCTACCTCCACAGTCACAATGTGAGGCCCCACCTCAAAATACTGTTGTTCTAGATTCCACATTCGTAGGATGTACTCCATTAAACGGGCATGTGAAACCATGCTAGGTGTGAAGAAGAAATTTAGGAGGCCACAACCTCACAGAGAATCTATACAAATGGCATCTCTTGTAGCACGGGCATCATCATGATCATGTTTCCTTTCCTTCCAAGTGACCATTTTTTACCAAATAGACCTTCCAAAAATCATCAATGAGCTATTTAGAAACACATTCTATCATTAAAATTGCTCAAAAACATTTTATATAGCTAGGGAAAGTATTTCTTTGAGCTTATGGCTGGCACCACCCCTGTCCTGTTGAGACAAAGCGATGCCACCACCTAAGTATAACTAAAAAACCGTGGTTTTCATCGGGCATCGCCTTTCCCGTAAAGGCCAAGCACGGTTCCCTCTATTGGTCTTTTAGGTTTTCTCATTAAGCTCAAAAAATCAACAAAATCAAAAATTGGAAACCATAGAAAGGAAGGAAAGGGTTCTAGCTTTTACCTGGACCTGACGATGCAAAAAATGGACGGTCGATAGCTCTGCAATCTCCGGTTGGAATTTGCACTTCAAATATCCCAAAATACTCTCGAAGGTATGGTAAATGGTAAAATGACTTATTTTTACTATTTACTCAGCTTTTATAACATATTTTTAGGGTTTTTTGTATTATTTTAATGTTGTTAAATCATTTTTATCAAAGAATACCCTTTTACATAGTTTATAAAAGTCATTTTCAATATTTTGGGAGACTAATAGCCTTTTTAAAAGTCTTACAGGGACGAAAACAAAACAGTTTGTCTATGGGGAAGTTCATTTTTGAATTTTGTGTACTTCTAAATAACGAAAAAAGGTCCTTGAGCGTTCATTTCGACACTTTGATCACGCTCCCAAAACCTAGCATCAAAACTCTGAGTCTTTTTCCAATTGTTTCCATGCTCATAAAACCTGTGCATCATGCAAAAGAAACCTATTGGAGTCTTCTTTAAAATCTTTTTGGACTCCCTAAATGTGAAAAGATTGTCGAGAACACTTGTCTTCTTCATGCTCATTAAAGTATTTGAAGAGTCGTCTTTTCGATGGTATTTTATCTCTTTTTCGATTCAGATTGACTATTTACAAAAAAGGACTCTTTGGAGTCTTCTTCCATCTTCGCTCAGACTCTCTAAACATGAATGACACCAAGTTAACTTTCATTTGACTCATTCAACTAAACACTCAGAGACCCTCTTTTGGGAATGAACCCCTCCTTTCTCAAGTTCATGAAACGTATGAGAATGGACTTATCTTCGAACGAGCTGCAATGAGTGTTTGTTACCCTCTTTGAAATTGTAAAAATGAAAAGAGGCACTCATCAATCATGATGGGGAAATTAAGGGAAGGGAATCAATTCATTTTGCAAATAAAATGGCAGTTTGTCGTCACCTTTGAACATGACACTTTTCTACATTTCATTCAGTCAATTGGGTAAATCAGCTTGTCTCAAAGACGATCCACTTTCATGAGTCATGTCACTCCTTTGAGTCTTTCAAAGAATGCATTGTCCATTTTCGTATCATGTTCTGCCTCATCGAGTCAATTCTGCCAAGTCTATTGGCATGTCTCCCGATGTTCAAAGGGTAGTTGAAAGTTTACCTCTACAGTCAAAACAGCCATTTTGTCAGTACCTGTTGAGTTAGTCCTATGGTTAGATTATCTACAACATTCCAAAAATTTGTTCCAAGTTTCATGTCAATGTGGGATTCATCATATCCCTCCTTCAATGAGACTATTCCTGTCGACATCAGCTCATCATCCAGGAATTAGTCTTAGAAAGAATGTTAGTACCTTGAGATCTGTATGCCTTAATGATAGATTCTCTTGCTCTCGACATAGGTTCACATCATTGACCTTTGATCAATAGACTCGACTAAGTGTTCGACATCAAACCATCTATTCACACTCAGTATATTGTACTAGGGTACCTTGGGAATCATTGACATTAATGGTGATTTCCCTCTCACTTTTTAATGGTTCACATCATTGGCTGGTAATCAAGTGGTTTCTACCATGTTCGACTTCAAATCATTGTAATCACATGGATAGAATCATACTTTGTGGAAGACAAGATGAATACCTTGGGTATATGCTAAAAGCACTCATAGATTCTCCTTAGGTTGCGATGGAGTATATTGTATGAAGTCCCAACATGGATCCACATTTGTATGGTCGTGGATGTGCTCAAATTTTTGTTCATTTGACATAGATCTACAATGTATTTCTAGTATTTATGTCCCAAGTTTGAGTCCTCTATCACATGGATCTATGCTATATTTTAGTAGCCATGTTTGTTAATCTCTCCCATGGATCTGCCTTGTATTTGTCAGCAACCATGATGAGGACACATTTTTTCATGATTCAAAAGTATTGATGTATTGAAAATGCCTAGTTGATGATCTACGATCAAGCCGATTCTTACCTCAAAGTGATAACTTTCTCTTTCAAATCTCTCGCCTATCATATCCCTCTAGCCTCATGCTTTGGGGGGGATTCTGTTACACATAAATATCGTCATCATCATGTGATGAGGCCCCTAATATCAGTATTTTCCCTAAATCCCAAGTTGTGAAGTGAAACACTAGTCCAAACATCAACTTGCATATAAAAATCCAGCACCTCTCCTTCCTTTTAGTCAATGAGCATTATCTTCTTCATCACTGCCTTTAATCTTTTGGCAGTAGGTGGTGGCACTGCCTTTACCTCTTGTACAAGGAGAGGTTGTCCATATCACCGCTCTATCATATTGGGGAATAAGTGGTGCCCTTGGTAAAAAGTGAAAAAATAGAGGTTTCCACGAAGCTTATCGAAGGACAACTTCGTGGCACCTTTATCCCTACACTTCAGGACCACCTAGGCTCGATATCACTCCTTTTGAGATCTCCTATCCACCTCACCCACCATTTACTCAACCATCCCTATCCTCCCAAGGCCTATAAAAGCAGTCTCATATCCATGGTTGAGATAGAGCAAAGTTATGCTGTTGCATTGAGATTCTGGCCTAAATCAGCAGGGTGAGCATAGAGGGAGCAAGTTGGAGCTTTTGGGGGCAAGACCAAATCCTCATCCAAATCCTATCACCACCATGTGATAAGACCTTTGAATTACATGTTTTCCCTTAATCCCATCACTTAGAGTGGAAACCTATGTTGTTTTCCAATTCTACATTAAAAAACGCAGCACCGCATTTTCCCTATGACCCATGAGTGGTACCTTGATCGCACTACCTATATCTTTTTTGTGATAAGTAGTGCCACCGCCTATGGTGTTTGGTCCATAAGAATTTCTCATCTAAACCACTCTATCATAAGAGAAGAAAAGCGGTACCCTAGGTAAAATGGGAAAAAGAGAAGATTCTCTAGGCTTCTAGATCATGAGCCTCGTGTCCTCCCTTATCCCTATCATTGTGGGTCAGCTAAGCTCGAGATCCCCCATCATAGGATCTTAGAGGCCACCCCATCCACAATTCTCTCAACTATTCCTATCCATTGAGCCTTATAAATACAAGCTCATGTCCATAGTTGAGAGGGGGAACTATAGAGGTATTTTTATGCTGCTGGATTGACCACTTAGCCTAAGCCATTGGAGATTATAGAGATCAAAGTTGGATCTTATGGGGATGAAATGTTTGTCTCGTGGAGATGCTTGTCAACACTAAGGAAATGGTTGTAATTTTTTCCATACACTTTTAATGCAAAGCTGATTTCCATCCCACATTATTGTTGTTTTGATTTTGCATGTACATGTTGTTAGATTCCTTAGTCACTAACATGGATAAGTAGATGATTTTCTGGTAGCTTTGATGTGTTTGCATGTTTGATATGTTTGCAGGTACATAGGTTCACTATCGAAGTAGCATTCCAGGTGTCTACGACATCCAAGGAAGGTATTCATCCTTTGTTGTTCACTCATTTGTTCTGGATCTGAACCATTAAGACCAGAGGAACAGATTCTGTCCATAGAAGGGGAAATATTCCTGATTACAAATCTGGCGATTCCACTGGGGATTGATACATATATCAGTTGATCTAATCTTCCTTAGTTCTTGAACTCTTGTTCGAATCCAAGCTCCATATCCAACTCTCTTCAGTCATATCTACTATCTGACTCAGTGAATTTTGGTTTGAAACTTTCATATCTGTTCAGATCTGAAGTATTTCAACTTTGTATGCTCTTTTTTACTGTCAATCCACCAATTTTTACCTTGATCTGATCTTTTTCTAACTTGATCTGACGTTCTCCTTTGTGTTTTGAATCTATACAGGGAACCTCTCTTATGCTATTGGCGAGAAGAGGTGCCACCGCCTGAAACTTGTTAGCAGAACGCGGTGCCACCGCGTGAGTCCTGCTATCTAGAAGTGGTGCTCATCCAGAACCACTCTGTCAAGACCCCTCCAGCGCGGTGCCAGGTAGGCCTTATTCCAATACTACTTTTTTCTCATTTTTTGCAAAAAAAATTGAGTTGATTTGCTTTCAGCCCTGCACTGTCAAGATTGTGTGTTAGAATCTGATGCTTATGGTTTGAAATTTTGTGGTAAAAGATTGGTTTGATTGAAGAATTCAAAAGCTAGATTAGGCTTGTTGATTTTCCACTTTCTTTCGTGCTTGTTGGTTGTCTTTGTGAAAGGATATGTTTTTTGAAAGCTTAGGTGTTAGCGAGGTCTCTTTTCATTTCTATTATATAGACTGAAAGACAAACATTTAATTAGCATCTTGATTTCATTTTTTGTTCCTATAGAAGACTTCTTTTTTCTTATTTAAAAAGAAATTTTTTTGACTGAGATTAGGTCATTATCATTAGTGAGCATAAGACATTGGATCTCTGAATGGCCTCATAATATTTCAGGTTCTCTATGTTCTTTTGTCTCTTTTTCATTTATACTATCTCATCAAAATAAAAAAATATTATAGTTTTAAGTTAGATCTATCTATGCTTTAAGAAAAATTGAAAAATAGAGTGCATATGCATATAGTGTGCTTCTTGTTTTTCTTTTAAGAAAAGAGACTCCTCCCCTTTTGATTGCTTTCAGAAAATAGAAATGAGTTTGGAAAGTGATGCTTGTCTTTGATTTTGTGTTCAATATTGTTATTCGAAAATTTTTTGGTTTTGAAGCAAAAGAAAATACTCTCTTTCCCTCTCATAGGTACGCATACCACGAACGGTAAAGTGGAATATTTGCATATGCATATTGCATGGTTTTATTTTTTCTGTCAAAACTCCATGTATTCACCTAACCATCCACTTTAAAATTAACGGTAGTAATAGGTTAAAATTTACATAGCAATTTGAGTGATAGGTTAGAGACATGTCTAGGCGTCGTTAAGCGTAGGAGCTGTCGTTATTCGTCCACATTACATCCTGATACTGTTGCGGTTCTTCCACGTATCATCGGTATATCGAATGACCTTTCATGTACCCTTGAGGTATATAGAAAGGTACTTCATGTACTCAATCCTATATCAGAAGGCCCCTTGTGTATGGTTATGCATTAGACAGCACTACTACCAATTTGAGCTCCCATGTACCTTGCGTATATCGGGAGACCCCACTAGGATACATTATCTATCTGACGAAAGCCCTTTGGCCATCTTGCTTGGATCCATACACTAAAAACAGCATTCGAGGAGATTACAATGCACGTACCCTTGAGGTATATCATGAGAGGCGCCTTCTTGACAATCCTAGTGAGACACCTGACTATCTGAACCCCTCCTGTCATTTTAAGTTTGCTTGTTTGACCTATAGCTTGAGTAGGGAAATTTTTGGTGTGTTTTCTAGTTTTTGAGACCCTAGGTTAGATAGGAGCTATACAAACTGGCTGAGCTAATATAGTCCAGAAGAGTACGGGGCTTTCCACCCAATTTTATTCCTGTTTCAGGAGAAAATTCAATGGAAGCTATTGACCAAGGAGCCGCTACCACCTCCCAAGTGGGAGATAATGTGGTTGCAGAAAGCGGAGGACCATATCCTTCACACTCGCCTCCATTGGTCCAAAAACCTTCTCGAGATAATACTTTGTTCCATTCTCCCACAGAAGGTCATGTTGATGATACTACCCATCTGGATTATGGTTCCAATGCTCCATTTTGGGATACCTCTATAGGACAGGCCATTGCCTCATTTAGCAGTCGTTTAAAATTTTCTAAAGAAGTTTGTCCAGATGAAGAAGAACGTAGACAATACCACACATCCATTCTCCATGCATAGGAGATTGAAAAGAAAATAGATGACATATTGGGCACACCACCATCACATTCCACAGTTGTTCCTGTGGGATATCATTCACTTGCCGATTCTATGAGACCCATTGAACTAATTATAGATCGCACAGTAACTCCACACAACCCAAGTCAAACTACCAACTTCACCACCTCCCATATTATGTTTGTTCCCAATCTTCCCAGGTCTTCTGCACTTGGGGCTCAACCTTCAATTCTTGTTTCGTCATTACCTTCTAGTGCCGGGGGGAAACCCCCAGCATGACCTACGTTATCCGGCATCGGAATTGTATCTAGTCAAGGATAGACCTCTGGTATAGAGCAATCTAAATTTTATGTCCCTCCCACCCACACTATTGTGATTAATCCCCCATCTAGTTCAGGTCAGCCCTTAGGGGCACAACCTGTAACCAATCAAACCTCTTGGGGTTATGGTTATATAGAAAATCAAATACCTATAGGAAACATTAATTATCCACCCAATCCTACAGGAATGCCTTATGCTAGAATTCCATATCCTAGTAATACTTTCACGCCATGGGGGCAACCTAACTAGTCCTACATGCCAGATATGGGGGGGATACCTATACATACTGCGGGAGGTGCCGAAGGACTGCCTTATGGAGGTCCTCCCCATGGGGGGTCTAATGGTCCTAGAGGGCCTGGTTTCTTTCCTCCTTATGGTCCTAATGGTCCCATTGCTCCTAGGGGACCTGGTGGCCTTCCTCCTAATGGCCCCGGAGGGTCTGGTGGCCCTCCTCCTAGTGGTTCTGGAGAATTTGGAAGTTTACCTCCTAGCAGTCTGAGAGGGTCCGGTGGTCCCCCTCCTGGTGGTCCCGATGGTCCTGGTGGTCCTAATGGTCCTGATCCTGGAAATCAACCCCCTGTGAGTAGATTTTCTAGTAGTTATTTGTCACAACCACCTGTTTATCGGTCTACTTACAGTCCTACCGGTAACTATATGCCATATCAATATTACCAAAATGTGCAACCTAACCGCCAGTTACCTTTCCTAGAAACTTTAACTTGCCTAATTTGTCCAAGTTGATTAATGACCCCATTCAACATAACCCCTGGTGGCCTCCCATTCCGGTAAAGTTACCATCGGACATTCCAAAGTTCGATGGGAAGTAAGGAGAAGATCCAAAAAAACATGTCATGACATTCCATCTGTGGTGTTCTTCAAACTCCCTTATGGATGATTCAGTTTGTTTAAGACTCTTTCAACGAACTTTGACCTATACAGCCGCAAAATGGTATATTGAACTTCCCCAACACTCGTTTGTGGATTTTGGCTCGCTGGAAACTGTATTTCTTACACACTTTCGGCTTCCTATTCATTATGAAACGAGTACTGATCTCTTAATTTCTCTACGACAGAACACATCCACCCACATATCCGATTGTTAGAATAATCAACCCATAGTATTTACCCACTTAGACATTATTTCATTTATTTTGTCTTATTTGCCTAGTCCATGAGTCCCACCATGTGCAAGTTGCTAATTGCCTATCCATAGAGGTCAAACTTTCCATTATTGACTCATGGAGTGCTTGGGAAAGCCTTGGGAATCAAATCTGCTTTATTCCTGGCCTCCTAGGCGCCCTTCTGCTTTTTCTGCTTTATTGCCTGCTTTTTCAGTGTTTTAAGGCACATAGGAAAGCAAGACTAGGTGAGGTGAATCAGCTTTGTTGCCTCTTCCTCCTCCACTCTTTCCTCCATGCAAAAGCATGTATGAGCTACCATTTGACCACTCTTTAGCTTGCCCATGCGCCCTTGCTAATTCGTGGGGTCCTTGATAGATTTGGGATCAGCTTTTTACACCTATGGGGGATTTGCCTATTTTGGGTAAGCATGCTTTATGCTAGATTTGGATGCTTCCTTATGCATTCGATTTGCTCATGTATTCTATATATTCAGCAGCCTATGTTATTACAGGGTTGGCTACTGTACACTCAGTTAATATAATTTTGTATTACAGCTCCATATTCAGTCTCCATTGTTGATAATTTTGCATGATCAATTGTTAATTGTTGTGGGTGAAATTAATCTACTGCAGGCCTGAATTTATACACCGATCATATCCATGAGTGGAGAAGGCATAGAAGACTTATTAAGGCTCCTATTCTGGATCAGTTATTAGCTGATTGGTTTACCAAATCTTTGTTGTGGCTATGGGAGGTGTCGTTACTGAAGTGCAAGCCATTAGTCGATCCCAGTATCTGGACTTGGTCTATTCCCAATCCGGAACTTTGTATGACTTGATTCCTCAAGCTCCTTGCCCAAGCACCGATCATGTAAAGCCACTAGAATAATTCCCTATTGATGGGATTGTTGGTTCAATCCGGTCCCCATCAGCAGCAAAACTTACCAAGCAACCCCAAACCGCCATTCCTACTCCTTCGACTCCCAAGGTTTCCACCAAGGTTAATTCTATTCAGAGTGTTCAAACCTCTGACAATAATAAAAATAAAGGTAAAAATAAAAATAAAAAACCTGAAAACCAACAGGAGAACCCAAAACCAACCAACAATGATAACAATAAAGGGAAAAGAAAAGAAAAATATCCATGTCTGCTATGCGGAGGTGACCATTTCACAAAAGAGTGTCCCCACTGGGAGGAAATCACCCAATCTTTGAAAACAAATCCTGCACCCACAGTTCTCATGGATCCTTTTCTTTCTCAACAACAACTGATAGACCACATGTCTAATCAGGGAAACTCCAGTTCGTCAAAGGAAATTCGTATGATGTCATCGGATACCATTAGTCTGCAAACTCGAATTCATAATTATGACAAACCCACAGACAATAAATAAGACCATTCTTCTTCAGGGAAAGCTCCCTCTACTGTTTCTCCCGAATCCTTGTCTACTATCCCCCTAAACATCGAGAAGCCTACTCTCGATATGATTTTGCATCCACCCAAGAGTACTCTTAGAAAGGTTGTTTTTAACCCTAATTCCCGAGTTGCTAATTTTATAATGTAGTTGAAGATCTCACTCAGGCACCATGTGCAATGTCTACCTTGGAAGTGCTCCAAAGTTGTCCTACACAACGCAAAAACCTGTTAACTGCATTAGGAGCTTTATACCTGGACAATTCTAATTTGATTCATTTCAATGTCGAGAACTATAAGTCTGGACTACCTCACAAACTTGCTTTCCAAATCATCATGAAAGTAGTCGGAAAGAAAGTCTTTAGGACTGTCTTAGACGAAGGAGATTCAACTTCGGTTTTGTCCCTATCTTGTTGGATAGCTATCGGCTCTCCCGAGCTTGTAACACCACCTACGACTCTGAAGGCCTTTGATGGACAAGGTTTCCAACCCCATGATCTCATATCAGCCCTTGCAGTAGAGCTTGGGGGAAAAACTATTTCTATTCAAGTAGAAGTAGTGGACACCCCGTTAGATTACAACCTCCTTCTAGGAAGAAATTGGTTTTACGCAATGACTACTATCACTTCAACAGTATTCTGAAAAGTCCAATTTCCACATCTAGGGAGAATTGTTACCATTGATCAGCTTGATTTCTGTACGCCGGATGTTACGACCTCTATAGCTAATAACATCCCTGTGTTAGGCCAGTCCCCTACTCCTTACCAGTCGATTGGGGTAGGCATGTTGAAGGATTCATCCCTTATGTGGATTTTTCCATCCACTCCTCCTAACACAGACACAGCAATAGTGAATATGATTGTGTCATTTGATTGTGATCCCAAGCGCAAACAAATTGTTGAGTCCACCTCGTTGAGTCCACATGAAGAAATGTGCAACACCATTCATACCCTTTCCAATGATCACACCGATGACCTTCATCCAATGGCTTTGGATCCTTACCACCTGCCTTACTGGTTAGAACCATCTCTTCCTGTTCTGCATTATCTCTTTGAGACTTTTCCTTCCAATGAGTCCATTATGGAGATTATGAATATGAATGAGTCCATTTGGGAGGATCACCATCATAGATCCCTGTTCCTTCCCAACACCAATTCGGTTAACCATGAATTTGCATCCTTGTTTTCCACTTATATTGTCAAAGCACCTCAAAGTCCTATATTGTTGCAAGACACATATTCTGAAGGAAACCTTTGCAACATTACTCAGAGAAATCCGATTGACATATCAGCCAACCCTGGTACCATCGAGCATGTTCATGTTGGGCAGAACTGCTCGACAGATAAATCTGAAGCATACAAGGCAATTTTCAAAGAATTCTGCGATATTTTTTCCTGGTCTTATGAAGAAATGTCGGGGATAGACCCATCCATTGTGGTCCATGAAATTAAAACCTATCCCATGGCTAAACCTATCAAACAAAAACTAAGGCAAGTCCATCCATGGAAGGCCGTAGCTATTAAAGCTGAGATAGAGAAACTTCTTAAAGCTGGGTTTATTTATCCCATACCCCTTATGGAATGGGTATTGAACGTTGTCCCGGTCAAGAAATAGCAAGGCACCATTAGAGTCTGTATTGATTTTAGAGACTTGAATAAATCTTGTCCCAAGGACAACTTTCCTACTCCACATATCGATTAGATTATCGACAAATGTGCTAGAAGTGTCAACTTCTCATTTATGGATGGCTTTTCTAGCTATAATCAGATTGAGATATTACCCACCAATCAGCACAAGATGGCATTCATTTTCCATGGGGAACCTTTGCATATAAAAAGTTACCTTTTGGCTTGAAAAATGTTGGAGCCACTTTCCAGCGTGGGATTTCCTATGCATTTCACGATATTAAACATATTGTTGAACTGTACCTTGACGACCTCCCTACTCATTCACAGCGATGGGGGGACCACCCTGGTCATCTTAGGGATATTTTCCTGAGATGTTGTCACTATAATATATGGCTCAACCCGCATAAATTTGTTTTTTGCATTGAGACGGGACGTCTGTTAAATTTTGTGGTCTCTAAGGATGGCATCCGGATAGACCCTTTGAAAATTGCCGCCATTTTAGCTCTACCAGCCCTAACCAATCTTATCGAACTCCAAAGTTTGCAAGGGAAGGAAAACTTTCTCCGTCGTTTCATGTGTAATTTTATAGAGAAAATGCATGGTTATATGCGTCTCCTTAAGAAGGACACTCCATTCTTCTAGGATGACCAAGCCCAACGCACCTTTGATAATCTCAAACACGTTGTTATCACTCCAGGAAACTCCTCTAGGTTGTAGCTCGAGGATGCCTGGTAACTTAAAATGTTTTTGGGTTTTCTGATATGGATCAAGCTGGATAACCTATATAACCTATCACTCTCAATACATGCATGAAGCTCACTCAATTACAAGGATTTTAGTTACAACTTGTTCAGTAGTTTGACAAAAAGATGCAGGAATGGAGAACTCACTAGGCTAGTAGACTTAACACATAGCACACGCATATAAATGGCTAAACCCTAATGAGGATGGTATTTATAAATCAAATATCACTAAATAACCAATAGGATGACAGCTATCAGCTTTTTAATAAATCTAACAATGACCTAAATGCACATTTAGGCAATTAACACAATAAAGAAAGAGATGGCTGAACAAATCACAACAAAAGAGCTTATATCAAAAATAAACTAGATGAGATGCTTGATAATAGAACAGGCTTCCAAATCCCCAAAGTCGAACCTTTATTAACCAAAAAATCATGGGCTTTATAGCCTCTTACAAAAATTACAGATCTTGAAAGTCCGATCTGTTTTACACAAAAATAATTGGAAGTAATAGTTTTCCCAGATTAGGGCTTGAAACCCTTGCTGACTGTTTGTTTATTTACTGTGAAGATCTAGCTCACTGAGCGGTCTTTTAATGACTGAAGTAATAGCTGATAACCACCACTGTTGGTTCGTTGTGTAATTGCCGCCAACAGCCAGTGTATCAACATTTATCTAAAGTGTCTAGTCCTGTTCAATCCACCCGACACTTTTCCTTTGTTGCTGCAATCGTCGATCATACGTTGTTTCCTTTATCACATCGATGCTCCAGGCCTCAATTTTTCCATATTTTTCTATCGTGGTCGCTGATTGGAGGCTTTTTCCTCTGTTCCATTGGCCCTCCAAGCCTCATCCTTGCCATAGTGTCGGCTCCTTAGTGGGCTAACTCGCCGACAATTAGTCTTTATGATCACCAATGATCTTTCATTGTTGCGCTTTGTGAACTTCGTCGGCCCGTATTCCTTTTATTTCCCGCTGTTGCGGCTTCCCATTTAACTATCTTGCAACCAGTTAACCTTTAGCCCTTCTAACCACCGAAGAGGTCATCTAGTGATTGATCGGAAGCCTTAGTCAGTTTTCCTCCCGCCGTTGCGGCTCACTCGTGGACTATTGTACTGACGATTAGTGTTTGCTATTTTCGCCACGTAGTCTTTAGTTATTCTGATTGCCGACGTCTTTATCTGGTCACGGAGGCCTCAGTTTGTCTTTTTTTCGTCGTTGCGGCTCTTTATTATACTAACTCATCGACGACTAGTCTGTATGTCTTTCGATCGCCGATGATCTTCTATTGCCGCGCTATCGAAAGCTTTTTTCATTTATCGGAAGCCTTAGTCTATTTTTCTTCCACCGTTGTGGCTCCCCCTTGAACTATCTTGTCGACAGCTAGTGATTCCGAGTTCTGACGCCGAAGTTTTCTTTTGCTCACGGAACCCGTAGTTTATTTTTCTTCCGCAGTTGCAGCTCCTCAGAGGACTAATTCGTTAAAAGTTAGTCTTTAGAACCTCTAATCGTCGATGAGTCTGTATTGTTTCGAAACCCGCAGTAAGTCTTTCTTCCGCCGTTGCAGCTCCACAGTGGACTATTTCTCCAATGGTTAGTGTTTTCAAGTTCCGACGCCGACACTGTGGAAACTTTCAGCTTTAACTCGTCGATCCGTAGTCCTTAAAACCTTCGATTGCTGTTAAAAAATGCTCCGATGGTGTTCGAAAAGTTTCAGCAATACGCCTAACCACCGAAAAGGTTTTCCACCTGTTAGTTATCTCCCAACTTTCGGTGGCTAATGAGATGTTTTAATCCTCACCTAAGCCACCGAAAGCTACATCATGGTGAAATTTTCATCCAAACTAGAAAACAGAGGCTTTCAAACTGTCAGTGATATTCATATCCCTCATTGCATGCGTTAAATCCTTCATACTATCGAAATAAATTATTTTGTGTGAGGTTAATGAAAATAATTTTTTTTTGGGAGATAACATCTGGCTCCTACTCAAGGATGGGAACCTCCCTGTGAGGTCCCAAGAACCCCAAACGAAAATCCCTTTCCTGAAAAAGAATAATTGAAACTATCTTCTAGTGTTCCATTGGGCGTTGAGTCATTTGTCTTTTATAACTGATACCCTGCAATCTTCTTGTATCCCGCTTTGCTTATTCACGAAAACAACTGAAAATGACCTAGCTGCTCATATTAAGAGCTTATTTTCCTATCTACTCCTACTCCTAATTCTAATCAGTAGATCCTTCTTATCATGTGACATCATGCTTCCAATGAAGCTAGGTTAGAAGCTGATCTGCTGACCTTATCCTTGATCTTGACCCAAAAAATAAATGAAACCCTAGCGTGCAATAATGTAGTTTCGAATGGTGGTAGAACCAATTATCATCTGACAAGAATATTTTGATATCTATGATGCTCATAAGTTCTAGATAGTCAACAACAGGGTCATAAAAGTTAACAAGAAATACCTTTTTATGTTGTTGTTCCAACTTAATGAAATGTTGCTGCTGGATGCTTTCAGTGATCATTACATTAACTGTAGATTGCTCAACCTCTGACTGGGAAGGATGAGTTATGCCATGTCATTCTGGACTTTTCATATCATCATCTTCCTCTTCATATCTGTTGCCTTCTTCCTTTGTCTGATAAAAATGCAAGCTCAACATTTTATCTGAATTTTTCTGCTCCCCTTCACATAATCTGAATTCATCATGATGATAGGCTGGCTTATCACAGCTAACAATTTTCTCTTCCACAATAATACCTTTATAGGATATACCAAAACTAAACAAATGTGTATTTAACTTTTGAGCAGCAGATTCATAACAAGCATCTATCATAGTATTCGCACATTTTTTATCATCTGTCTGTTGAAAAGAAGAACTAGATGAAATTTGAGTAAACAATAAGTCTTCACAAATTTCAACCTCATCTTCATCGTCACTGTATTTGTTGACTACAGGAGCATCAATATAAGATTATAATGACATAGATGAAGGATCTTGTATAGGAGTATCCGTAATAAAATTTTGAAACAGATCTGGAAAAATATTACCTAGTTCTTTGTCATGATTTGAAGCAACCTGCTCATAAGGAGAAGGAAGATATTCCTGATGCTCTAGCCGGATATTGGATAGTCCCTGGAAATATTGCTCCTCTTGGTTACTACAACTTTCCTCATTGTGAAGATCATAAGAGAGACGAGGTAGCTCTTGAGGGAGATATCCTTCTCTATTTATATTTTCATCCCAGTTTTCAAACTGATCGTAAAATCCAGATTCATACCTGTCTTGGGAGTACTTTGCAAACACTGAAGAATCTGATTCTAAATCTGACAGGAGCTCACATGCTTGCTGTTGTCCCACATTAGCTTCAGACTCATAATCTTCCTGTTCAAAATCTAACTCATACTGATGTTTATCTGGCTTAGGTAAATAATGTTTTTCAAAATCAAATTGCTCTGGGATTCTCTTTGAAGCACGAATGTTTTCCTCCACCTTTAAAGCATATTCAAACATAATGCTTAAAGATGAAGATTTCCTTTCTAGTAGAAGAAGGGCAAGTTTTGAATGTAGTCCCATCACATAATACAAACTGGCAGCTGTCTCTGTGGGTCGGATCTCCAAAGGCATAGCATGATAAGTGTTGTAGAATCTTTGATTGAAGATAGGCAAAGTTTCATCTTCCTCTCTCTTCAAAGCATAGAAATCAACGAGATACAAATCAAGAGATTTGTTCTCACCCCAATGCTTCAAAAATGCATCAGTGAATTTTGTCCAAGAGCCAATAGAGTCAACTCTTAAATTCTTGAACCATATAGCAGCATCTCTAATGAACGATTTAGAGAAAAATCTCATGATTACATCCTCATGAACAATCTGAAAATGTTCAATAAAATCTTCAAAAGATTCCAAGTGCCTTTCTGTTGAAGCTTGATTCTCTCCGAAAAACCGAGGGAGATATTCATAACAGTCAAGAGGATAGGGATGAAGCCAAGAGGGCATTTTTAATGGCTTAAACATCTTCATCCTGATTTTGATTTGAAAGGATGAGGGCTGATCATGAGGGATAACAATCTGCTGACAAGGTTCAACAGTTATGGAGACGAGTGTTGAGCTCTGCATAGGTTTTGAATCATTTTTGGTTTCTTCAAAGTTACATGGTTGATCAGATTTAGGAGGAATTTGGGTACAACGGTCATTTTTATAGATGATATGTGGCACATAGACTGATTCACCTTCTACAATACCAGCAGGCTGCAAATATTCTTGTACAGATGGATTTATAAAAGATGGCTGATAATCTTCAGAATATATAAAACATAAGATAATTCTTTTAACATGTGAAGGGAAAGGCATAAAGGAGCTGATAAAAAATAACAGCAGTTCATAAAGTAAACTGCTGAACTGGTGCCTGGATTTTGAATTCAGCCTATTCATCTTTTATCAACTCGGTCCTTCCCAGTGGATATTTATTAAATTTGAATGGATCAGGGAAAGAGAAATCTTTGTAAATCCGTCCCAGCTGCAGGGCTAGGTTTTCTTCTAATGACCTTCTATGGGTCTGCAACAGGTGTTGCTGGTGGCCCCTTTGGGTTTGCTCTAGTACTTGGTCTTCTTGAAGCCACCTTATATAAATGGAGTCGCCATATAGATCATTACAACTATAATAATGTCCAATCCTTTTCTATCATCAAAGCATGGATCTATGTCGTATCCCAGGGAAACTGAGCTTCAATCTCCTCTCCCCGGCAACAGTGCCACTTTGTTATCACCCCAAGAAACTCCTCTAGGTTGTAGATCGAGGATTCCTGGTAACTTAAAAAAAATTTGGGTTTTCTGATATGGATCAAGTCAGATAACCTATATAATCTATCACTCTCAAGACATGCATGAAGCTCACTCAATTACAAGGATTTTACTTACAACTTGTTCAGTAGTTTGACAAAAAGATGTAGGGATGGAGAACTCACTAGGATAGCAGACTTACACACATAACACATGCATATAAATGGTTAAACCCTAATGAGGATGGTATTTATAAATCAAATATCACAAAATAACCAAATAGGATGATAGCTATCGACTTTTTAATAAATCTGACAATGACCTAAATGCACATGTAGGGAATAAACACAGTAAAGAAAGAGATGGTTGAACAAATCACAACAAAAGAGCTTATATCAAGAATAAACCAGATGAGACGCTTGATAATAGAACAGGCTTCCAAATCCCCAGAGTTGAACCTTTATTAATCAAAAAATCATGGGCTTTATAGCCTCTTACAAAATTTACAAATCCTAAAAGTCCGATCTGTTTTACACAAAAATAATTGGAAGTAATAGTTTTCCCAGATTAGGGCTTCAAAACCTTGCTGACTGTTTGTTTATTTACTGTGAAGATCTAGTTCATTGAGCGGTCTTTTAATGACTGAAGTAATAGTTGATAACCACCACTATTGGTTCATTGTAGAATTGTCGCCAACAGCCAGTGTATCAATGTTTATCTAAAGTGTCCAGTCCTGTTCAATCCACCCGACACTTTTCCTTTGTTGCTGCAATCGCTGATCGTACGTTGTTTCCTTTATCACATCGGCGCTCCAGGCCTCAATTTTTCCATATTTTTCCACCGCGGTCACTGATTGGAGGATTTTTCCTCTATTCCATCGGCCCTCCAAGCCTCATCCTTGCGATAGTGTTGGCTCCTTAGTGGGCTAACTCACCGACAATTAGTCTTTATGATCGCCGATGATCTTTCATTGTTGCGCTTTGTGAACTTCGTCGGCCCGTATTCCTTTTATTTCCCATCGTTGCGGCTCCCCATTTAACTATCTTGTGGCTAGTTAACCTTTATCCCTTTCGACCGCCGAAGAGTTCATCTAGTGATTGATCAGAAGCCTTAGTCAGTTTTCCTCCCGCCATTGCGGCTCACTCGTGGACTATTGTGTTGACGATTAGGGTTTGCGATTTCCGCCATGTAGTCTTTAGTTATTCCGATTGCCGACATCTTTATCTGGTTGCGGAGGCCTCAGTCTGTCTTTTTTCCACCGTTGTGGCTCTTTAGTAGACTAACTCATTGACGGTTAGTCTGTATGTCTTTCGATCACCGATTATCTTCTATTGTCGTGCTAATGAAAGATTTTTTCATTTATCGGAAGCCTTAGTCTGTTTTTCTTCCGCCGTTGCGGCTCCCCCTTGAACTATCTTGCCGACGGCTCGTGATTCTGAGTTCCGACACTGGAATTTTCATTTGCTCGCAGAACTCGTAGTTTATTTTTCTTCCACAGTTGCGGCTCCTCAGAGGACTAATTCGCCGACAGTTACTCTTTAGAACCTCCGATCGCCGATGAGTTTGTATTGTTTCGGAACCCGCAGTAAGTCTTTCTTCCGCCGTTGCAGCTCCATAGTGGACTATTTCACCAATGGTTAGTGTTTTCAAGTTTCGACGCCGACACTACGGAAACTTTCAGCTTTAACTCGCCGATCCATAATCCTTAAAACCTTCGATCGCTGTTAAAAAATGCTCCGATGGTGTTTGAAAAGTTTCAGCAATACGCCTAACCACCAAAAAGGTTTTCCACCTGTTATCTATCTCCCAACTTTTGGTGGCTAATGAGATGTTATGATCCTCACCTAAGCCACCAAAAGCTACATCATGGTGAAATTTTCATCCAAATCAGAAAACAGAGGCTTTCAAACTGTCAGTGATATTCATATCCCTCATTGCATGCATTAAATCCTTCATACTATCGAAATAAATTATATTGTGTGAGCTTAATGAAAATAAATTTATTTTGGGAGATAACACACACTCTGACTCATTCACTTGTGATACAGCCCCCATATTATTCAAAGGACTTTCTCTTGTATATTGCTACCTCCGCTACTACCATCGCTATGGTTTTGGTGCAAGAAAATCCCAACGGTCAGGAGCACATGATTTACTATGCTAGTAAGAATCTTATGGATTTTGAAACCCGATATTCACGCATGGAGAAGTTAGCATTGGCCACGGTCATTAATGTACAAAAAAATTGGCACTACATTTTGCTATGCACAACCACTATATTGGTAGACCAGAACCCTATGTATTACATACTGACTCGTCAAGTGCTCGGGGGCAAGTACTCCTGATGGATAGTCATACTACAGGATTTTGATCTAGAATTTTCCAAAGCCACATCAAAGAAATCCTTGGTCTTTTCTGAGCTCATGTGTGATCTTCCCTATGCTTCGATGGAATCTGAGCCCAGTGATTCATTTTCGGATGAATTCATGTTCCTGATAAGCACTACTGACCCATGGTATGGAGATATGCTTATTTATCTCCAAACACAAATATTTCAGCCAAATCTATCCCATGACGATCATCGCCGTATCCGTCACCACGCGAAATACTACCTCATCCTGAATGATACCTTGTATAGACGTGGGATTGATTCTATTCTCCAGCGATGCCTCACCCACGAGGAAGCTGAACATGTGTTGAATTATTGCCACTCTGGAGCATGTGGCAGTCATTTATCTGGGATGGCTACAGCTCAGAAAATCCTTCACGCTGGCTATTGCTGGCCTTCAGTCTTTAATACTGTCATAAGGCTATTAATAAATTCCCACCTTGTCAACATTTTTATCCCAAAAAGCACTCGCATCATGCTCCGCTACACCCTGTCATTGTAGTTAGCCCATTTTCCAAATGGGGGATTGATTATATGCATTGTAATCCTACCTCAGCCGAGGGGCATGGTTACATCATCATAGTCATTGACTATTTTACAAAATGGGCTGAGGCCATGCCTACATATGCAGAATATGGTAAGACTTCCACTCTCTTCATGTTCAATCATATCATAGCTATATTTGGATTCCCATAGTCCATTGTTACTGATCATGGATCACATTTCCATAATCAAATGATGGAGGAACTAAGTGCCAAGCTAGGTTTTCGCCATGAAAACTCTACGCCATATTATCCACAAGCTAATGGTCAGGTAGAGGCCATTAACAAAGTTTTGAAAACTATGCTTCATTGGATGGTTGGAGATCATAAATCCAACTGGCACCACATCCTTTACTTTGCTCTTTGGGCTTATAGGACTTCGGTGAAAACAGCTACTAGTTTCACACCTTTCTAGCTTGTCTATGGACTCAAAGTTGTCTTACTGATTCAATGTCAGATTCCATCCTTAAAACTTACCGTCGAACTTCTCCTAGACACTTCCGTAGAGGAAAAGATATTTTTGTACTTGAACAACCTTGACGAAACTCGGAGAGATGTTTCCTTGGCTAATGAGGCACATAAGAAACGTGTCAAGCTACGGTATGATAAATCCTTCCAACCTCATGCCTTTAACGAGGGTCACCTATTTTTGACTTACGACCATAGATATGAAAAACTAGGGAAAGGAAAGTTTGAATCCATGTGGTACAGTCCTTTCATCATTTCTAAAGTTTTAGAGAAAGAGGCCTACGATCTCGTTGACTACGATGGAATCCCTTTAGGGAAACCTCGCAATGACTTGTACCTGAAGAGGTACTATGCCTAGGTATTTCTTGGATAGTATCTTGTATATATGTATATTTCTTTACTTTCAGTTTGCTTTTAGTATTTTCAATATGGTTTTGAGTTTAGTGTCTGCATCTGTTTATACCATGTTTTGGTAATGCAAAGCAGATGGCTTTCTACGACTTCGTTGATGGTACTTATCGCCACACCTTGAATCTTGCCTCAGCTACTTGGGTCCTCTATTCCCCAGCTGAATATTTGGTCAGTTCAGGAGTGGTTTGTATTGGTCTCGCTACCAACAACATTGCTGAGTATCGAGCAGTCATAGATCTTTTGACTGAAGCTTCCTCCCAATATGTTCGCAATCTGGTAGTCTTGATGGACTCACAACTCGTGGTTTTTCATCTAAACCATGTTTATACCATTAGAAATCCTATGCTTCTCCGCCTCTTCCATAGGGTACGCTTGTTGTACAGGATAATTCACCTAATAACCTAGGTCTGGGGGGTTACCAACATACTCATAACTTGCAAACAGTTTGACTCTAAAAGCACAGAATAGGAAATAGGAAAGTAGAAGGACTTACTTGTATTAAACGAAGGTTGATCCTTGCTATCTTCTTCTTCTCTGATCCACTTCCAAAGTCTCCATGATAGTTCCTCCTTCACCTGTTAATAAACACTCTTCCAGATACAAAGCAATTCATATATATAGATGCAGGTTAGGCAAATCATATATCATATTGAAATGTAAATATTTACCAATCCACAAGATATGAAGCACATATGGAAGAATTAATATCTTTATTAACAATAATAGAAAGAGTTTAGGTTACAACCCAATGTCTGAACAAGGACTCCTCTGTCACCAAAGGACTCTGAGTTTCTCTGCTCCAAAGAATTCTGTAGACAATCCACCAGCATAACTTTGCTCTCCAAGTATGACTATCTAACCCCCTCCCCAAGGCCTCTATTTATATGGATGAAATGAGGCAGTTCTCGAAGGTTAGGGAGGTTGTAGCAGTTAATGGGATTAAGGTAAATGAGTAAACTAATCTCCCATTAACTCATGTTTTTAAATATTAATTTTGAGGAAACCATACGTGGGTCTGTAGTAGAGAAACCCACGTATGATACGCGACTCTATACAAGTGCAACCCATGCATACATGTATGCGCGACCTGCTGAACATGATACTCGCGTATGATGCGCGAGATGCCAATAGATATAGTCGCGAATGCTACTCAAAATATCAAAATGGCAAAGTAATCAGCTGGGCATATAGGCAATGTATTTCATGATCAACCAAGGTATAATGAAACTAGGCAAACCTCAATCCATAAGTGTCCTTTTGTGTGCCGACCTGAGGGATGTTAGCACTCGGACGGAGAGGTTCCAATCAGGTGTATAACAGATGCCCCCTAATGTGTGAGCTCAGAGGGGAACAATGGCCGAAATACATTATAATACTAACTCTGGAGAAACTCAGAAATCCAGTGGAGCAGAAGGAGTACCTGAAGCAAATACATAGTAATGTCATAAACAAAATTATATCTGAGGATGCTATGTTCAATTTACTGGAACACTAGCTCCTTTACAATATTTGAGTACATCATATGATACGGGTAAAAACCACGTATTTACAAAGGTGGAGCAAAGCCACAATACAATAATGATGATTCTTCAAAGATCTGGAAGCCGGAGATAGAAATGGAACATAGTCTTGCGCAACTTAGTTCATGAATGAGGAACTAAGGTATTCATAAAAGATCCCAAAGAACCAGTACAATCCAAGCCATGTGAATAAGGGTAAGTTGAAGTCGAACATGGAAAGGATTCAATAGTTTGTCAACCAATAGATGATAATTGACAACTGAAGCAAAGGAGTTCACCAATGATGAAAGTGAATCCAGAGGTACCATCGTCAAAGCTCTAGGTTATCATCATCAGGAGGTACTGAAACGGAACCATACTGTGATAGGGAAGGCAATAGATCCTCCAACGGATCACAAGAGTGACTAGGAACTGGGCAAAAGAAGGTAGACACAAGTAAATGGATAACAGATATAATAGTAATAGGATCAGGTGATAGATCAGACACTAGGTATAATCCTTGAACAGTGAGCATGACACAGAGATGACCCAAGGCAGCATACAACGGATAGATAGAACAACTAGACTTATCTGTCATGTAGGAGGCATGAACAGATTCCCCAGGTATAATGGACAAGAGGAGGAGTCAAAACTCAAAGTGATAGCTGAACACAAGTGTATACTGAAACATGGATATCGGAAGGAAAAAAGTGCTATGTTCAAGGATGACATGCTGCCATTACTGAAAACAAGAGAAAACTTCTTCCTTACCTTCCCTGTTAAGTTTTAACGAGTCCAGGAAAGCCAACTCGGTTCCCTCTTCATTTTTTAACAAGCTTGAAGAGATGGGAAAATAATGCTTGATACACTGATCCGTGGATTTAACGAGCTTGAACTAGTACATGCTCATGTGGTATTTTCATATTTAGAGAGTCTGAAAATGCCAAGAAGACTTTAGGGGGGTCCTTTTTCATCCAATTTAGTCTCCTGAGGCCGAAAAAGTATAAAACAAACCACAGAAGAACTCTCTTAACTTCCGAAGAAGAAAAGGTGAACCTTTTTCGTACTTAGTCGGGGAGGTCCGAAAAAGGTTAAATTACCACCTACCCAACGCTCCTTCCATAACAGCATAAAATAGCTTGAGTTTTACGAGTGTGAAGGAAAGCAAGATCACTCGGAAAGATCCATTTGGTTACGAGAAATGGGGCTTACAACAATAAACTCGTTGCTTTGTTCTTGAGTGTTTAACGAGCATGACAAAGACACAAAGTACACTCGGAATCTTTTTCATGTTTGGATCTAGAGCACGAAAAAGAAAAAGTAAGCTCAAACCGGGTGTTCCTTTTCCGTAAATTTAGTCCCTCAGGTCCGGAAAAGTGATAAACCTATACCTAAGAATACTCTTCTCAATTCCGAAGAAAAGAGAGTGATCCTTTCTCGTATTATTCCGCATGGTCCGAGAAAGAGATAACCTACCACCAATGCGGATGCCCATTCACATATTCTTAATGAGCCTGAACGAACAAGTTTACTCGGCAGTCAAGTCTATTTTGAAGGAGTCAGACCTGGGCCTAAAGAAACTCCATAGGGCGGGGAGTCCTATAAAGGGATAGCTTGTAAAGAGAGATTCAGAAGAAGCTCTATTTGGCATGAAAAATAGCTATGAGGAAACCCCTGGGCCTGAAACAGTGACGGAATGAGTACCAAAGGATGGCAAAGGCATATAAGGATGATACTCATGAAATAGGGATCCTAGCCACGGAAGAACAATGGTAGAGACAAGGGACTAATGGCTTAAAATACCATAGTCCGTGGCAAAATGTTGCATACTAAGGTTAATGTGGAGTGATAAGTTGCCAACATGTGTTGGAAAGAGCAAAAACCACCCTATAGAAGCATCAACACTTTGAAATAGTTAGTAAACCTGTTCCAAGGCACAAAAAGGGATGGTATTAATCAATTCACGTTTCAGACTATAGAAAAAACCCACTTTACGAAATAATTTTTCTATAAATAGTTTGAAAAACAAAACATTTCTCACCATTGCACTTTTTGAACCAAAAAGGAAAGTTTTACCCTCTAACTTTGATCGCTCGTTGTGGACAATTGGACCGGTGGAATTCAGATCCGTCAGTGTCAGGTAAATCTACACCCTGTGCTCTTTAATTTCATCCAAACAAATTTTAGAATTAATGGTCAATTCAATTTAATTCATCAATATAAAAAATGGCAAAATGTATACGCGGGTTACTGCATAGGAAAGCCGTGCATACGCGTTTGATGCGCGAGTTGCTGCGTAGGGAAGCCGCGCATGAATCGCGAGTTGTCCCAATGGACAGTCGCGCATACTGCGCCATAGCTAAAAGCTTTAAAAATAGGTCAAATTTTTAAATTTTTATGATGAATTACTGAATCACACTATGTGTTTTTTGTTATGAAAATATGGTGCTGGAGTGGAGGGAGAGGGAACATGAGATGATGGAGCAAGCGGCTCTCCAAAGCCTGCCTACTATCCAAGCATTGCGGAATAGTGGGCTATTTAAGTTTTTCTGCACATCACCCATGCGGGCCAATGTCTGCATATTAGAGTTCTTGGTCAGTTATTGGGACCATGACCTGGGGATGTTCAACATCCAAGGTGAGACTTTGGAGCTTACCGTAGAGGACATCTATTTCATGACCGGATTATCACATCGAGGAGCACCGGTGAACCTGGAGGGCACTGGCAGGGGTGGTGACCCCTTGAGTGTCCAGAACTATGTTGATGTATTCTGCAGGCTAGGTACTCAAAAGAAGGGCAGTAGCGTTCTCATCGCAGACATACAGGACTTTACACTGCAGGTATTGACCAGTACTATTGTTAGACTTTCAGGGTCATCAGGACTACATCATGCCACCAGGACTCAGATGAGAGTGGCGGTGGACTACTTTAGAGGCACACTCTTTGATTGGTGTATAGGGATTTCCCCCATCATGAGGAGGCAATTGTCCAACTGTAGGAGGGGGAGACAGAAGAACTTTAGCTATGCTAGTATATTGGTTGCGTTCTTCTTTGAGAGGGTGCTAGCTATGAGCCCTGCGATGCCATTACAGGTACAGCATCCCCGTCAGCCGAGGCTGAGCAGGTGGGGACATATATTCCTCCGTCAAGGAGGAGGAGATGTTGTACATAGCATGTATGACGATGATTTCTATTCATGGTGGGAATGGTAGGTGCCAGCATTAGAGCAGTTTCCATATGCTGGGCTAGATTTTCGAGGTGATCCAGACCTAGTCCTCCCTCTAGGAGGAGCATGGGGAGAGATGGGTAAGTCATTTTTTATTTTTTATCATTATCAAATTTTTATGGATTTTCTAATGATAGGATATATACATATGCACAAGTCTAACCCTACTCATGTGTCAAAATGCAGATATTGGACCAGTCCACCCAGTAGGGCACCCACGTACCTTCGTACGTCCTATTGCAGGGGGAGACCCAGGATTGGTCACAGTACTCGAGGCGAAGCTAGGTAGGCTGACCGAGCGAGTACCTACGATACGGATAGAGCATCTCCCTGTAGCTATGCAGGAGTCCGTAGTTGGAGTTCCACCGGCCTGGCTACGTCTTTTCAGATGGGTAGCCAGAGCAGTATGTGTGTATAGAGATGCAGTGGAGGCTGCCGAAGCCGAGGAGGCTGAGGAAGCCAGGGGGCACAGAGATCACAGGGACCAAGGAGGTCCCAGTGGCCATGGCGGGCAGGCTTAGTTTTAGGCATTTTGATGGATGTTGATCCACTTTTTGTATATTTTGTACATGATGGGATCTACGGATCAGACTTGACCTATCCTATGTATGAACAGATATTTACATATATATATATATTTGGTTTGGTTGTCAGCTTATTTACAAATGTTTTTTATGTATTTGCTATATATTTTATGGAATGTGTGTGAGATGCCAGTCCAAAATATAATTAGCGTATGCATCAGTTAATGAATTTTGGTTTCGTGTAATGTGATTAAAAGTAATAACTTCAAAATGTCTTTCCAGTAAACGTATTTGCATGAGCTGACGTAACAATGTAGGATTACGCACCTGGTAAGCTCGATTGAGCTGGGAAACAACCAACTGAGAATCCAAACGGACTTCAAGCTGGGTGATGCCTCGTGACAAGGCATCCCATAGGAGCTCAATAACAGCCCTATACTCAGCAACATTATTGGAAGCAGGACCTAGACAAGCGCCACCCGCGGCAACAAGTTGTCCTGAAGGGGAGTAGATAACCCATGCTGCCGAAGCCAGGTTACAAGTGTGCCGGCTGGCACCATCAACAAAACCTACATACATATCGGAAGACATCTGCAACAACCAGCAGATAGTATAAAAAACGAAACTGAAAACCTAATGTACATAAAAATACATACATTAATATACAAGAAAAAGTGCTAAGCCTAGGCATAGTACTTCTTCAGGTAGAGCCCATTTCTAGGCTCAGGCAGCTTATTCCCATCATAATCCACTAATTCATATGCGCCTTTACTCAAAACTTTAGACACAACATAGGGTCCCAACCACATAGCCTTGAATTTTCCTGCCCCCAGGGGTTCTTTATCTTGATCCCAGAGCAAGACAAGTTCCCCCTCAGAGAAAACCCGAGGTTTGACCATTTTATCATATTGAGATTTAACCCTATTCTTATGAGCTTGATTTGCAGTCAACGCATCTCTACGTTACTCATCAAGGTGTTCTAAGTGGAGCAACCATTCTTCAAGCTCAGTTGTGTCAGGTAGCACGTGAATAGCTATCTGCAAGGATGGGATTTCGCATTCAATCGGCGTAATAGCTTCCACCCCGTGAACGAGTTGGAAGGGGGAAAAACCTGTAGCAGTTTTGACATTGGTTCGATAAGCCCAAAGAGAAGGATATAACATGATGTGCCAATTTGAACGGGCTGCATCAATAGTACGTTTAAGTATAGTTTTTAAAGTTTTGTTTACAGCCTCAACCTGACCATTTGCTTGTGGATAATAAGGAGAAGAGTGTTCTTGTCGAAATCTGAGCATGGTGGTCAGCTCTGTCATCATGTGATTTTGGAAATGACTGCCATGGTCAGTGACAATCACCTTGGGAATACCAAACCTAGCAATAATCTGATTAAACACGAAGTAAGCTGTCGTTTCCCCATTGTCTTTGAAAGTAGGCATTGCCTCTGCCCATTTTGTAAAATAGTCGACAGCGACAATAATGTATTTGTGCCCCCCAGCCGAGGCTGGGTTGCATGTCATATAATCGATCCCCCACTTCATGAAGGGGCCTACCAAGACGACAGGAAACAAGGGAGCAGGGTGTGACTGCATTTTTCTGGTGTACAGCTGACATGGATGACAGCGTTTTACAGCTTCCACACAATCTTTAAAGATGGTGGGCCAGAAATACCCGGCACGTAATATCTTATGGGCCGTTGCTAACCCAGATAAATGACCCCCACATGATCCGCTATGGGAATCATTTAGGACAATCTCCGCTTCCTCATGAGTAAGGCAGCAGCACAAGACAGAATCTACCCCTCTTCGATATAATGTATCTCCGATTATGAGGTAGTTTTTAGCATGAAGACATAGCTTGCGTCGGTCTTCCCTAGAGTAAGCGGTAGGATACTTCAAAGTCTGGAGATATATAAGAATATCTCCGTACCAAGAATCAGAGGTTGATATAAGGAAGATGTGCTCATCTGGGAATGAGTCATATTGAATCACTACATCTTCTTCCGTATGGAATTCTGCTATAAGCTCCGCAAAAACTAAGGATTTTTTGGATTTAGCGAATTGGAAAACCAAGTCAAACTCTTGGAGAATGACTATCCACTTGTTGAATTTTCCCCCAACAATGCGTCGGGATAAAACATATTGGAAAGGGTTTACATCCGCCACTACAGTAGTGGTCCTCAGTAAGATGTAGTGTCGTAACCTCTGTACAGCATAAACAGCCGCTAAGGCTAACTTCTCGACATGGGAGTACTTAAGATCAGGCCCAACTAGAGCGCGGCTAAGATAATAGACAACATGCTCAACGAGCTTGTCATCCTCCTGAACTAGCACTACCCCAATGGTAGACTCCGTCACGGCCAGATATAATAAAAAATCCCTAGAGTAATCTGGCGGGCGTAATAAAGGAGCCGACAACAAGGCTTTCTTTAATGCCTCGAATGCAAGTTGTGCAGTTTCATCCCATACAAATGGGGTGTCCTGTTTAAGTAGGCGCATGAAACCTTTTGTGATCTTGGCATAATTAACTATAAAACGTCGAAGGAAGTTAGACTTTCCTTGTAGACTCTGAAGTTTCCTAAGTGAACGAGGAGGCAGATTTACAATGGCCTCAACTTTTAACGGATCCACCTGTATGCCCCTGCTAGAGACAATGAATCCAAGCAATCTACTTGATTCGATGCAGAAAACACACTTGTGGGGATTCAAGCGAATTTTATAGTACCTGCATCTCTCGAAAATCAACCTTAAATGCTCTGGATGTTGGATCCTCTTGCGAGAATGAGCAGGAAGATCATCCAGGTAAGGCTCGACAATGGCTTTTATATCGTGAAAAGAAAATTTCATGGCTCGTTGAAAGGTTTCCCCTGCATTTTTCAATCCAAAGGGCATTTTTCTGTACGCGAATGTACCCCAAGGGCAAATAAAATCCGTTTTATGCTGGTCTTCCGGTTTGATTTGGATTTGATTGTAGCCGGAAAAACCATCCATAAACAAAAATACTTCACTACCCGCACATGCATCTATGATTTGATCAATAAACGGTGTAGGGTAGTTATCCTTGGGACAGGCTTTGTTAAGGTCACGAAATTCCGTACAAACGTGAATAGTCCCTTTCTTTTTATCAACGGGGACTGGGTTGGACACCCACTCAGTCAAAGCAACGGGATATATAAAGCCTGCTTTCAACAGCTTTTCGACCTCTGCCTTCACAGCCACCGCTTTACGCGGGTTCACGGGGCGTAATTTTTGCCGAACCGGCTTAGCATCAGGATAGGTTGGGATCTCATGTTGAACAATAGATGGATCAATGCCTGGCATCTCCTCATATGAACAAGCAAAGATATCACGGAATTCCTTGAAAAGGGCAGTATAAATGGCAATCTCCTCTGGGGAGCAATTTGCACCTATATAGATATTTTCCACGACATCTGGCTTTACAGAGATGTTGATTGGTAAAGTAGCAGAAATGTTTTCCATATTCCCCTCAGCAAACACTCCTTCCCTAGGTAAAGGATTGACGGGTGTATCAACATCATCCGACAGTCTCACATGGAACTCTTGGTTTTCTATCTTGCTTAGCTCTGGAAGGAAATAAGATCGGTGATGAAGATCCTCACATATCTTATCATGTGAACACATAGCTTCCAGAATAGCTTCATCTGAAGGCAAAATAGTGTCCAAGAAATCTATGGAATGTAAAGAGTTTTCTGCCCATGCAGGCATATAAACTTCTTCCAGATCATCCGAGACTGTAAGAGGATCTGGAATGGGATCTACAGTGGTTTGGGTAATAGCTTGATATGCCACTTCCACTGTAGACAAGGGCACTTCCAGTTCTTGAGGGGTTGGGAGGACCCAAGGATCAGTCCTATCGACCACCGAATCAATGGACTTCCCTACAGTAGTAGAACCGAGATAAAGGACTGGAGCTGGAATATCGAATGTACCCATCAATGATGCGTACAGTCCAGCCCCCAAGCTCTATGCAGCAGGTTTGGCCTGATCAACCAATGGCACAGTGGAATCTTTAGACTCTAAGCGGCCTTTACGAGTAAAATCAAGTTGGTCAACAGTGACCAGCTTGCCCTCATGTGGAAATACCACGACACGAAAGACAGCAGATGCAACAGCAGACATTGCATAAGTCCAATTCCTACCCAGAAGCAAATTGTAGTCCAATGGAGCATCAATCACTTCGACTTCAACAGAGACTGCTTTTCCAGCCAACTTAAGCTCGAAAGCCGGCAGGATACCATGTGGACGGAAAGACCTTCCATCAAAAGCAGTAAGTAAAGTGGTTGATGGGACCAGCTCTGGGGATCCAAGAGCTTTCCAACAAGCCAGGGACATAACACAAGTAGAGGCTCCCTCATCAATAACTGCTCGTCCAATGGTCTTACCACCATGGACAACATCGATCGATAGAGCTACATGGTAAGGGAGGCGAATTTTAAGATCAGAGAAATGAAATTTCGCTGTGAGACTCGAAGAGCCCATGCTACCTAAAGCTGCTAAGAGGGCATCCCGCTGAGCGGGACAGCTCTGTAGCACCTCCAAAGCTGACATTGCACACGGAGTCTGAGTTAAGTCTTCAACCACAGAGTAGTGAGCAGCGGCTCTGGCATTTGGGTTATGCAAAGTCTTCTTAAATACACCTTTGGGTATCTTTGGCATTATTTCCGCAGGTTTCTCTATAGTGAGAGGGTTGGAAGTTTCAACTACAGCTTTACCCTTCTCATCGGTCTCATTCTCATAGTTCTTGTTCCTGGTTTGTAACAAGGTTGAGGATCTAACCATGTTGATATAATTGGGGTCAGGGGCAGCTTGAGTGCCCCCTGCTACGGTAGAAGCTTAAGCAGAATTCTGCCCTTGGGGAAATGGATCCTTCAGGACAGCCGGTGGTTGCGTTTGTAACAGCTTCTGAGCTTGTTCCATGAGGGGACAAAGGTGAGTGAGGTGGTCTCCTTGGCACAACTTACAAGGAAACTTGACTTTCTTCTTCTCCTTTTTGCCCCCATCAGCATTGTTTGCGGGCTTAGGCTTATTTTGATTTTGGTTTCCCTCTCCCTTTTTTCCTTTCTTCTTCTTCCCGCCGGGCTGCTGATTTCCCTTCGAAGAGGTTTGTGCAAAAACATTTGCACTTTGGGAGGAGGGGGCAGCCTTTGCTACCTCCGGCGTAGACTGTTTGACAGACAATTGGTGAAGTTGTTTTGTCAAAGACTCTACAGTGGGAGAGCTTACAGACCCAACCACACCATCGGCATGGGGTCCAGGCTTGGGTTTCTCGGCCTCATGTGAAGGCCTAGGTGCCTCAGGGATGATTTCATATAAAATCCCAGACTGTGAATAAATCAAGTCCAACTGATGGGCCCTGAGTATGGCTTCTTCCTCACTAGTCACTCCTGATGTGGATACATCCTTAGATATGTAGGGCAATAAAGATTTAAGGAACCATTCTAATAGGAACTCAGGAGGGATGGTAGCTTTAATGAGGCTCTTTCGCCTCCTCTACTCTTGGATATGATCCAAGATGTGGGTTGCCTTGTTTTGTCTAAAGGTGGACAACAAGTCTGTTCCGAAGTCGTAACGGACTGGAAGCTGAAAGTGGCTAAGGAAAGCGGTAGCCAAGTCCCAGAAGCTGCTAAAAGCAGCAGAAGGCAGCTCAATGTACCATTTTGTTTCCGTGCCTGTCAAGGTCCTCTGGAACAGCCTTAATCTCACTGAATCTTCATTCAATGAGTTGGAGGAACACCATAAGTGGAAGGTGGTGGCATGTGCCCCAGGATCTTCACCAGCCTTACCTTCGAACTTAGGGATTTCCGAGGGCAGTTTGGTGGGAACAGGTGGCCACAAGGGGTCATGCCTCACCGGATCGTTCATCAATTTTGATAAGTCTGGCAAGTTCAAAGTTGCCAGAAAAGGAAGCTTGGTCCTAACCGGTGTACTAGAAGTGCCAGCTTGGGTATTCGAGGGTCCAGCCCCTGAATTCCCATAGGTAAAGGTGGGGTTTCCCCCTGACACCGGTTGTGGAGTGGGAATGTTGCTTTGGAACGGATTCCATCCGTAAGCCACCGGATTTTGGGTGGGAGGTGCAGTGTAAGTGGTTCGGGCCATCCCCATAGAAATTGGGGTCTGAAAGACAGGAGCAGGTATCCCTCCACTAAACAAAGAGAAGGGAGAGCTCGTGTATGGGACCGAAATAGGGGTTTGGTAGCTTTGCCCATAAGAGGTGTTGCTACCAAACTGCACTCCTACATATGAAGGAGGTGGACCTATGTATGGATTGGATGGGGGTATGTGCCCCCCATTCCAAGGGAATCCTTGAACAAAGGCCGAGGATCCCACCGGACCACTGTGGGTAGTGTAAGGGAAGGAAGAAGGAATTGTAGGCATACTAGGAATCCCAGTAGCCATATCACCAGACATACTTCCAATGTTCGAGTAAACAGGTGGTTGGACCACTCGGCTTGCTGGAGTTAAGGGTGTGGAAGGTAAACTAGATCTAGGGGTACCAACCGGGGGAGGTAGTACCCCTTCAACCGGAAGGGTTGAGGTGAAAACAAATGAACTTTCTCCTTCAGAAGACATAGCTCTACCTACAGGTACACCTAGCATTGGTGAACTAAAAGGCCTAACCTGCACAATCACTGGATCGTTCAAATCAGTCAAGGGGGTATTATAATTCCTTGCAAACTCTTCAGCTTGCAATTCCTCTATCTCAACTGTGTCAAAGTTAAAGCGGTTAGCTATTAATTCCGGTTCACCAAGAACCTCGCTTACTCCTACTGGTTCAAAAGAACCACCTGTGCTTAATCTCCGCCTTTGGGGTAAAGGTGGAGGTTCCAGTGGTGAGAGAGGAGGAAGGTTTCGCAACCTTCTTGACCTTCTAACAAGTTGGTCCTCCAGAATTAAGACTTAAAAAATCACACCCTAAGGCCAACTAAACACAAGCAGATCCATAGATCATACACTAAAAAAATCCTAAGTCTCAAGCAATCAAAACAGGCTATAAAGATATGCTTTCCCGAAGAAAGCTGATGAACAGTTACTTGGCGTCCTTGAGGGGTTCTTAGGCACAAGCAGAGGAATCACCCAACCGCCCTCCTACACTTTCCACAAGGGTTACCTTCCAAGTCCGTTCAAGGTGAACCAAAAATAACCTTCCGGTTTACCTGGGTATGAGCCCTAAAAAGACAAGAGACTAAGGCTACCTTGACAATACCTACTGTCTGGGGGGACAGTCGCAAGTCGAAATCGTACGCATGGGCAGGGTAGCTGAGCCCGAAACTCTGTCTAGGACAGAATCCCCAGATGTGTAAAAGTCCTGGGTTACGTTTTGACAAGGATTTGGGGGGTTATCCCCTCTGTCCAAGCCTCCACGTGGCCTAGTGCTTAACTCCCGTTTGAGAGGAGCTTCCCAGATACAGCGGTAGAACCAAGGATTTACCTAATGAATAGCCCACTACGTCTGAGTTTATAACTTATGGGAAGTTTACCCTCCCTAGCCCACAAACCTAGCCTAAGCTAGTAGGTGGAAGGCCCTAAAAATAAAAACTTACTAATAGATTTTAAATTTAAGCGTTAATTTTAAGGGTTGTTCTTTACTCAAAGGAAGTGGAAGTGATGGACTGTATGATGTTTTGACTCATCAGAAAATAAATGAAAGTAAAAGGTGCATTTAAAGCAAACTATCACTATAAAATAAACTTCTTTTCATTTTTTCAAATATGTATTAATGAATTAACAACACTTAATAAGAGAAACTAAGCATATATGTTTTTGTATTTTTCTGAGATAGTATTTCTTAAACTGAAACAAACACTACTCTAATGCAAAAATTACAATGCAAAAGATTAAATATGTTTTGTTTTTCACTTTAAAAAATGCTCAAAAAACTACTGTGCATGTATAAATGCAATGCTTGAGTAAACTTGACACTTATAGACTGTATAAAAAACACAAACTAAAACTAACAGGCAAACAGAACCTAAAAACCAGCAAGAAAAGCAGGCTAGGACCTCAAATTGGGTGCAGACAATGACCAAGAGATCACTGCAGACTTTTAAACAGGCAAGTGCAAACCAATAACTGACAGACAGCAGACTGGACAGATAGAGTCTAAGACCCTGATCACTGATCTAGACTCAGGCACTCAAACCAACAACCCAAACAGGCCAGAAAGTTTCAAGATGCATACAGTAAATAAAACAAGTAAAGAGAACCCAAGGGCTTCGAAAAGCACTAAGATCTGATCACCTGATACACTCAGACAACTCTGCAACACTCTTAAAGAAAGTCTTAACAGAAAACAGGACTTATAACATGCCAAAGAACAAGCAAAATTTGACACAAAAATCACAGTTTTCAGGAGTATACGCGACTGTGTAGTAGTGCAGGTCGCGAATGATGCGTGACTGTACAGTGGAACAACCCGCGTATGAGACTCAGTAGTCGTGACTGTCCAGTGGGACAACCGGCGTATGGGTATAAAAAGAATTCTCAAAAACAGAGAAAGACCCAAGACTTTCAAATGCTACAGTAATTAAGAAAGCAGGACAAAAAATCACAAACAAAACTTCGAGTAATGACTGGTCAGGACAACAGAAAAAGACCTAAAGCAGACTTGGCTTCCCCAGTGGAGTCGCCAGTTCTGTTGTACAGGATAATTCACCTAATAACCTAGGTTTGGGGGGTTACCAACATACTCATAACTTGCAAACAGTTTGACTCTAAAAGCACAGAATAGGAAATAGGAAAGTAGAAGGACTTACTTGTATTAAACGAAGGTTGATCCTTGCTATCTTCTTCTTCTCTGATCCACTTCCAAAGTCTCCAGGATAGTTCCTCCTTCACCTGTTAATAAACACTCTTCCAGATACAAAGCAATTCATATATATAGATGTAGGTTAGGCAAATCATATATCATATTAAAATGTAAATATTTACCAATCCACAAGATATGAAGCACATATGGAAGAAGTAATATCTTTATCAACAATAATAGAAAGAGTTTAGGTTACAACCCAATGTCTGAACAAGGACTCCTCTATCACCAAAGGACTCTGAGTTTCTCTGCTCCAAATATTTCTGTAGACAATCCACCAGCATAACTTTGCTCTCCAAGTATGACTATCTAACCCCCTACCCAAGGCCTCTATTTATATGGATGAAATGAGGCAGTTCTCGAAGGTTAGGGAGGTTGTAGCAGTTAATGGGATTAAGGTAAATGAGTAAACTAATCTCCCATTAACTCGTTTTTTTAAATATTAATTTTGAGGAAACCATACGTGGGTCTGTAGTAGAGCAACCCACGTATGATATGCAACTCTATACAAGTGCAACCCGCACATACATGTATGCGCGACCTGCTGAACATGATACTCGCGTATGATGCGCGAGATGCCAATAGATATAGTCGCGAATGCTACTCAAAATCTCAAAATGGCAAAGTAATCAGCTGGGCATATAGGCAATGTATTTCATCATCAACCAAGGTATAATGAAACTAGGTAAACCTCAATCCATAAGTGTCCTTTTGTGTGCCGACCTGAGGGATGTCAGCACTCGGACGGAGAGGTGCCAATCAGGTGTATAACAATGCTTGTTAGAAAGGTCATTCAAAACCATCACCTATAGGCATATCCCTAGGGAACATAATGTAGTTGCTGACTCATTAGCTAATTACATCCTAGATTGGCATATTTCCCATTCATGACATTAAAATCAAACATGGTTCATTGTAAATAAACAATTAAAGACACATAAAACTCATGTAAAATACATCCACCATTTGAGACATATAAACACCAGGTAAAAGTCTGTATATATATATATATGAACATGTTTACAAAAAAAAGGTCACGAGACCTCATCTGAAGCATGTAGGCTTTCAGGTAAAAATCAGCATACAAAATCCTGAAGCTATCAGCTTTTAGTAGATACGTCATGCATACATCATCTAGTGATGCTCATGGTAGCACATCACTGCCCGGGCTACTCTACGTAGCATTCTTCTAAACCGACCCGGTACTCCTATTGTAGGTCTCTGATACCTCAGAGGGAGGTCATCAATGGAAACGTCAAGGATGTCTAGGGTCAACCACTCCAGGTTTTCCTCTAACTCCCCAATCACATCGTCACCCTATGGTACGAAGCGGGCTCTAGCTCATCTATCCAATGGGGAAGCTCCCCCAGGTCGTGCTACTCCAACGTCTGCATGAAAATATTTAGGTCTCGTTACTTAACATAAAAAATATAAAACATTAAAAAACATAAAAACACTATTTCCATTTAGGTTTTCTTGCTTTTTACCGATGTCACCCCACTGTCCACCAGGTGGGAGCGGTAGGTCAGGGTCTTCGCTGAAGTCTGTACCCGCATAAGCATAATCCCCCACCATGAGGATCTGATCTCTCAGCCATTGGAAGAACAGGTCACCGAACTTCACCTTCCCCCTGCCCGCTCTAGTACAGGCCATAATCCAGACCCACCTATGCATACGAGGGTCCCACACTCTCAGCTCTGTAAATATCACCCGGGGTCTCATCTATGGTACCCGCTCAAATAAGAAGTAGGATAGAAGGGAACCAAAACCGAACTGCTTCAGTTCCCCCTGCCGACACTTGGTCAGGTGATCCTTGAATATGAGAAGCAGGGCTTCCACCTATTTGAAGACTGTAGGCACCATGGCCTCTATGGCATAGAGCATATGTGCCCTAGAAGCCTAGTGCACTCCCTGGATTCTCGCCACCCTCCGCATCGTAAACAATTAAGTCCATAGAGGTTCGTCCATCACTGCCTTTATGGGTATTTTCTTCTCCGATGTCCTTATCCTAGGGACATAGTAATGGTTTATAGACTCCTGTGTAGTGATGTCCCCTCCATGGGAACCAGTCATCAAGATGGGAGCACCCCATCTCGAAAGGCTAGTAAGGAAGTAGATATCCTCTACCTCAATTGTCAGATTATGAGCCCCAACATCAAAGTGTTGTTGCTTCAAATTCCATATCTGGAGTATATGCTCAAGCAATCGCTCGTGTGATACCATACTGGGAGTCTGGAAGAATTTTAGGAGTCCGCAGTCTCTTAATGTAGCTATACAACCCTCATTCCTTTCGGCAAAGGCGTCATCATTATCATGTTGTCTCTCTTTCCATATGACCATTTTTTATCAACTAGAACCTGCCAAAAACAATCACAAGACCCATTAGAATCATTCTTAATCCTTCAAATCAAATGAAATGGTCTAGTTTTTCTTGTGTAGTTAATTTTACATCTTCATGGCTGGCACCGCCTGTGCACCGTTGAAGAAAGGTGGTGGCACCGCCTGTGCGCTATGTTTTCGTCGCAGTTCTAGTAGGGTACTGCGTATCCTATAAGGGATAAGTGCGGCGCCCGCTTCCACGATTTTAGGGCATTCCATACAAGACCAAAACACCATCAAAAGTCAAAATTAAAAGTATAAGATGAAAGAGTAGGGTCTAGGCTATTACCTGGATCTAACGGCACTCGAATCCGACGGTGGAAACTCCTGATATCAGCAACTGAAGATCTAACTAGGAAAGTGCTCCAAATGCTCTTAACTATGGGTAAATAGTAAAATGATTTGATTTTTCACTATTTACATAACTTTTATATACATTTTTGGGTTTGACATGCTATAGTTTTGATTTAAAATCGCTTATTACTCAAAATTTATCAGTCGTAATCCCTTAATGTTAGTTATTGGTGCATTTAACACTTGTTTTGAGTCGTTGCAGGATAGAAGAACGGTAGCAGTAAATTCTTGGGAGTTTGTTTTTTACTTTTTCGTGCTACCATAAAATGGAAAAAGTCGTTGAGTGTTTATTATGACACTTTGGTCATGCCCTCGAAACCCAGTATCAAAGGTCTGAGTCCGTTTCTGATTCTTTCAGGCTCGTAAAATCTCTCATAGTGAAAAGAGACCTAATGGAGTCTTCTTTAAACTCTTTTCGGGCTCCTTAAATATGAAAAGATTGTCAAGCGATCTTGTCTTCGTCACACTCATTAAATCATTTGAAGAGTTGTCTCTCCGACGGTAGGTTATCTCTTTTTCTGTTCGGATAGACTATTTACGAAAAAGTAACACTCCGACCAGCCATGACTGGAAGAGTTCTTTAAGGTATGATTTTATACTTTTTCGGGCCTTAGGGACTAAATCATACGAAAAAGGACCCTTTGAAGTCTTCTTATGTGGTCGTTCAGACTCTCTAAACATGAATGATGCCGAGTTTTCTTTTATTGGACTCGTTAAATTAAACATTGAGAGACCCGTTTTTGGGAACGAACCTCTCATCTCTCAGGTTCGTAAAACATATGAGTTTGGACTTGTCTTCAAACGAGCTATATCAAGTGTTTGTTACCCTCTTTGAACTCGTAAAACTGAAAAGAGGCACTCATCAACCATGATGGGGGAAAATGGGAAGGGAATCATTTTGCAAATACATGGGAGTAGTTCATTGTTACCTTTGAACATGGCACTTGTCTGCATATCATTTCAGTCAATTGGGTATTCAGCTAATCTCCGTCACGATCCACTCTCATGAGGCATGCCTCTCCTTTGAGTCTTTCAAAAGAATGCATTGCCCACTGTCACACTGTGTGTTTGTCTGGTTTAATCATGCTGCCAAGAATTTTTTCATGTCGCCCGATGTTCAAAGGGAAGTTGAAGAAATTTTTCCTCTGTAGTCAAAATAGTCTCTGTGTCAATACTTTTGAGTCAGTCCTATGGTTACTGCATTTACACCATTCCATAACTATGTTCCGAGTTTCATGTCATCGATGTGGGACTCATCATGGCATTAGGGGAAATTTGGAGTCTAAAATGGGCCTTATAAGAAAACGCGCGAACAATAACTTTTGTGAGTTGGAATTCAAGAACCAATAGAATTTCAATAAAATGAGTCAACCATAATGGTTGAATTGACATATTTGTCATAAAAGAAAACTACTTTTTTTGTTCGTATTTTCGACATATTTCCCTGTGTTTTTACTCAAATTTCAAGCGGGAGAGGTCGATGGATGCGGAATTTAATTCTGCATCCAATTAGTACCCACACTACATACTTTTGATGGACCTCGCTACCCCAAAAATAAGAAATACCTAAAAAAAACATGATGATGATGTCATCATCACATTTTTTCAGGTATTTCTTGTTTTTGGGGTATTGAGGTCTATCAAAAGTATGCAGTCTCATTGGATGAAGAATTAAATTCTGTATCCGACAAGCTCTCCCACTCATAATTTGAGTAAAAACACAGGGAGATATGTCAAAAATACGAACACAAAAAGTAGTTTTTTCCATTCTTCCTCCAAAATTAATAACTACTATTTTATTATTTTAGCTATTATTTTATTATTTTAACTATTATTTTATTATTTTCCTTAGGAGGCCCATTTTAGACCTCAAATTTCCTCTAATGCCCTCCTTCAACGAGACTTTTCCCATTGACATTAGCTCATCATCCGGGAAATAGTCTTAGAAACAAAAACTTAGTACCTTGAGATCTGTATGCCTTAATGATAGGTTCTCTCGCTCTCGATAAAGGTTCACATCATTGACCTTGGATAGATAGAATCAACTGGGTGTTCGACATCAGGACATCTATTCACACTCAGTAGATTGTACTAGGGTACCTTGGGAATCATGGACATCAATGGTGATCTCCCTCACACTTGTTAATGGTTCACATCATTGGTCGGTAATCAAGTGGTTTCTACCATGTTCGACTTCAGATCATTGTAATCACATGGATAGAATCATACTTTGTGGAAGACAAGATGAAGACCCTGGGTATTTGTTTAAGCACTCATTGCTTTTCCCAAGTTCGTGATGGAGTTTTGTATATCTAGCATGGATCCACATTTGTATGGTTGTGGCTATGCTCAAATTTGCATTTGTATGACATAGATCTACGTTGTATGTCTGGTATCTATGTCCAAGTTTGAGTCCTCTATCACATGGCTCTACGCTATATTCTAGTAGCCATGCTTTTTTATTCCTCCCATGGATATGCCTTGTATTGGTCTACAACCATGAGTTGGTTACTTGTGTGTATGAGTCAAAAGTATTGATGTACTACAGATGCCTACTTGATGACATGCTCCAATCGAGCTGACATTTTCACCTTGAAGTGACAACTTGTTCTCTCAAAGCTCTAGTTTATCGTATCCCTCTAAGACTCACACTTTGGGGGCCATTCTGTTATACCCAAATCCTGTCACCACCATGTAATAAGACCTTTGACTTACATTTTTTCCCTTAATCCCAACACTTAGAGTGGAAACCTATGTTGTTTGCCAATTCTACATGAAAAAATGAGGCACCACGTTTTCCCTATGACCCATGAGCGGTACCTTGCTTGCACTGCATGTATCCTATTTTCCATAAGCAGTGCCACCACCTCTGGTCTTTGGTCCATAATCATTTCTCATCTAAACTGCTCTGTCATAAGACAAGAAAAGTGGTACCCTGGGTAAAATGGGAAAAAGAGAACTTTCTCGAGGCTTCTAGATCATGAGCCTCGTGTCCTCTCTTATCCCTATCATTATGGGTTAGTTGAGCTCAAGATCCCCCATCATAGGAACTTAGAGGCCACCTCATCCACAATTCTCTCAACTATTCCTATCCATTGAGCCTTATAAATACAAGCTCATGTCCATAGTTGAGAGGGGGAACTATAGAGGTATTGTTATGCTGTTGGATTGACCACTTACCCTAATCCATTGGAGATCATAGAGAGCAAAGTTGGAGCTTATGCGGATGAAGTGTTTGTCTCGTAGAGATGCTTGTCGACACCAAGGAAATGGTTGTAAGCTTCTCCATACATTTTTAATGCAAAGCTGATTTCTATCCCACATTACTATTGTTTTGATTTCGCATGTACATGTTGTTAGATTCCTTAGTCACTAACATGGATAAGTAGATGATTTTCTGGTATCTTTGATGTGTTTGCATGTTTGATCTGTTTGTAAGTACACAGGTTCACTATCGAAGCAGCGTTCCAGGTGTCTACGACATCCAGGGAAGGTCTTTATCCTTTGTCATTCACTCATTTGTTCTGGATCTGAACCATTCAGACCAGAGGAATAGCTTCTGTCCGTAGAAGGTGAAATATTCCTAGTTACACACCTCTCCTTCCTTTTAGTCAATGAGCATTACCTTCTTCATCACTGCCTTTAATATTTTGGTAGTAGGCGGTGGCACCGCCTTTACCTCTTATACAAGGAGAAGTTTTTCCATATCACCACTCTATCATAGTGGGGAAGAAGCGGTGCCCTTGGTAAAAAGTGAAAAAAGAGAGGTTTCCACGAAGCTTATCGAAGGATAGCTTCATGGCACCCTTATCCCTACACTTGAGGAACACCTGGGCTCGATATCACTCCTTTTGGGATCTGCTATCCACCTCACCCACCATTTACTCAACCATCTGTTACGGAGAGAAATTCCTATGGCTTGGGGTACGACAACAGACAGATCAACTCCAAAAATCAATCATTTTCTATATGCAAGAGAAACCAAACATCTAACACTAAAGGATCTCAATTCGTACCTTATTCTGGACGGTTGATGTAGATCCCCATTGAGCTTTTCCACTCCCGCTTGTATTGGCAATTTGCTTCCTCAACATTAAGCAAACAAGACAAGCATGCTATATATAATTGTATTAGAACTACTCTAGCATATATAATCAATAACATATAAGCATTTAAAAGCATCCATGGATCAAATACTCATTTAAATACACATTATTGGACATGAAAAGATATTTCTATTGATATAAAACAGAGTTTACAATAGTGACAACCTCTGTCGGCATGTCTATGAATCAGAGAAACTGAGTCCCCCACTTGGGCCTCCACCACTTCAATCCTCCATCTCTTGATAGCAAGCTCACAAGCAAAAGGAAATCTTGGGAAGAACACAAAGTGCTCCAAGGGACAAAGGGATGCAGAATCAAGTATAAGCTCTAGCAACAATGGACTATAGTTTTCTTGCTCTTCAATTCCTCCTTTTCAATGTATCCAAAGGGTTCCTTATATAGCTCTTCAATGGGGTAATGGAAGGTCAAATATGAGCGATCTCAAGGCATATGGAAGACCAAGAGACAAGTGATTCGAATCCACATCAAGGAAAACTCCAAAATAATTTGTCCTTTTGCACACATCCCGATGTACGTGGTTTTAAGGGTCGAATCCGCGTATATACGTGAGAAAGGGATTAAAAGTCATGTATGGCAATTATTGCATGTTTTTAGGGATGATCTTGGAAACATCAAAGGTAAAAAAATGGTCCATGGGGTCTAAAGAGTCTGCAGAGGGACAGGGAAGGCCATAAAGGTGTGATCCACCATGTGTGGTGAAATCAGTTGTAACAGACGCACCCTAATGTGTGAGGTCAGAGGGGTCATATGATGGCCAAAATACATTATAAGTCCATCCTAGAAGTGGAGTGATGAAGAACCCAATGGAAGAACTAGCCATCCAATAAATACAATACAATGATCAAACTCTGCATGTAACTGCAAGTAGATGTAGCAATCCCGGATACATAAGAGTACAATGGCCATGAATAGGCATGATACAAAATATGACATGTGTGGTCATTGCCACATACAATATAGATAGATCAAAATCTCCATGATGAAGATATACACATGATCATGATCTCCATGAAAGCTGAGGATATATAATGGATCAAGATCTCCAAAATGGCTGGAAATATCTAACATATATTGGAATCAAGTCACGAGAGCTTAAAGCTCATGAACATTGGCACGATCAAGGAGGTAGCATATAAGAGATGCCACCAATCTAGAAGGTCTTCTACACAAACCGCTAGGAGTACATGTCCTACTATGTGAATAGAGGTGTCGATGTTGAACATAGTAGTCCATCATCTGATTACCGGTCATTGATGTATACCGTTAACAGACGCGAGATCACCCACTGATAATGAAAATGGGAATCAAGGTACTAGAGTGCAAACTAACAAGTGTGAATAAATGTATTGAGGTCAAACACTTGAAAGGACCCATCGATCAGGGGACATTGATGTATTCCCAAAACTGTTGATGGCGAAAGAACCTGCCACTGATGACTGCAAGTCTCAAGGCACTCAAAAATGACTCTAGATTCCTATCCTAGAATAAATGATCTAAAGTCGATGGGATGAAATCCACTGGAAGGAGGGCATTAAGGAATCCCCCATCATCTAACATGAGGTACTCAGCAAAGCTATATAATGTGGAAGGACTCGATCATAATGTGCATGAACCAGTAATTGTATCGGGAATGGCCGACATGCAAAGTCAAGATAACTGAGGAATGGCCGACTCAGGTTTCAACTTCCTTCGAACAAGAGCATAAAGGTGAATGGTGACTGAATGTAGGCAGCATAGACTCGATATACAAAACTGGGACATCTCTGCGACACAGGAGGCATCGACAGAGGCTCCATAGGGACTGGAAGCTTAACAAGACGGTGGAGATAAACTTAGAGAAACAAGTACAACTCCTAAAATCAAACTATTAACCCAACCAATGGATGTGATATACAGTGCTCTGTTCGAAGGTGACATGACTCGACTGCTACCAAAGATAAAATATTTTCTTTCCCGGATTTTTGGTTTTTTTATTTTTTTTTGGACTTTTTCAAATATTTTGAAAAGCTTGAAAAAGAATAGAAGTGCTTTATATTTACATACTAGGAGGAGACGAGTGTCCAGGGACAAACAAACGAGTTCCAAGCAGCGAAACATACCTATGCTCAATACAAGGACATATGTGTAGGATAGCGACACTCGGGGGAAAGTCCCCTCCTAGTAAAAATCAGGAATCAAGCTGTAAAGGATATACAAAATGGCTCTGTGTGGCTAGACATGAGACCGGCTCGAGCTATATGGCTGATACTCAAAGTCAAGGAATCCGACATAAGGCTCAATGAGGCAGGCAAACCTCATGATAATGCAATTACAATTCGACATAAGGGAGTCCTAAGGAAATAGGACAGCAAAAATATCAAGATGAGTATGAGGCTCTTGCGAAATGACATGGCGATACTATACAACGGACTCCCACACCCTAAAGGACAAACTGTCAGCATGGGTGCCAAATGCAAACAAGGATCTAACTAGGGCACCCATCTAAGTTCAAACTCTACCATTCACATCATGTCACTTCTAAAACAACAAGAAAGTTTCGTGACAGGATAGAATGGGTTTGTACCTAAGGTTATAATGAAATGGTCATAAGGTCATGCAAAATGCAAATGGAGGTGAAATCTAACCTATATGCCAGTTTAAACATCATACCTAAAATCGGCACGAACGGGTCAAAACAACAGTCGAAACAGCGCTCAGAATGGTCTCCTACATCATCATATTAGTCAAAAACAGTCCAAAAGGGTCAGAAATGGTTCAAAACTATAGAAAGGGGTTAAAAATTTGAAAATTTTCTATAATTAGTAAAAAATTCAAAACATTATATAACATTTGAAATTTTTACCCAATTGAGCTCAGAACTTCAAACGTGAATTCTAGGAGTTTCGTCCGGCGCAATCTGACATCGTTTTTTCCAGGTAACTTCCCATGCCCTGCTCTTCCATTTGCATGTAAATTTTTTGAATTTCCATGGTCAAAATCAATTTATAGGCCATCCTAAGATAGTCGCTTCGGCCCACGCATAAATCGAGGATTTTTCCACGTATAGGGCTGGCTATACGTGGAAAAATGGCCCAAAGTCACATACATACATTGTTGTTTTGCAAACAGTTGCGTATGCAGACGCGTTAGTGTTTTTTAAGACACATAATGACCAAAACTCAATGTAAATGTGTAGGATGGTTCTAGAATGGAAGGAGAGAGAACACGGGGATGTAGAAGAAGTTGTACGGGGTGATCTAATGGCTCAACAAGCTCTTTGTGCATGTGGGATATACAAGTTTTGGTGTCTTGGGAGCTTAAGGGCCAAACCAAGACTACTGTAGATGCTAATAGACTACTAGGATCCTGACTCAAAGTCATTCCATATCAATGGGATGTCCCTCACTATAAAGGTGGAGGACATATACTTCATTACAGGATTGTCTCGACGGGGGGAAGTGGTGAACCTACATTCTCGCGGGCCCGGAAGTGGCCTCACCATTGATGAGTATATTGTTGTATACTGTTATCCAGACATGGAGAAGGTTGGGAGTTAGATCCCAACAAAATCCATATAGGTACTAGGCATGAAGTCCATACTACTGACACTCGGTAGGATAGCAGGGCTAGCCTCACTCCACCAGGCCTCGCGGCCCTTGATGTTATATGCAGTGGAGTGCATGAGACCCACAGTTTATGATTGGAGTACTATGATGTTGAGTAACATGAAGCAATAGCTCTGCAACTGCAAGATGGGCAAGGTACGAAACTTTAGTTTCAGCAATATACTGAGCACATTCTTCTTCGAGCGTGTTTCGAGGCTCAACCCTAGAGTTGACATTCCTCCTCACGGGGTTTGAGATCCATCCCAATGATGTTGGGCAGATGCGATGCGCAGACTGGTTGGAGGTAGGGTGTCTAACCCCTACCTAGCTAATTTCTTTCCATGGTGGCAGCGGCAGATAGTTTCCATCGATGATTACCCCTATGCGGGGATATATTTTCAGGGAGATCCCGACATGCCCCCACCACCAGGATCAGCATACGGTGACATTGGTAACGAATCCCATCCCTCTTTTTAATTTTTTTGAATTATTTAATTTTTTTGTGTTTTTTGATATGTGGAACCAAAAGACATGTTTTTGCGTGACGACACATAGTGACAATCTGTCATATGTATGTAGATGTAGGACCATGGCGGCTTGACAGTTTCCCTTGTCATAAACGGAGGGGAAGAGGAGATGCCATTATGGGTGTGGATGCGGAGTAGACACTCCAAAGCATCCACACAAACTTTGTGCGGTTGACACATAGGGTACCCATGGCGCAAGTCGAGGACTTTCCTGAGGCCATGCAGTGCCAAGTGGTGGGTGTACCATGAGCATGGGTGCGGTTGTTTCGACGGCTAGCTAGAGCCGTGGTGACTTTCCACGATCAGAACCCCCCTCCTCCTCCACAGGATTAGATACCTGGGAGTGACACTTTTTTGTACTACCATGTACTATATTTTGGTGGCTCAGAATCCCCATTTTTGTATTATGACACTTATGTATTGTCACATTTTGGATGTTTAATAAAAAACTTTTATGATGATCGATTTTATTTATTTACATGTGTAAAAATGTATGTTTGTGATGAGCTTATGGTCTGTGAAACAAATTCCAATCTAATACATAGTTAGCATATGACTCAACAACTTGATTATAAATTCTTGGAACATGTATGTATGTTATGTTGTCAAATTGACGTTCTAACAATCTCACACGTAAGAATATTTGTAGTAATGTTGGATCCCTAACATGATATAAGCCATTAAGCTGCGACACTACTAACTGCAAATCAAGATGTACCTCAAGAGAGAGAACACCATGTGAAATAGCATCTCGTAGAAGCTCGATAACAGCACTATACTCAGCAACATTGTTTGAAGAGGGTTGTAAACATACGCCTCTTGAAGACAATACCTTACCCATAGGAGTATAAATCACCCAAGTAGCAGAGGCTAAGTGTTGAGTGTGGCGGCTAGCACCATCAGCGAATCCTATGTAAACGAAAAATTCCATTGACATCTGCCATAAGAAATGAAAGCTAATCAACAAACCCGATCACCATAAGAAAAAACTAACTATGCAAAAACTGTACAATAATATACAACAATCAGCCCTGGCTGAAGATCATGCATAGTATTTTTTAAGATAGAGCTCATTTCTAGGCTCCACCAAGGCTGTCCCTTCATAATATACCAGCTCATAGGCGCCCTTCTCTAACACACGTTTGACCACGTAAGGATCATGCCACATGGGATTAAACTTCCCTGCCCCCAAGGATTCTTTAGCCTGATCCCACAAAAGGACCAAATCTCCTTCACTAAACTTCCTCAGACAGACATATTTATCATACTGGACCTTAACGCGATGCTTATTTACTTCTAGAGCCACTAAAGCATCTCGATGCTGCTCATCAAGCTGCTCTAAGTGGACCAAATGTTCCTCCAATGGGGAAGTATCTGGTAAGAGCTCTATGGCTAGCTTCAATGAAGGGATTTCACATTCAACCATCAAGACAAACTCCACTCCATGTACAAGCTGATATGGAGAAAAACTGGTGGCAGTCTTAACTATGGTTCTATAAGCCCACAAAGCAGGATATAACATGATATGCCAATTGGTCTTGCTTTGTGCGATGGTTCATTGGAGAATGGACTTAAGTGATTTGTTCACTGCTTCAACCCGTCCATTCACTTGAGGGTAATAAGAAGAGGAATTCTCCTTCTTATACCCTAACTTAGAGGCCAACTCTTCCATCATTTGATTCTAAAAGTGCCTACCGTGGTCAGCGACAAGCTCCTTCGGAATACCGAATTGAGTAATGATCTAGTTGAATATGAAGTGCATGGCTGTCTCACCATCAGATTTAATCGTGGGCATATCCTCAGCCCATTTCATGAAATAGTCAACAGCCACTATAATATGATGATGTCCCCTAGCTGAAGCTGGGTTGCAATCCATGAATTCAAGCCCCCACTTAGTGAAGGGACCGGTGGTGATAATCGTATGTAACGGGGCAAGATGCAAGCGCATATTACGTGCAAACACCTGGAAAGGGTGGTACTTCTTGACCACATTAACACAATCTTTAAAGATCTATGGCCATAAATAACCCTCTCTCAATATTTTTTGGGCTATAGAAAGCCCAGATAAATGACCACCACACGACCCTCCGTTGCAATCATTTAGCACAAGCTTAGCCTCCTCATGAGTTAAAAAATGACATAAAATGGAATCTACCCCACGACGGTATAATGTGTTATCCACTATAAGGTAGTTCTTGGATACGTGACGTAACCGTCATCGTTCATCATGTGAGAGGTGAGTAGGGACCTTCAATGTTTGTAAATATATGATGATATCCCCATACCATGGATCCAAAGTTGAGATCAGGAAAATGTGCTCATCGACAAACGTATCTTCACAAACTTCCTCCTCCTCCTTGCTTGGGAAATCAGATATAAGCTCTGCAAAAATAAATGATTTTTTCAATTTTTCTGAAACAAACTCGAGATCAAATTCTTGCAAGATGACAATCCACTTATTATACTTTCCCCAGATCATCCTTCTAGTGAGGATGAACTAAAATGGATTGACATGGGCTACCACCAAGTTCTGGTGAAGGATAATGTAGTGCCTCAATCTCTGAAACGTATGAACGGTAGCTAAGGCAAGTTTCTACACATGGGAATAATGAATCTCTGCATCTACAAGGTTTCGGCTCAAATAATATATGACATTCTCATGGAGCTCCTCATCCTCCTGAACCAAAACCATACCAATCGTCTCTATGGACGCGGCCACATAAAGTAAAAATTCATGGCTATAGTCGGGTGGACTAATCACGAGGTCCGATGCTAAGGCTCGTTTAAGTGCATCAAATGACTCCTGGACTTGCTCATCCCAGCAAAAGGTAGTGTCCTTCTTCAAAAGATGCATAAAGCCTTTAGTCAAATTGGCAAAGTTAACCACGAATCTCCACAAGAAATTTTCGATGCCTTGCAAACATTGAAGATGTCTAATGTTGTGGCTCTAGCATTTGTAAGAACGAAAGGCATCTTCCAATCTGCAAAGGTACCCCAAGGACAAATAAATGCAGTTTTATGTTGGTCCTTGGATTTGATCTGGATCTGATTGTATCCGGAAAAGCCGGCCATAAAGGAAAATACCTCGCTTCCCGCACACTCATCCAAAATTTGATCAATAAATGGTGTGGGAAAATTATCCTTAGGACAGGCACGATTCAAGTCACGAAAATCAGTGCATATATGGATTGTTCCCTGCTTCTTATCAACCAAAACAGGATTTGAAACCCACTCCATCAAGGGAATAGGATAGATAAAACTGGCATTTAACATCTTTTCTATCTCAGCCTTAATCGCAGGTGCTTTTCTAGGATTCACCGCACGCAAGTGTTGTCGAACAGGCTTAGCATTGGGATAAGTTTTAATTTCATGTTCAACAATGTGAGGGTTGACACCTAGCATTTCCTCGTATGACCAAGAAAAGATATCACGAAACTCTTTGAATAGCTCAGTATACTCTTGAATCTCAGCATGGGCACATTCTACCCCAATATAGACATTCTCAATCTTGACAGGATCGCGAGAGATATTGATAAGGATGGTAGGAGATATATTCGCCATGTTTCCATCAGCCATCGGACTAGGAGAGCTCAATGGAACCACAGGACTACCAATTCTCTCAGTAAGAATCTCCCTAAAGTCTTCACACTCCAAACGGTCAAGCTTAAGAAGAAAATAAGATCTATGATGTAACTCTTCCCAAGCTGGCTCAACCCCAGACATGGCCTCAATAATAGCTTCATCTAATGGAAAAACACTATCAAGGAAATCATGTGCATGAGAAGACTCAACTGCCCATGCAGGCAGCACATACGGGTCCTCCTCTTCCATCCATGAAGAAGAAGGACTAGACCCTGCAACACATTCAATATTCGGGTGATATGCTATCATTTCTGCAGGCAATGGCATGTCCGTTTCGATAGGCTTACTCGAAGGACTCGGTGTAGGAAGGATCCAAGGATCTTCCATATGGGAAGTGCAAAAAGACATCGATCTCAATGAATACGAATCCCCACCGGAACTAGACCCAATCATAAGAATGGGTGGAGGACAACTAAAGCTTCCCATAAGGGATGGATACATGCCAACACCCACACTCCTAGTTGTCGGCTGAGAATGATCGATAATCGGGATAAAAGCTCTCGATGATACAGTAACACTCAAATTTTTTAATGATGTCTGATCAATCATAACAATCTTCGCATTAAATGGAAATCATACAAATCGAAATAGAGAATAAGCTACAGCTTGCATACTATACATCCAATTCCTACCTAGTAACAGATTGTATTCAAGGGGTGCATCAACCACCTCGACCTTGATTGCGATGATCTTCCTTCCCAAATGGAACTTAAGAGAAGGAATAATTTTGTGCAGTCAAAATGATCTACCATAAAAAGTAGTCTACATGGTTGTGGATTTAGATAGCTCGGGGGAACCCAAACCCTTCCAACACAACAAAGACATCACAGAAGCAGCGGTGCCTTTTTCAATCACAGTGCGCTTGACGGTCATGTTAAGACATTCTACATGAATCAAGAGAGACACATAGTAAGGAAAGCGAGGTTGTAGTCCTGCGGTTTCAAATTTGATGACGGAGGAAGAGTTATCATCATTAACACCAAGAGCAGAAAGCAAAGCCTTCATTTGCGAAGGACAACTCTGAAGTACTTCAAGTGTAGACATTGCACAAGGAGTGTGGCCCAAATCCTTGACAACTGAATAGTTATGGGTGGCTCGGGCATTAGGATTGTGTCTCGAACGCTTTAGGACTCCCTTAGGAATGCAAGGTGTGACTTCAGACTTATCCACAGGGTTTTCAATATGCAAAGGACTCCCGGGTGGAGCAGGTTCCTTTCCAAGGTCTGGTTGTGACGAACCATAGTCTTTCACATGAGTCACAACCTTAGTAGCACACACCATATTGATGTAACCATGACCACTACTGGCTTTCAGCGGGTCTTTATCTCCACCAGACTAATCATGGGTCCTCGAGTTCATGTTTTGATTATGTGGTAAAGGGTTGGTCAGCACAGTTGGGCCCTATGCTATGAATCTCGAGGCGTCTTCCATACGAGGGCACAAGTGAGTGAGGTGGTCATCCTTACACAACTTGCAAGGAAACTTAACCTTATGTTTAGACTGCTTGTCCCCCCCAGCATTGTGGGCATTCTTGTCATTAGAATTGGCATTTTCATTCCTATTCCCACCCCTATGATTGTTTTTACCGTTTTTTTTATTCCTTTCGGGTTGTTGGTTACCCTTTTGGTCCGACGATTGCACCGAAAGCACATTCGTCGTTTGGGTGGGTTGAGACGAATTCATGGCTTGTCCCAAGGCATATTGGTTGATAGACAATTGACTCACCTGTTGCACAATCGAATCCGTAGGTTTGGTACTCGTACAACCAACAATTCCATCGTCATGTGGCCTAGGTTTGACCTTAGGGTCGAAACTAGAATGTGGAGCATTAGGAATAATCTCATATAATAATCCGGATTGAGCATAAATCAAATCCAATTCTAGTGCCCTAAAAATGGCTTGTTCCTCGTTCTAAAATCCAGATGTAGAAACATCCTTCGCTATATAAGGTAGTAACGATTTAAGGAACCACTCGAGGAGAAACTCCGACAGTATGAAGGCCTTAATCAATATCTTTCATCTACGCCACTCTTGGATATGGTCCGAGATATGTCTAGCTTTGTCTTGCTGAAATGTCAACAAGAGTTATGTACCAACATCGTAACACACTGGTAGTTGGAAGTGATTAAGAAAAGTCATATCTAGTTCATCAAACAAAACGAATGCCCCCCTAGGTAACTCTATGTACCATTTCATTGCAGGCCTGGAAAGGGTGCGTTGAAACATCCTTAAATGGATCAAATCATTGTGGAAGGAATTAGAAGAGCACCAAAGGTGAAATGTAGTAACATGTTCACTAGGATCTTCTCCTGGTTTGCCCTCGAATTTGGGAATGTCCAAGGGAATCTTCGTAGGGACAGCCGGCCAAGCTGGGTCATGAGATACCGAGTTGTTCGTTAGTCTCAACAAGTCAGGTAAATTTAACGTTGCAAGGAAAAGGAGCCTAGGTTGAGCAGGTCGATGCCATGCTCCCTGATAGTTTTGGTTCACATAAGACTGACTACCGTAACCACCATGTCCATGGCCATAGTGTCCTCCTCCCATTTGACTCGTGTAGGGTGACATGGAAGTACCATAGTGTGGAGTACCTTGACTATGTGGAGCTGCAAAGCCATAATTCAGGGAGTAAGCAGGTTGTTGATACCCGTACCCATAAGGTTAATAAATTTGTCCATACTGTGGTCCATAATATTGTCCATGAGAGGTTCCATAAGATGTCCCATGAGATGTCCCATGAGAAACTCCATAAGTAGGAATATGGGGAACTCCCTATGATAGATCATAAGACATTCCAAAAGTAGGAATATGACCTCCTGAAACAACAGTAGATACTTGACTTTGAGACATGACTACACGAGTAGCAGTAGTATGAGCATGACTAGTAGCAACATTCCGGCTCGAAGGACCACTTGAATGAGGGAGAGGAATAGCATTCGAAGAACTAGGAATAGAGGACGAAGGGACATGTGAAACTATGTAAGTGGTATTCCCTATATTCACTCGTCTTGGTCTTGGTATTCGAATAGGACTACTAACACTAGGTCTAGGATGAACGTGTGATGTAGCCTCCACCATCGGGATGGAGGGTGCAATGTGACTCGTGCTCCCAAATCTCTCCGCATGGAAAGGAATGGGAATGCACCCAGGCGTAGTGCTAGGTTCAAACTCTGACTCAGCATGTTGTGTCGGATCATGTGCAGGGATACCAAACATGCCATAACTAACATAACTAGTACTCACAGGTTCATGATGAGTCTCGTCTCCCGGCGACCTGTGAATGAGGGATCATATCTAGAGTGTGTAGGTATATCATGTGAAGGATCGTACCTAGAGTGTGTAGGTATATCAGGTGAAGGATCATATACAAGAGTAGGATCTTCTTCCCCAACCTCATGAGGTGGAGAAGACAACTCAGGAATTTCATCTTCATGATATCCCATCATGTGTGAATCAATGTGAGAAGTAGTCTGCCTGGATTGTCTGTTTCTCTCTCCCAAAGGAGGAGGAGATGTAGAAGGCAGAAGTCTTGCTAAACGATGAGAACGGTGAAGTGCCACACCCAAATCCACAATGACTCAAAAAATGAAAAAGACTCTTCTAATTACGCAAACCCTAAGCAAGCTAGTGTGCACAAAGCATACACCTACATAATCTAAATCCAATCACAAGCAAACAAGGGTAGGATATGTGAGCTCCTGAATGAAGCAAGTATGTCTCACCTAGGAGAGGCTTGAGACTCCCATACACAACAAGTGGAGGTTCGTAACCAATTATTGTGGCCCTCAGCTTCAACGCATATAGCGACTATGATGTCCGACCCCAACCTGGCCGGGACACTTGCAGAATAACCCCTGTGAAGTACCCCCTCGATAACCTAGGTAAGGCCACTAAGGTCACCTCAATATAATCAATGCTCAGAAGGACAGTCGCAGGCGGGATTTGTTGGGACGTGTGTTCTAAGGATCATTAGTTTTGGTAACTCCGCGGTTGTGTTTGTAAGCGGAGTTATGGGTCAAAACAGTCTTAGGGGTGTCAGGGTAAGTCAAAGCCCCTTTTTGTAATAAACCCATGGTTTAAATCCAGGGTTTAGGGTTTTTGGGTGCACATGGTTTGAATCCATGGTTTTGTATTAGCAAGATGTATAAATAGGCATTTTTGTAAGTAAGAAAGGCTAGGATTTTTTATGTAAAGAAAGAAAGGCGAAGCTAAGGCTGATTGTTTAAGGAAAGGTTAAGTCCCAGCTGTGTGCGTGGACAACCTCTGCAGCTGTGTGCGCAGAGGGTTTTTGTAAGAAGAGTAAGGAAAGATCTGCAGCTGTGTGCACAGAGGCCTGCTGCTGTGTGCACGGATTTTAAGGACTGAAAGAATCCACAGCTGAGTGCGCGGATCAAACTATGGTTTTGTAGCAAGTTGAATAAAACACAGTTTGGTGGACGTAGCCCCTACACTAGGGGTGAACCACGTTATATTTGGTGTTGTGGTTTCTTGTGTTGTTTATTTCTGTTATCTTTTGTGCATTAATAACTGTTACATCTGATAAATTAGATCACTGCTAATAACAAGCTTCGCTGTGAATTCCCTGTAGCAGGTAAAGCAAGTTACAGTTGTTTATTTATCTACGAAGTTGCATAAAAGTGAATGACGAAACTGTGTAACTGTTGATTAATAAGTTAGTAAATGCTAAGGTACAGTAATATCCCTCTTTGCTTGCAGAAACCTGATTCTGCAGCACCCCATTGCTGTTTCGAGTGAGACTGCAACCTGTACGTAGGTTGTTGCCGAAAGGGCCAACACAGTGGGCTTTTGTTGGTGCGACGCAAAAGGATTAATCCTGGGTCTGCCCCATTGCCCAACAAATTGGTTTCGTTGCCAGTTGAACTCAGTATCTGCTCAAGAGGGGTTTACGTCGTACCTTGGGGGCTATGTTCTGGAGGCCCTCTGTGACGGAAATCCATGATTGGTTTGCTGAGACTTCTCTGCAATCCGCGCAACAAGAGAACACAAATTCGCGTTGTAGTGCACGTGACTTCTTACAAAGGTATGTTTTTTGTGATGCTTATGAAATTTTTTTTAGTAGTATCCACATAGAGTTGCACCAGTGGTTTTCTAGGTTAACAGAAAGAAGGACGAACTGCCAAGCTCGACGAATTCCTACGTGGACCCCCACAAGGGTCAATCTTGTGCAACACGTAAACAACAAGGTATCCCGCGCTGTTGATTTCTGGACGACGCGCACATTGGAAGCTTTCGTAACAGAGTTTGCCATTAACACAAGTACCTCCTTCAGCGAAGCTGAACGGCAGTTCTTCAAAGGCCCCCGTGGTAAGTTTTTGAATTCATTAAGCTTGCGGATTAAAATACTATTGGCTGAAAAGGGTATATTGTGGTTTGAATCAGACTACTAGCTTTGTTGTACTAACATATGTTTGCAAGTGATAATACCTTCAACGAGCAAAGTGGTTTGCTGCGAAGTGGAAAAAGGTACAAAAGAGATTTTGGATCCTATTCCTTAGGTCAGGCTACCGCGTCTTCCCCTGTAAATTCTGAAGAGTCAGGCTCTGAGGAAATCCCGTCGCTTGGCATCCCCCCTGTCACCCCGCAGCGAAGCCCTGTTACCCCTGAAATTCCGTCGCAGTCTGACAGTCAAACAAGTCCAACTATTCTGGCCACAGGCCAGTCTGTCCCTGTAACTCCCTCCCCATCAACGTCCTATCCCCCTCCCAGAACCACCATGGCCCACCTAGCTGATGATATTAAGTTTCCCATCTTCAAAGGCACGGGATCCGAAGACCCTGAACAGTTCTGGTTCTTATGTGAAGCAGTATGGAACGCGAAGAATATTACAGACTAGGATGTGCGAACCGTGCAGCTCATTACTTCTTTCCAGGACCGGGCTTTGACCTAGTTCTTGAAATTCTCCATTACTCAGAACCCCACTTTAGCTGAGATTAAGGCATCCCTCACCAAATAATTTAGGAAGCCTAAGTCAGAATCGCAGAGCATCACTGAGCTCAAAGAGATTCAACAGTGGCGTGGTGAATCCGTGTGGGACTTTGACCAGAGATTCAAAGTTCTACTAGACCAATTCAGCTTTACCATTAGTCCTGCGCAGCACAAGGAATGGTTTATCGCGGCATTATTACCACATATCCGAACTCCGCTCATGCAACAGAAGGTTGCTGACCAGCAAGAAGCTCTGGAAATTGCAATGAAGCTAGAAACCGCCCCCATTGGAGATGATTCCGGTCTTGCTCAAATCCAAGCGCAACTAGCAGCCATGGCCATGGAGCTCCGCGATATGAAGAAGGCTAAAACCAGTCGTGAGGAGGTCTAGTGTACGCAATGTCGGACAAAAGGTCACGATAGGGACCAGTGCCCTGGGGTCCGACCCTACTTAAATTCGAGTGCGCCCAACCAGTTTAATCCCGGTGTTCTATATTGTGAGATTTGTCGATCCACTGGCCAACATCGCCCTAAAAACTGCCATCTTCTTCAGCCATATGTTCAAGTTCCCAAGAACCCCTACTACAAGTTCTGTAAGTCAGTAGGGCATAATGAAGAAGAGTGTCGTAGCTATGACCTCATGCGAGAGCGCATCTCAGATGTCTACCGAGTGCAAAATGAAGTCCAGAATAATGATGGCTATGGTTACCGCAGTGGTGCCTTTGGAGGTTGCGGCCGCGGTGGTATGCCCGGGAGAAGGCGCAGCCAGGTGATGTGCTACAATTGTAACCAAGTTGGCCATTTGGCTTGTGACTTTCGGAACCCCACCACAACCTGTCGATATTGCCATGCAGTAGACCACGTGATTGAACAGTGTCCCCAGCTCATAGCAAAGATTCAGGAAAACAATAGTGGCCCTACCCAGACTATTCAGTTGATTTTCATTGAGCAGAGACCGACTGCAACCATCAATGTGGTCACCTGGAGTGGCACCACGACGCAAATTCAGCATTCGCAGAAACAACCTGTCGAGGTGTGCGTGTGTAAGGCCTCTGCGCAAGTCCCCGCACTTAATACTGCGCAAGACCAAGCACTAGTCAAGGCGGCTCCGTGCGATATTGTTGACCCTCGCACACCCGCAGTACCTGCGCAGCAACATCAGCAGGCCTTGCAGCCGCAAGATGCTTCGCCGGATAAAGTAAGTACACTCTCCTCCTTTTTACAAAGTTGTATGAAACTCTTGAGGAATCAGAATGCTTTAAAAGAGCTACAAAAAGTTCTTGCTGTCACAGACCCTCAGAGAGGAGTTGATCAGGAGAAAACTGTTAGTCGTGTCCAAAGAACGGGGAGAGAAATGAGATTGAATGTTCAGATAGGGGAATATGATATGACTGATGTCATCTTGGATCTTGGATCAGAAGTTAATGTCCTACCCAAGCAGACTTGGGGACAAATGGGAAAACCTTCCCTAGATTGGTCACCTATACAATTGAGATTAGCTAACCAGCAAAAGATTGTGCCCCTAGGGAGACTTCTTAGTGTTCCCATAGATCTTGATGGGGTAAGCACTCTAGCGGATTTTGAAGTTATCGAGATCATTGATGACAGCAACCCTTATCCATCCTTGTTGGGAATCGAATGGGCCATGGAAAATGCTGCAATCATTAACCTTAAGAGGAGAAAGATGACCTTCGAAGGAAATGGTCTACGAGTTATCATACCCCTCGACCCATCCCAAGGAGAAAGATATACATAACCAATCAGAGATGAAGGGGAGCAGGATACTCTAGACCACATCTACAACATTACAGCCCAGGAAGCATATTATGTCGATCCTGATGCCGACGGCGTACTAGATTGGCAATGTGATAGCTCATGCATGTCTGATTCAGATGATGGTCTAGAGAATTGGCAGAATCGACTGTACGAGCTACATGGCCATAGGTGCGCGCAACTCACCAAGTCTCTTAGATACCTTAGTGCGCAGCCCAGAGAGTTTCCTACCTATGTTGGGTTGACCGACCCTGGAGAGTCTTTTGTACAAGCACCTCAGTCACAGAGAATGCAGACTCTAGAGACAGCATTAGGAGCTATAGCAGCAGGGCAGGCTGATAATAACAAGACTGCTCCTAGTTGGGAAGTCAGCCAGAAATTTCTGCGCCTCAGCTTCATAACCCAAGTCCAAGCAGTGAGACATAATTTCATTGGGCAGATTAGCCCTCAGAAACATTTGAGGCACAGTTATGCAGCATGGGACACCATCCCTCGCAAAGAGTGGGTGCATAAGTTCATACACACCTTGGAACTTCTGGCACAAAAATGGTATATGGAGGCTGCGCTCCGATATGGAATTGAATACCAACCCAAGGGGAAAAACCAAGAAGCCAGTCCATTAAACCTAACAGTCCTGGCACCGGCATTCCCAGGACGGGTCGAAGGGCAATACTGTGCCGAGGATGCTGGTTGTCACGAAGCTCATACCCGGATTCTGTCGAAGTCCACAAACCCAGCGAGGCTTAAAATTCGACCATTGGGAAGCAGCCAATTTGGTGGCGGTAGTGTTTTAATTACCTTAAATTCCTGTACTACGGCCAGTATAGGAAATCGAGCTCCACTTGGACAAGATTTTGGTCAGATTTGGTGCCTTCAATGCATTGGTTAGGTCCATATATTGTTACTTCTATTACTTCCAAAGGTGAATTTTAACTACAGCAATTAGATGGAGCAAAGCTACCAAATATTATGAATGGTAGCCAACTGAATCCCTATAGGACAAGGCCAGAACCGCGCAATGCTTAAGGTACTTTGCAATGAAAAAAAAAGTAGATAGGGTGATGCATGAAAGGAAGGCACACCAAGAGGAAGTGGTTCCGCAAGAGTAGGAGTTAGTAGCATAATTAGGAGCTCATGCTGTGACAGCTGTAGGGCTATGAGCAGATGTCAAATCAGTAAAAAATGAAGACAATTAAAAGTAGTTAACCTATAGAACTTGTGGAAGTGACATGTAATGATGGCGGATCCGACCAATGGGTTGGCAGAATCAACGATGGATTCAGGTAGTTAATGCATGATTTGGTCACGTTGATCCCGTTGATGTGGTAATGATGGGTATGGGTTGATTTGGCGCTATAAGAGTGAGTTCAACACGGTTGAAAGACACCATTGTGTAAAATTGAGTTAAGTTGCAGAGCTGCTGAGTTGAAGATCAAGTTGGCAACCTACTTTTTGCTTGACCAGAAAATGGGGCCACCACCAAAAATGAATACATATCTGGAAGTAGACTTCCGATCAATAGAATCACCCACCCAATCGGAATATGTGTATCCAACTAGCTCTAGCTCGGAGTCTGCAGCATAGTGAATGTCGTAGGTCCTGGTTCCCTGAATATACTGGAGGATCCTCTTGGTTGCCTTCCAATGAAGATCATGAGGCTGCTGCATGTATCTTGATACAGCATTCATGGCATAACAAATATCAGGCTGAGAATGTGTCAAGTACAACAAGCTACCAATCAGTTATCGATAGCTAGTGTAGTCCATGGGAGGTGTGCTTTTTCCTTCTTCAAGGTTGATCCCCGAAAGGAAAGGGAATGGTGTAGGCCTACATTCAGCCATGTTAAACTTAAATAATAGGTATAAAATGTATTTGGACTAAGTGACCATAAACCCATCAAAAATTTTCTCAATTTCGAGCCCCAAAAATTGTTTTAGAAGCCCCAAATCATTCATTTCAAAGGCATTGTGGAGAGCAGTTTTGATGGTTGAAATGGAGGCAACTGTGCTACCTGTGATCAGTAAGTCATCAACATATAAACAATGATAATTATATGACCATCATACTTCTGTAAATATACATTTGTATCTGATCTACATCTCTGAAAGTTTTGCGAGAGAAGGAAGGCATCCATCTTGTAATACCACTCTCTTGGGGCCTGTTTTAACCCGTATAGTGACTTCTTTAGCTTGCAAACCAAAGATGGATCAGTGATGTATCCCTCAGAATGCTTCATGTATATCTCCTCATGAATATCTCCATGTAGAAAGGCTGACTTAACATCCATGTGATGCACTTCCCAGTGCTTGGATGCTGAAATTGCCAAAACAAGGCAGATGGAGTCCATTTTTGCAACCAGTGCAAAGGTCTCATGGTAGTCCACTCCTTGGACCTGAGAGAAACATTTTCTTCCAGCCTTGCCTTATATTTTCAGGTGCTTCCATCAATAGCAACCTTGGTCTGAAACACCCACTTGCATTGAACCAATTTCCTTCCCAGAGGAAGAGAAACTAGCTCCCAAGTAGTGTTTTTCTGAAGAGAATTCATCTCTTCATCCATGGAAACTTGCCATCTCAGATCCTTCCGAGCATGGTAGTAGGATTTTGGATCTAAAATAATCACCAAATAGCAATTTTCAGATAGAAAATTATTAGGACAAGAGAGCGCAATACCTGCTCTTTGGAAATCAGACCGGGTTCTCCTTGGATCATCCGGATTTCCAATGTTGTCTCCTGCGGAGGAGAGTGTCTGTCGGGCCCATGTAGGAAGATGATTTTGCACTTCAAGTTCTGATTTAGAATCTAATGATTGCTACACACTAATATCAGAAATCAAAGGATCCAAATCAGGGTCATCACCCCCAATTTCATCATCCAAATATCCAGTAGAATAGGAAGGAAATTCAGCAGTTTTCTCCTTCACTAGTTCCACCTCCTGAAGAGGCTCATCGAACTTGACACTTCTCTCGATGATGATATGTTTGGTATTGATATCCAGCAGCTTGAAGCCTTTAGATTCATTAGGATAATCAATAAATAGACATTCTATGCTTTGCGGTTGCAAAGCCCTTCTTTTTATCAAGCGGAATCCGGTCCCATGCAGTGGACCCAAACACCCGTAGGTTCGACACATCCGACTTGTGTCTGAAGTATGCTTCAAAAGGGGTCTTCCCTTTCACAGATGAGTGTGGCACCCTATTCTGAATGCATGCTGCAGCATGCATGGCCTCAACCCAAAAATTTGCAGCAAGATTCTTGGATTCCAACATACAGGTGGTCATCCCCTTGAGAGACCGATTCTTCCTTTCCGCTACTCCGTTCTGTTGTGGAGTGTAGGGAATTGAATGTTGGACCTTGTAGCTAGGGTTTTACCCCTAGCTTGTGCGAATGAGCACCTACTAAGGATAGCTGACTCCTTAGTAGCAGTTTAGTAAAAAGTAAATAACAATGCTAAACAGGAATAAAAACTAATCTAAAACACGTGCATGAAACAAAACAGCAAAATATAAAGAATGGTTTTTTATTGATATTACCTCCAATGTGGAGGTTGGTGAAGCTCTTTGCGCTGATCCGAGAGGTTACTCTGAGCTCCAGCTGCTCCTTATCTTTCTCCGGTGGTGGAAATGGGCCAAAAGGGGCTCTCAATGGTGAAAGAAGCTCAAAGGGTGAGCTAGGGTTTCAAGAGCAATTTTGGCAGAGTGAGGATGCTTGTGACTGTGGATGTGAAATGAGGGGTCTCCATCACATATTTATAGTTTTTTAGTGGTGGAGTGCTTGCCCATGGTTTTTGGAAACCATGTGGTTTAGGGCAGTTGTTTAGGGTTTTTTCCTCCTTTTCCTCATTATTTTATATTTTTTCTTCCCTTTTGGGGATTTTTGCTATTTTAGAGGAATTTTGGATATTTTTGGAGGAAAAAAGGGGTTTTTTGGCCTTTTGGAGGCATTTTAGGCCTTTTGGAGGCTTTTTAGAGGTTTTATGGCCTTTTGGAGGCATTTTAGGCCATTTGGAGGCTTTTTGGTGGGATTTTTAGGTTTTTTGAAGGAAATATGGTAGGAAAATGGACAAATGAGCCATGTAGTGGGGTAGATGAGGTAGTGAACACTTTTTGGGTGTTAACAGATTGCCCCCTGATGTGCGAGGGCAGGAGCTCATCGTATGGCCGATGGACATCATAAGTCATATATGGTTTTCCTGGGGTGTGGAGAAGAGAACAAACAAACTCAAGCCCGGAACAATGATCCCGAACCAACTGCAAGAACCAAAAGTACATAACCTCAATAATGGATGAGGAATCATCTGATCATATGGACGAGGCAGGCATTCCCATGCTCATATCAAGATATAACATAATAATAACAATGGGGTCCTGACATATACATGGCCTCAAATACTGAATGAGGAAGAATCTCAATATATGGACGAGGCGGGCATACCCATGCTCGTATCAAGATACATAAACATAACTGTGAGTCCCAAAAAGAGGGACCTGTAGGATGCCATACTGCTCGCTGGAACATACTGCTGGGCTGATCATGTCTGAGCTGAAAAACTAATGCACTGGAATGACAGCAGTGCTACTGAATGTGGTACCAAAGGAACTGATGAGCTGCTGGATCAGAGTGACAAGGGTCACACTCATAATGGTACACTGAACTGGAACTGAATTGGGTACTTAAGGAAGTATGGAACTGAAGGACTTCCGAATACAATTGCCAATGCAGCCCGGACATCCACAGCAACTTATAACTGGGCGTTCCGAAGTGACTCACCAATGTGCTAGAGTCGGGGGAAATCCGGGGTCTTCGACAAACAATGGAAGGGATATAAATCCTACGCGATTCTCAACAATGCGATTAAGGTGCTGAAGTCGAGCATGTGAGAAACAACCATTCAGAGAGGCAATGATGACTCCTCCCAAAACGGTCCGTAGGCACTCACCACAGATGGTGATGGGTCCAAGTCGCAAGGGGCTCTGGGTCTATCCTCTGGAATAGAGGGGCTGTCGTCGACAGAGGGAGACTTGCAACTATCAAGGCAATGATGGTTCCTTGACAGGAGCGGGAGGTGGAAAACCGAAATGTGATAGTACTGATGGTAGGATGGATGAACTGGGGGGAATAATTGGGCAAGTAGAGTGGGTGGACTCAAACTTCCTTTGTTCAGAGTATGTTGGCGGGGGTGATTAGGCAGCATATGAAACTGACTGGTGGTAAGGGGATCATAGCTGTTATTGGGTCTGGGAGGAGGACTGGGCTGAGGGAGACTCAAGCTATGGTAAAATGGCAGGAGACTGCAGAATACTCTGAACAAAGGCGACCTGATTGGGGGTGCTGCCGAGAGGATCGATCATAGCGCCAAGAGGCACGGGTGGACTTCTTCATGAGTTACAGAACTAGAAGAAGTGTGTATATAAAATGGTACTGTCATGTGGATTTTTCGAGCCCAGGACAGTTCATGCTCGTGGTTGCTTTCAATTTTAAGGAGTCTGAAAGCAATAAGAAGACTCTGAAGTGATAGAAAGGTATGGTACTGTCATGTGGATTTTACGAGCCCAGGACAGTTCATGCTTGTGGGTGCTTTCAATTTTAAGGAGTCTGAAAGCAATAAGAAGACTCTGAGTAGATGTAATGGTACTGTCGTGTGGTGTTTTACGAGCCCAGGACAGTTCATGCTCGTGGTTGCTTTCAATTTTAAGGAGTCTGAAAGAAAATAAGAAGACTCTGAAGTGATGGAATGGTACTGTCGTGCAGATTTTACGAGCCCAGGACAGTTCATGCTCGTGGTTGCTTTCAATTTTAAGGAGTCTGAAAGCAAATAAGAAGACTCTGAAGTGATGGAATGGTACTGTCGTGCGGATTTTACGAGCCCAGGACAATTCATGCTCGTGGTTGATTTCAATTTTAAGGAGTCTGAAAGCAAATAAGAAGACTCTGAAGTAATGGAATGGCCAGGCAAGGAGGAAGTGTTCAATCAAGGAACATTTATGATGACCAGGAGCGAGGGTGGGGGGGGAACACTGGTGGGCCTCCTTGCGGGGTAAATGAATGGTGGCAAAATAACGAAACATTTGCAGTATGACAAGAGTGGATGGCTCATGTAAAAAGTGTGGAACATTCTGATGGCGGCCAATGTGGCGCGCAAACCGAGGCGACTAGTGGTGTCAAAAAATGGGTGAAAAAATTGACGTAGAAAAAGAGTGCGACGAGGTGACCAACGTGACGGGCTCCTTGCTCTGATTCCAATGGTTTAAACGGTTCGAAAAATGGACTTCGTATGGGTTTAGAATGGCCAAAACAAGAAAAAAGTCAACGGACTATAAATAGTAAGTGGGCCCAACATGACAAGTGTCATTTGTACTGTTTGACTTTAACTATTGTTCGGAGTGGACTAGAGCTAAGGTGGCATTTCTAGACGATTCGACCGACCGATTTCAGATTCGGGAGATACAGATATTCCGTCAAACTCATACCTGCATTGTCATTGGGTTCGGGGGGGGGTAGTGGGTCCCAGGGTACTACTTGTATGGTCCACGTGGGGTGGACCGCGGGTTAGCGGGGCGGAACCACGATTAGGGACCGTGGGTTTAGGTCCGATAGTCGTGGTTAGAGACCGCGGGTTTAGGCCCGACAGTCGCAGTTGGAGACCGCAGGTTTAGGCCCGACAGTCACGGTTGGAGACCGCGGGGTTAGGCCCGACAGTCGCGGTTGGAGACCGCGGGTTTAGGCCCGACAGTCACGGTTTGGGACCGCAGCTGTATGCCTAACAGCCGCGGTTGGATTTTTTTTTTTTTTTTTTTTTTTTTTTTAGGGGAAGGACGATGTGTTTGTCATGAGGCTGATGAGGTTCCCTTGCATGATTGACAGGATGCCGCAGGTGTTATGGAGAGAGCGGGAGATACCGGATGAGATTATGGCCATCGTCCGAGAGGACCGCCGGGTACGATCGATGCTGGGGTTATTTGGACTGCTGAAGTTCGCTGAGGTACCTATGATGCGGTCAGCAGCGTTGCTGCTGAACCGACTGGTTGGTTTTTGGGAGCCAGACACACAGGGATTCCGAGTGCAGGGTGAGAGGGTGGACCTCACCCTGACTGATGTATACTTCTTGACGGGGTTGCCCTGCCTGGGGAGGGTAGCAGATACACAGCCGCAGGTGTCTGTGGACATTGATATGGATGATATGTTAGAGCGGTTCTGTGGGCCAGAGGCTCGGGTGCATAGGAATGCACTTCTGGTGAGAGATTTACAGGAGCCAGCAGTATGTGCCATGGCAGCTTGTGTGGTTCGTGTTTTGGGATTCCAGTCACCGAAGAAGGTATCTGGGGGTCAGATGCAGGTAGTGGAGCGTGTACTGGCTGGTGTGTATTATGCATGGGGCCAGATGTTCCTGACCTGCGTGCAGCGACAGCTAACAGCAGCAAAGGAATCTGGTAAGGGGTTTTGCTATGGTTCATTTTTATGTGCATTCTTTATGGAGAGGGTACCCACCCTGCAGCCGAGGGTGCCGGTCAGAGTAGGAGGCTTGAGGGAGCCGCGGATGGTGCGGTGGGGCGATATGATGCGCCGCCGTGGTGGCGGTGACATTGGCAGGTACTTCACACAGGAGTTGTACCTACAGTGGCTCCAGCTGCCGTTGACGCTGGATGATTATCCATATAGAGATATGGACTACACAGGAGATCCTGATGCACCACGGCCGCCTGGACAGGCATGGGGACCAGATGGTACGTATGGTTTGATTGCATTGTCAAGTTTTATAGATATGATAGTTGATGGATATATTGTTACTGACAAATGGGTGATTTGCAGATGTGGGCCCGAGGCCACCGCCAGGGCATGTGGTGCGGAGGGGGATTGTGGTTGTTCCGGCACTGCCTGGGCGGGGGGAGCTGCGTCGCCGGGATGCAGAGGGAACACTGGAGTCTGCACGAGCCCTGCTCGACCGTTTGCTGGTGGGGGTGACTGACGAGGGGTGGCGGGACATCGATCCGGATGTGATTCAGGATTGCATGAGGGCACCCCGCGACTTCAGATCGATTGCGATCCGGGTGGCTATCTTGGCGGATAGGGCACGGGCACCGGAGCCCAGACGGGATGAGGATTTGCCGGAGGAGGAGCGAGAGGAGGATTCAGAGGCAGCGGATACCGGCAGTGACGCCGGGTACGACTCTCATTAGGCAGTGCAAGGGACTCCCCCCGAGTTTTGTAGCTACGGCATGTATTTTATGAGATGTAGGGATGTACAGCCATTTTTTGTATAGCTGAGTACAGGGGTACTCAGGGCATGTATAGCACTGTGACATGTATTTTTTTATGTATATATATATGCACATGGATGCACCTTTTTGTGATGTGTTAGTTGTACGCACGTGGATGCGCTTTATGATGTGTGATATGTTTGTATTGCACGTGGATGCAAGTAGTCTAGGATGTTTGGGCGCATGGATGCCCTTTGTGTATTTTATGTGTTTTTATGGTTTATGTACGTGGATGCAAATGTGGATGCACTGCAAACTTTTTGGGTTTTTATATATTTTGATGAGATGCTATGCAGGATGGAGGTGTTACATGGTGTGATTGATATGCCAATCTAGGATGTTATTGGCCATTTGATCTGCGACAGTTTGTAAGCTCTTGGGACATGTGTGAATGTGATGGATTCAAACTGTCGGCTGAGTTGTTTTGTATGTAGGAATTTTCTAAATAGGCAAGGATCATGCACCTGGTAGCAGTTGTTGAGCTGGGAGACAAGTAGCTGGGAGTCCAGAAACACATGAAGGTGACATATGCCCATCTGGAGGGCAGCAGTCAGGAGACCGGTCACAGCATCATACTCTGCCTAGTTATTGGTAGCAGCGCCTATACATATTCCGTCAAGGTGAATCAATTCGTTGGAAGGGGAATATAAGACCCATGCTGCAGAAGCCAGGTTGGGAGACCAGCGGCTTGCGCCATCAACGAAGCCAGTGTAGCGAGGTGGAAGATGGTCCATCTGTGGGCATGCAAAAAATGATGAATGTAAGATTATGGTAAAGAAGGTGGAAAACAAAAAGAGAGCAAACTGTACAAGGCGGACTCATGAGGTCGCGGTTTCAGTTATGGGTAAAAACGTTTAAGATACAACCCATTACGGGGGTTGCGTAAAGGGTGGCCTTCAGAGTCGGCTAAAAAGTATGCCCCCTTGCCGAGGCAAGTCTGCACAATGTAAGGCCCTTGCCACATGGATTCAAACTTTCCTTTACCGGTTTTGTCATGGGCTTGGTCATAAGCGAGGACGAGATCCCCTTCGTGGAAAGTTCGAGGGTGGACATGCTTGTCATAACCAGATTTGGAGCGGTTTTTGGCCGCTTCGATGTTCTGGAGAGTGGCACGACGATCTTCATCTGCTTGTTCGAGGGATAGCAAACGTTACTCAAAGGGGTAGGTATCGGGGAGGAGTTCAACGGCGATATGCAAGGCGGGTATCTGACACTCGATGGGGAAGACAGACTCTACACCGTGAACGAGATGAAACGGGGTAAAACTAGTGGCGGTCTTGGTGGAGGTACGGTAAGCCCATAAGGCAGGGAAGAGCATATGGTGCCAATTTGACTTATGCCGATCAACAGTGCGTTGGAGTATGGTTTTTAGGATTTTGTTAACAGCTTCTACTTGACCGTTCCCTTGAGGGTAGTAAGCAGAGGAAAATTGGTGTTCAAACTTGAGGAGGGTGGATAACTCGTGCCACACGGAATCTTCAATGTGTGATCCATGGTCTGAGACCAACTGTTTAGGGACCCCGAATCGAGTGATAACATGGTTTTAAAAGAAACGGGCAGCAGTGTCAGCGGTACAGTTGAAGGTGGGCATGGCTTCTGCCCATTTGGTGAAGTAATCGACGGCGACGACAATGTACTTATGGCCGTTCGCAGATGGGGGTCTACACTCCATGAAGTCGATGGCCCACTTACAAAAGGGACCAATGGTGACGACCGGGTGTAAAGGAGCAGGTGGTGTCCGGGCCTTAGGGGCAAAAAGTTGGCAGTTATGGCAATGTTTGACTGCAGTGATGCAGTCGATGAAAAGTGTGGGCCAGAAGTATCCAGCACGGATGACCTTTTGGGCAGTGGCCATCCCTGAGAAATGGCCGCCGTAGGCACCGCTATGACAATCATTAAGAACGTGCTCAGCTTCCTCATGTGTAAGGCAACGACGAAGAATTGTGTCGACCCCTCACCGGTAAAGGACATCTCCTAAGAAAAGGTAGCGAGAGGCCTGGTGACGGATACGACGACGTCCATTACGAGTGACTGTGGGTCAGAACTTCTGCGTGCATAACTATAACAAGATATCACCATACCATGGTTCATCAGATGAGATAGTGAATAGGGGATTCTCAGGTAACTCATCGAAGATGGGTGGGGCCGGGAGAAAGGAAGGGAGATCAGTGATGAGCTAGGAAAGCGCAAGGGCTTTAACGCTCTTAGGTGTTCGGAATGTGAGGTCATATTCTTGGAGGATAATGACCCATTTAGCCACACAACCTTGCAGGAGCCGCCGGTTTAGGAGATATACCATGGGGTTGGAGTCGGCGACGACTGTGGTATGACTAAGTAAAATGTAGTGTCGCAATTTTTGGACGGAAAAGACCACTGCTAGGGCTAGTCTCTCCTCATATGGGTAACGTAGGGGTGGGCCGGACAAGGTCTGGCTGACGTAGTAAATGACATGCTCTTGGTGTGAGGTGTCTTCTTGAACCAAGACTCCAGACACAGCATGCTCGGAAGCTGAGACATAGAGGATGAAATCCTGAGAAAAATCCGGAGGGGAGATCAAGGGGGCTTGTGTGAGAGCTTTCTTGAGGGCTTTGAATGCAGCTTCTGCTTGCTCGTCCCAGACAAAGGGGATGTGGGTACGGAGCAGGCGCAAGAAACCATGGACGGTTGTGGTGTAATCAGGAATGAAGCGTCGAAGGAAATTGGATCGCCCTTGCAAGCTTTGGAGTTGCCGAAGCGTGCGAGGAGAGGGAAGGTCTAAGATGGCTTGGACTTTCAGGGGATCAACAGTAATTCCTTTCTAGGAAACAATGAAACCCAACAATCGGCCTGCTGGAATGCAAAAGACACACTTGTGAGGGTTCAAGCAGATCTGATATTTGCGACAACGCAGAAAAACTTGCCGAAGGTCGTTAAGGTGGTCTGATCGTTTCCGGGAACGAGCTGTAAGGTCATCAAGGTAGACGAGCAAGATATGGACCAAATCATGAAAGCAGTAAGTCATGGCCCGCTGGAATGTGGCACCAGCATTTTTTAGGCCAAAAGGCATGACGCGATAGGAAAAGATGCCCCATGGGGTAGTAAAGGCAGTTTTGTACTGGTCTTCCTTGCGGATTTGGATCTGATTGTATCCGAAAAAACCGTCCATGAATGAGAGGATTTCATGCCCCGCACACGCATCGATGAGCTGGTCAATAAATGGCATGGGGAAATTGTCTTTGGGATAGGCGCGGTTTAAATCTCAGAAGTCAGTGCATACTCTAATGGTGCCTTGTTTTTTGTTAACGGGCACAAGGTTTGAAACCCAGGTGGTATAGGCAATAGGATAAATGAATCCTGTCTTGCGAAGTTTCTCAATCTCTGCTTTGACAGCTGGTTGTTTTGAGGGATGAATGGGACGTTGTTTCTGACGAACGGGGGGAATGTCAGGCCATGTGTCAATGTGGTGCTCTATAATGGCAGGGTCAAGACCGGGCATTTCGGTATAGGACCAGGCAAAGACATCACGGAACTCTCTGAAGAGTTTGTTGTATTCCTCAATCTCTTGCTCAGTGCAAGAGGCTCCTAAAGTGATGAGTTCGGGGGAGCTTCCTGGGGAAGCGATATCAATTTGGATGACGGGTGAGATGTTGGCCATATTACCCTCCTCGAAGGCGTCAGGAGTAGGAACAGGGTCCTTGAACCAATCGACCTTGGAGGGAAGGAATTCTTTGGATTCAACTGCAAATTGGGTAGCAGTGTTAGAAGAGGATTCATCTGGGAGAAAGTAGGAATGGTGGTGCATGTCATCCCAGGGATACTCCGGGGCAGTGAGAGCCTCGAGGATCTCCTCATCAGTGCGGAAATTCTGTGTTGTCAAATCGATTGATGAGGGAGTAGCAACGGAAGAGATCATATAAATGGTATTAACCTCTCCAGAAGGGGGAGAACTCGGGGGGTGGATCTTTCCAATGGTGGGTGGTGCGGTCTCAAGATCCAGATTGTTCATCTTAAAGAGAGCTGCTCTGTAATCGGGGAGATTGGGACAGTGATTGGTGTAATGCCCGTAAATACCGCATATGGCATAGGGGTGATTAGTGCGCAGGGATTTGTCACGAGGCTTGGGGGTTGGATCCAGGTGGACAACTGGGATAGTAGGGTCATCGTCAAGTAGTTCCATGTGTGCCTGTAATACCAGTAACTGAGGACATTGGTGAGTCGCATGGCCCAACTCATCGCATAGCGAGCATTTGGGAGGAGCACAAAATATAGGGGGGTTTTTTACTGTCTTGGGAGGTGGGACAGTAGAGTAAGGTTGGGGACCTCTGCCCCCAGTTGGTTTGGTAGCAGGAGGGGGGGGGGTCGTGGAAGACGACGGGGTAGCGACACCGGGAGGTGGTTGACTAGTAGTGACAATGGGTTGCACCGGTTGCAGGACGACATCTGGTGTCGGTGGGGGAACGGGAGGCGAAAGATACCAAAGGGGTAATCCTAAGGTTAAACCAGGGAGGCTGAGGGTAGCCATGACCGGGGCGCTAACTACTCCTAATGGAGGGAAGAGGAAAGGGATGGTATGGATGGGGGTAGCACCAATGTGGCTAGGTACCAAAGGGGGTTTAGGCAACAAAGGCGGTTGATTAGTAGGAGTTCACGTATTATGGGATAGGGTACACAAGTCAGACACGTCAGTGGCGGGTGACGGGGGTGGAATAGATTGGAAGGTCGAGGTCATAGGCGCATCTGAGTAAACTCCGGGCCCCATAGAGGAAACAACTGAAGTGGTGGCACCCGAAACAGGTTGTTCAACCATGGGGAGAACATTTTCGGGTTCCGCGGGGGCATTGGGATCGTAGTAGGTGAGTTGGTCGACCTTGACCACGCGTCCCTCGTGGGGGAACATCATGGTACGAAAAACGGAAGAAGCAATCGCCCGCATGGCGTACATGTAGCTGCGGCCAAGTAGAAGGTTATAATCAAGCTGTGCATTGATAACCTCGATGTCGATAAGGACGGTTTTGCCAGCCAGCTGGACAGGGACGTTAGTTAATAGGCCTTGTGGTTGAACCGAACAGCCGTCGTAGGCTCGCAACACAATAGTGGATGGCTGGAGAGGGGGGGATCCCAATTTCTGCTAGATGAGGGTGGACATGACACATGTAGAGGCCCCTTCATCAATAATGCATCGATGGATGACAAAATTCCGAACGGAAACACAAACTTGGAATGCTAAAGTGGAAGGCATGCGGGGTTCGGATTGGTCCAAATCAAATGCCATTAGACTCGAATCATTTGGATCGATAGCCCCAATGGCTGAGAGTAAAGTCTTGCGCTGCGACGGGCAGTTTTTTAAGACTTCTAACGCAGACATGGCTACGGGGGATTGGGCTAAGTCATCGACAATGTTGTAGTTGGACGCAGCCCGTGCATTGGGGTTATTGTTGATACGGCGAAACGGGAAACGAGGTGCTTTGGGAATGCCATCTAGTGGAGGTGGAGGTATACGTAACGCCTGATCAGTGGGATGAGCATTAGTGGGTTTATCAGCAGGAGAGGCTTCAGGGGTGGTGCCATATTGGGTCCGTCGGGTCTGAAGGTTGACCTCATCGGATGACATCATCAACAAATGGTGGGTACCTAAGTCATGCATGGGTTGATCAGGAGCAGCGTAAGTGATTTGTTGTTGGGTTGGTGCGTTGGCTTGAGGGGGAGCCAATGGTTGGGTGTTCACTACGCCTTGGGTTGGTAAGGGGTTTTGCAGCACCAAAGGTGGCTGCTGAGGTTGTGGGGGGTTGGTTGGTGCTTGAGGAGCCGCCTGCCCTTGGCGGTGGGCATTTTCAGCCCAAAGTTGCTGAACTCGCTCCACGTGTGGGAAAAAATGTGTGTAGTGGCCATAGACCCCGCAAATAGAACAAGGATGGTTTGTTCACAAATTGGGGTTTTTAGCCTACTTGGGTGGGCGATCAGGGTTTTTATTAGCAGGGGCCGCATTATTATTATCAGGGGGATTAGGGGGTTGACCCGCTTGGTCTACAGGTTGGTTATTCTCATGATTCCGGCCCCTGCCACGGTTTTGTTGGCCCTGGTTGCGTTGATTGTTCTGGTTCTGCTGCAGGTTTTGTTGAGCGTAAACTTGCCCTTGGGCAGCAGGTGGATTCTGAGGTTGCGCAGGTGCTGGAGCAGGTTGCGGTGGATGATATGTAGGTGGAGGCTGCGCAGGGGCAGCAACTTGAGGGGGTTGCTGATAGGGCTGCGGAACGGGTTGTGGGTTTGTCGCAGGGGCTGCCTGTGGCGGGTAATAAGCGGGTTGGGCTGGCGCAGGAGCTGGTGCAGCCTGCTGGTGGTAGTAGGGCTGAGGTGCGACCGGGGGGGCGTAAGTGTGAGTCGCATGACCGAAACACTGCGGTGGACATGAGGGTCCATGAGAATGGTGGTGTGCCATGGGAGCATAGGAGTTGGTTATTCCAGACTGGGAGGTAGCCTGCGAAAGGTCAGGGCCAGGGGTAGGACGTGCTATGGAAAATGGTTGGGGATACGATGAGACACGGCCAATGATGCCGTCGGCAGCGTGGGATGCCCCTGGTGCGTCATGCTGGGAAGACTCGCCATGAGGGGCGTCAGGTATGATGGTATAGAGATACCCCGACTGGGCGTAAATGAGGTCGAATTGTTGGGCTTTAAGGATGGCCTCTTCTTCAGACTGGGGTCTTTCGGATGCTACATCCTTAGCAATGACAGGAAGGAGGGATTTGAGGAACCAATCCAGGAAGATACGGTCATCTAACTTAATCTTGCATAGGCTACGGCGTCGACGCCACTCATGAATGTGGTCCGTGATGTGGGTAGCCGTGTTCTGTTTGCACGATAGTAGGATCTCAACGCCCGCATCATAGCGGACAAGTAACTGGAAGAACTGCAGGAAGGTTGATGCAAGGGAATGGCAAAGGTGGCATGGGTTCCATGGGGTTGCTCGATATACCACTTGGCTGCAGAGCCGATGAAGGTGCGCTGTAAGAGATGGAGGCGGATAAAGTCGTCCACTATGGAGATGGAGGAACACCATAGATGGAAGGACATAACGTGGTTTTGTGGGTCCTCACCTGCCTTACCCTCGAACTTAGGGATGTCAGAGGGGAGCTTGGTGGGCATGTGAGGCCACGCAGGGTCGTGTCGGATAGGGTCATTAGTTAATCTAGCTAGGTCAGGCAGGTTGACACTAGCCATGAATGGAAAACTGGAAGGAGGATGTGACATGGTAGTGGGTTGGACCAAGTTGAGGCCAATGCCCCCAAGTGGAGGGGTAGCGTTAGGGAGGTTTCCCCCACGTGGGGGAACTAAGGTGATGTGGGATGGTCCGGCACCACCCTGGGTAGTGTGAGCCAATGGTGGGGTAGGCATAGGTATGCCTGCTGCGGGAATGGGAGCTATGAGGGGAACGGTAGAAGGGAGCCCCATGGAAGGCATACCTAAAGCAGGAGTGGTGGCTGGTGTAGTGGTGGATGGGCCACCAGCGATCTCTACCAAGACAGGAGTGGGAGTCACGCCAGCCATGGGGCTAGTAGGGGCAGTGTAAATGGGGTTCTCCGAATCTGGCTCAGAATCGTAGGTAAAATAAGGGGCGTCACTATCGAGTGACGGAGTCCAATGCCGCTGACGAGTGGATTCAAGTGACAAGGCTCGAGTTCTATGATAAGTGGTATCAAGTGAAGATGATCTGTGGCGATGACGGGTGGTGTCAAGTGAACCGTGCTGTGGGGGTTGGCCCCTGAGGCGTCGAGAATGTCTCGGAGACTCAATGGTGACAGATGGTGTCAAATCTCTGTGGGTTGAGGTGAGTAAAAAATAGCTCAAAAACCCTAATGCAACCGATTGTGCAGAAGGAGAGCTCGAAAAATAGGGCACTCAGGCCAACAACCAACTCAAAACACCCAATGTAACAGCTGTGCTACAATAGGTGGAGTGTCAACAGAAATGGTCAGAATACCAACAAACAGCAGGTTTCCTAAAAATAAAAACGGTGGACTCACTAGACCAAAAGGAGGTAAAGGAGCATGCAAACACCTAACTAAAAGTATTCTGACTCAACTAGACATATCCTCTGCAAGGTGATGAAATCCAAGTCAGACAATATGAATAGGAAAGCCAA
>LPNX010298688.1:322628-335012 GCA_001517045.1 Pseudotsuga menziesii
CTAAATAGAAGTGCCACACAAAGGGGCAACCTTCTAATCAATAATATTGAATCCACAACTTTGACATGCAAAATTTTCTGAAAAAATGCTGAAATTTCAAAAAATGGAACAGAAATTATGTTGCAGAAAAGGTTGTAAGGAAGTAAGGCTGCAGGTGGAACAGATGGATGTGCAGATGCAGAAAATATTGCAGCAAAGGGGCTGGGTTTAAAAATAGTAAAATATGCAGAAAACAGGCCGCGGGTTTGAGGCAAAAGGGAGCGGTCGGACCGCGGGTTTGAACGAAACAGGCACGGACAGGTCGCGGCTTTCTGGGTGATAGACGCGGTCTGATAGCAGGGAAAGGGCTGTAAGTAGCGGTCGGGTCGCAGCTAGGGGGATGAAAGCCCGTTTGGGTCACAGCAAATGGGCCGACAGTCGCGGTTGGGACGCAGGAAAATGGCCAACAGGCGTGGCCAGATCGCAGCAAACAGGCTAAATAGCCGCGGTCGGATCGCAGGTAACAGACTTGAATCCGCCAGCAGGGCGCCGGAGACGGTCTGATAGCCGCGGTCGGATCGCATGTAGAGGCCTGAAAGACGTGGTCGGGACGCGACTGCAGAAAGAAAAAATGCGGTTTGCAGCGGCCGAAAGGGACAGCCGAAAGGAAAAAACTAACTGAAAACAGAGATTCGAAAGAAAAACCAGCGGAGTCACCAAAACTGTAGCTAGGGTTTTACCCCTAGCTTGTGCGAATGAGCACCTACTAAGGATAGCTGACTCCTTAGTAGCAGTTTAGTAAAAAGTAAATAACAATGCTAAACAGGAATAAAAACTAATCTAAAACACGTGCATGAAACAAAACAGCAAAATATAAAGAATGGTTTTTTATTGATATTACCTCCGATGTGGAGGTTGGTGAAGCTCTTTGCGCTGATCCAAGAGGTTGCTCCGAGCTCCAGCTGCTCCTTCTCTTTCTCCGGTGGTGGAAATGGGCCAAAAGGGGCTCTCAATGGTGAAAGTAGCTCAAAGGGTGAGCTAGGGTTTCAAGAGCAATTTTGGCAGAGTGAGGATGCTTGTGACTGTGGATGTGAAATGAGGGGTCTCCATCACTTATTTATAGTTTTTTAGTGGTGGAGTGCTTGCCCATGGTTTTTGGAAACCATGTGATTTAGGGCAGTTGTTTAGGGTTTTTTTCTCCTTTTCCTCATTATTTTATATTTTTTCTTCCCTTTTGGGGATTTCTGCTATTTTAGAGGAATTTTGGATATTTTTGGAGGAAAAAAGGGGTTTTTTGGCCTTTTGGAGGCTTTTTAGAGGTTTTATGGCCTTTCGGAGGCATTTTAGGCCTTTTGGAGGCTTTTTGGTGGGATTTTCAGGTTTTTTGAAGGAAATATGGTAGGAAAATGGACAAATGAGCCATGTAGTGGGGTAGATGAGGTAGTGAACACTTTTTGGGTGTTAACAAACCTGAATACCAATTTGGGAGCATATGTACAGAAAATAATTACTGACATACTCCCCTCCATTATTAGATCTCAAGATCCTGATCTTAATCCCAGAGGCATTTTCGATCAAGGCCTTCAATTCAGAAAATTTTTCACATACTTCTGATTTCTTTTTGAGAAAGAAAACCCATGTATACCTTGAAAAATAATCAATAAAAGTAAGGAGATACCTTGATTCATTCATGGATGTGATAGGTATCGGACCACTGATATCAGAATGTATCAGCCCCAATATGCCTGTAGCTCGGTTTGCCTTCCCCCGATCAAACTTGTGCTCAGGGTGTTTTCCAATCACACAACCTTTGCAAATTCTCGTTGTTGCCTTGATGACTAGGAGGCCTTCAACCATGGAGTTTTTCTGTAATTGTTGCAAATATTTGAAATTAAGATAGCCAAACCTCTCATGCCACAGCCTACTAACCTCATTCCCATGAGTTAGCAGAGCGGTGGGCTTTGCATCCACAACAAAGTGAGAGAACTCATAGGCTTTTGCATGATGGTTTGCAAGGCCTTTAGCAATGAGTTTCCCGGATGCAATTTATGTTATCTCAACATCATTTGGGCTGAAAGAAAATCTCTTAGGCACTCCTGTATGTGTCATCTAATAGACACTAAGGAGATTTGATGCCAAAGCTGGTACATACAAAACATTTGAAAAAAAACCATTTTCAAGATCAACAGTACCTTTTCCTTCTGAAATGATGGTGGAGTCATCTCCCATGTGGATGGAGATGGATTTTCCAGTCTCCAAGGATGAAAAGGAGTGTCCTTCAGCCATCATGTGGTTCAAAGCTCCAGAATCAATCAAGAGTGCTTTGGACTTCGAAGTACTTGCCATGAGGGCATGACCTTTTTCATGTTGTGGTTCCCAATCTTGTTGATCTCTCCTCCGAAAGCTCTCCGAAAGATTGATGTGATTCCTCTCAAGGAGAGAGGTAGCTTCATCAAGCTTCTTCTTCATGTAGGCATGTTCAAGGTGTAATCCCTTCCAGCAATAAGAACACTTGACTTTTTCCTTGCCATGGTGCCCTTTTCCTTTGTTTTTCCTTGAGCCAGAAGACTCATCATGCTGCTGATTTTCAACTCTAGGTTTAGGAGCATCAAATTTAGTTTTTGGGTTCTTCTACTGCTTTCCTTTACCCTTCAAATATTTGGGCCCCGATACATGAAGGGCTTGATCACGGGAAGATCTAATGATCCCCATCTGGACAAGCTTGTCATGTTCACATGTTAGGGACTCAATGAAGGCATTGAGTGTAGGCATCTTCCATCCAGGGGTTGTGAGCTTCCCCGCACGGAATGTAGAAACAAAAACTGAATAATCAGTCCCAAGTTTGGAGAGTATGGTGAGGATGAGCTGATCATCCTCCTTCTCCATTTTGTATTGCTTCAAGAGTAAAATAGTATGCTTGAAATTTGTGAAGAAATCATTCAGAGTCTCGAAGTTGGAGGGTTGGAGAGACATGAGTTCATTTTCGAGCTGGTAAACCCTCAAGTCATCATGCTTTTCGTATAGAGTATCCAATATGTCCCATATTTATTTCAGAGTCTTCAATCCCACAAGATGGAAGAGAAGGTCTCGGGAAATAGAGAGGCACAAGAAACCGAAGGCTTCATCCTTCTTGTTCAAGAATCTTGTTTTTTTATGGCAGATCCAGGCTCATCTTCGGTGTCCATGGCGACTCTCAAAAGTCCTCTGGAGCGCAACTGTTGGGGCGTGCACCTTAACGGTCCCTAATTTTGGTAACTCCGTCGTTTTTTTCCAAGTGTAAGTGAAGTTATGACTCAAGATAGTCTTAGGGGTGTCGGGGTTGAGTCAAGGTCCTCTTTTTGTAATAAACCCATGGTTTAAGTCCAGGGTTTAAGGTTCGGGGTGCCCATGGTTTAAGCCCATGGTTTTGTAATTAGTGCGTTGTATAAATAGGCACTCTTGTAAATAAGTCAGGTTAGGCTTTTTGTGTAAGAGGAATTGATGTGAAGCTAAGGTTATTTTGTAAGAAAAGGTTAAGTCCCAGCTGTGTGCGTGGACGACCTCTGCAGCTGTGTGCGCAGAGGGTTTTGGGTGATTAAGGAAATCTGCAGCTGTGTGCGTGGCTTTGAGGACTTGAAGGGATCTGCAGCTGAGTGCGCAGATCAGAACTGTGGTTTTTGTAGAAAGTTGAATAAAACACAGTTCTGTGGACGTAACCCCTACACTGGGGGTGAACCACGTTATATCTGGTGTCGTGGTTCTGTGTGTTGTTTCTATTGTGTTCTTTTATGCATTAAATCTATATATCTGATAAGTAAAGATCACTGCTAGATAATAGTTTCGCTGTGAATTCCTAGTAAAGGGTTGCGCAAGGCACTGTTTGTTTATCTAATTGCGAAGCTAAATACATAAATGTTAAGCTCTATGATTTACATTTATAATTTGTTTGAAAGCTAAAGGTACAGTAATATCCCTCTTCTGCTTGCAGAAATCTGGTTCTGCGGCACCCCATAGCAGTTTCGGGTGAGACTGCAACCTGTTCACAGGTTGTTGCCGAAAGGGCCAACTCTGTGGGTCTTTTGTTGGTGTGAAGTTAAAGGTATAAAACCCGGGTCTGCCCTATAGCCCAACAAATTGGTTTTGTTGCCGGTTGAACTCAGTATCTGCTCAAGAGGGGTTTACGTCGTACCTCGAGGGCTATGTTCTGGAGACCCTCTGTGAAGGAAATCGGTGATTGGCTTGACGAGACTTATCTAAACTTCGCTCAGCAAGAAAACAAAGATCCGCGTCGTAGTGCAAACGACTTTTTACAAAGGTATGTTTTTGGTGATGTTTATGAAATTTTCTTTGGTAGTATCCACATAGAGTTGCACCAGTGGTTATCCAGGTTAACAGAGAGAAGGACGAAATTTCAAGAACATCAGTTTCCTACTTGGACCCTCGCAAGAATTAATATACTGAAAAGGGTGAACAACGAGATATCCCGCGCTGTCGATTTCTGGACAACGCGAACCCTTGAAGCCTTTGTGACGAAGTTCGCCATCGACACGAGTACATCCTTTAATGAAGCCGAGCGGCAGTTTTTCAAAGGACCCAGGGGTAAGTTTTTGCATTCATTTAGTTTGAGAATTAAAATGCTATTAGCTAAAAAAGGTATACTGCTCATTGAATCAGACTGTTAGATTTTGTATTACTAACATATGTTTGCAAGTGACAAAACCTTCGACGAGCAAAGTGGTTTGCTGCGAAGTGGAAAAAGGTACAAGCGAGATTTTGGATCCTATTCCCAGGGTCAGCCTACCAAGTATTCCCCTGTAAATCCCGTCGATTCGGAACCCGAGGAAACCCCTTCTATTGGAAACCCTCTCGTAACCCCGCAGCGAAGACCTATTATCCCCGAGAACCCGTCGTAGTCTAAAAGTCACCCTAGCCCGAGTACTCCTGTCGCAGGTCAGCCTACCCCAGTAAGTTCCCCCCCGCCTACTTCCAGTCCCCCTCCATCCCCCCCTAGATCCACTATGCCCATATGCATGATGACATTAAGCTACCTATTTTCAAAGGAACTGGATCAGAGGATCCAGAACAGTTCTAGTTTTTATGTGAAGCAGTGTGGACTGCTAAGTCTATTACGGATCAAGATACAAAAAGAGCACAGTTGGTTACTTCTTTCTGAGACCATGCTCTGACATGGTTCATGAAGTTCTCCAACACTCAGAACCATACATTTCCTGACATAAAAGCAGCAATGATAAAGGAATTTAAGAAGCCGAAATCAGAATCACAGTGTATCACGGAGTTGAAAGAGATTCAGCAGAGGCGTGGAGAATCAATGTGGGACTTTGATCAAAGATTCAAAGTTCTGCTAGACCAAGTTAGTTTCCCCATTGGACCGGTGCAGCACAAAGAATGGTTTATTGCAGCGTTGCTACCACATATCAAAACTCCACTCATGCAGTAGAAGGTTGCTGACCAGCAGGAGGCTCTGGAAATAGCGATGAAGCTTAAAACCGCTCCTGTCGAAGACAACTCTGGTATTTCTCAAATCCAAGCGCAGTTGGCAGCGATGGCTCTGGAGCTTCGTGATATGAAGAAAGGAAAAACCGGTCGTGAAGAGGTCTGGTGCACACAATGTTGGATAGAAGGTCACGACAAGGAACAGTGCCCTGTGGTAAGGAATTACCTGCATACTGGTGCACTAAACCCGTTCAACCCTACTGTTCTATATTGCGAGATCTATCGGACAACTGGCCAGCATCGACCTAAGAATTGCTATCTACTACATAGGTATGTGCAAGTCCCGAAGAACCCTTACTACAAATTCTGTAAGTCCGTAGGACATAATGAAGATGAGTGTCGTAGTTATGACCTCATGAGAGAACGCACTTACGATGCCTATCGGGTACAAAATGAGGGACCGAGTAATGACGGTTATGGATACCGTGGTGGTGCATCAGGTAGAGGTGGTTTTAACTGGTGGTATGGCTGGCAGAGGATGCGGTCAGGTGGTGTGTTATAACTGTAGCTAGGCCGGACATCTGGCTCACGACTGTCGGAACCCCACTACGACATGTCGGTATTTCCGCGCAGTAGACCATGTGATCGAGCAGTGGCCGCAGTTGATAGCTAAGATTCAGGAAAGAAATAGTGCCCCTACTCAGAATCTTCAGATGCTTTCAGTCGACCAAAGACTTGCCCCCGCCATTAATGTTGTTACCAGAAGTGGAGCTACGACGCATATACAGCCTGCTGAGAAATAGGCTTGGGTTCGTCAAGCCCCCATGAAAGTCCCCGCCTTTGAGATTGAAAGAGGAAAGGAGACATTCATGGAAACCCAGCAAGATTTTGGGGATTCTACCACAGCAGTAGCACCTGCGCAGCCATATCAGCAGTAGTCGCAGCCGCAAGAAGCTTCGACGGGTGAAGTAAGTACACTGTCCTCCTTTTTACAGAGCTATATGAAACTCTTAAGGAATCAGAATGCTTTAAAGGAGTTGCAAAAAGTTCTTGCTTTCTGTGAACCTCAAAGAAGAGTTGATAAGGAGAAAACTGTTAATCGTGTCCGAAGAACTGGTAGGGAAATGAGATTGAATGCCCAGATAGGAGAGTATGATATGACTGATGTTATCCTGGACCTAGGATCAGAGGTAAATGTCTTAACCAAGCAAACTTGGGAACAAATGGGACAACCTACCCTCGCTTGGTCCCCTATACAGTTGATATTAGCCAATCAGCAGAAGATTGTGCCCCTAGGACGATTCCCTAATGCTCCAGTAGATATTGATGGTGTCTGTACTGTAGTAGACTTCGAAGTTATTAAGATCATTGACGACAGCAATCCCTATCCAGCCTTGTTAGGAATTGAATGGGCAATGGCGAATGCTGCAGTTATTAACCTTAAGAAGAAACAAATGACTTTCAAAGGGAAAGAGTTGCGAGTCATCCTACCACTGGATCCCTCACAAGGAAAAAGATACACAGAACCACTCAAAGATGAAGATCAGGATGTTCTAGAGCACATCTATAACATTACAGCGAAGGAAGAAGATTATGTTGACCCCAGTGCCAAAGGTATTATGGATTGGCAGTGTGACAACTCCTGTATGATGGACTCAGATGATGGTTTAGAGAATTGGTAGAACCAATTGTATGAGCTCCATGGACACAGATGTGCCCGAATTACCAAGTCTCCCAGATGGCTTACAAGATCCTTACCCGTTTTTGATGGTTCGACAGACCCAGCAGAGTTTAGTGCGACATTCTCAGAACAGATGCCGGATTCACAGACATGGTAGACTCTGGATTCAGAATTTCGTGCCATCGTAGCAAGATGGAGGGATAACCATAAGAAGTACATTCCTAGTTGGGAAGCTTTTTAGAAATCTCTTCGCTTAAGATGCGCGGATCAGCTCCAGGAGGTGCGCAGCAGGTTTGATGGGCAAAGTGGACTGCATGAACACTTGGAGCCCCATTACAAAGTATGGAAACATGTACCTCGATGGGCACATAGGCTTGTCCATATCCGGGCAGCTATAGCAACGAACTAGTATACGGTGCTCGAGTTTCGGCATGCTGATATGTTTGGTGACACAGAAATAACTAAGTACCGACCTACGAGATTAAAGCTCACAGCTGGGTTGCAGAATTTGTCAAGATGTATCGAAGGTCAATATGGTGTCAACGGTCCTTATTGCAACGTAGCTACAGATCTAGTTGCGTTGCAGCCCAAAAGCCAACTGTTGGAACACTGTTGATTTGGCGGCACCGATACTTTAATTGCCTTAATTGCATGTCCTATTGATATCTACCGAAACCTAGCTCCGTGGAAACAGAATCTCTGCCAGATTTGGTGCCTTCAATACACATTTATGGCAGATTTGGTCGATGGATTGTATATGAAGACATCCGAGTATGGGGAAATCGCATTCCGCATTTCCTTGAGTTTCATAGTTGAACCCATGTCAGCTGAGCGTGAACTCCAGGACCTATTGAGAGAATTTGAACAGACGGGTCTACAGCACATTTTCGCCCCCCCACCTGAGCCTGCAGTCTGTGAAGAGACTCTACCAGCACCGACCCTGCCAATGCAGACACGATCTGCCAGGAAACAGTTTAAGCCTGAAGTTCGTTCTAAGCGGAACGAAGACAGACATAAGCCATCAGGGAAAACATCAGAGGATCCTGGGATGAATCCACCTGGCTCAGCAGAGATCCCACTTGAAGGGGATGAGGACATTGCCCCGCAGTGGCCACCATATCTTTAGCCTATTCGACCAGGAGTTAAACCACCTCGGCAGAGCACTAAGTTCACTGTATGCACCCCTTCGCTACCACAGGGTGTGCAGCTAGTCGAAACGATGACAGGGAGAATAGACCGGCTTAAGTATGCCGACCACGACACGAATGATCGTGGGAGGTTTCCATAGTTCGCACCAGCCCAATACTTACACTTTGTTAAATATCCAGAGACTAGTGCGACAGTACTGGAAGTAAAACAATGGACTGTTGGCATGGATCAAGCTGGTCTGCTCAAGATGCTTGATGTTCCCCATTTTGGCCACAGCACACAAGTCACCATCGTGGTCAAGCAGCTGCTGGCATTAGTCCATGACGGCTACCTATGGATCGGCGACAAGAAAATTGTTATTAATGGTGAGCTCATTCATAGGATCACCCGCTTACCAATGGCAGGGCCTGGTCCGGGGACAGAATTTCCCTCAAAGCACGAAGATACGAAGCTTACACAAAGCATGAAGGAGCGCTTTGGCTTGACGAAGGGGAAACGTGGGTATCACACTTCTACGATTCAAGAGCAGAAAATTCACTTTGCAGCTAAGCTCTTAGCATGCAAAATTAGGTGGAAATGCAGACCAACTGAAGTTCCTGCCCCGGTCATCAAAATTGCTATCAACTGCGCCGAAGGATACAGCTACAACTGGGCAGCGTATCTTGCGAAGGAATTCCTTGAAGACGCTCACGATGTGCAGGAGAAGGGTCAGCCCTTCCACTACTCATGGTTGATTGTCCTCATCGCGCTGGTAGGCTGGCAAGAACCTACTGAAACACAGTTTGTTGTTGTACCGGCGCACATGCCTGGTGCAGCCAGGTACACATCGTTGTGGGTTTCACAGGATAAAACCCACCAATAGATGACAAACTATGTATTTTCCTTTTATATGATGAGTATCTCGTATGAGATTATAAAAACCCCACGGCTCAGTAATGAGTTGTTCTCTCAGTATGATGGTGCGGTCAATTTCAGGGCCGATATGCACCATATTTTTATCCAGGCTTGCGCAGATAAGAAGCATCAATGGTTTAAGTTGCCATATGTAGTGACTAAAGCTGACATCCTCGCGGTAGTACAGCAGTGGCCGGCAGAATGGTTAAAAGACGCAGGAACAAAACCTAAGATTCATGTTCCTCCTGTCACCGATATGGGTGCAGGCCCCAGTCACACGCAGCAGCAAGACCCACCCGAAGACAGTGACAAACAAACTGAGTCGCAGTAGATTGAAAGCGACCATGGAGGAGATGGTGGAAATGGAGACGACGAAGAAGAAGCAGACGAGTCGGTTAAAACTACTTCAGACCCTAATAGGCAGCATAAGCGCAAGACATTGGAAGCAAAGGAAGTAGACAAACCGTAGTCCTGAAAGAAAACAAAGGCGTCGAAGGACAAGAATATTGTCGAAGAGGCCGCCATGACAAGTGAGGAGTTTGCTCAGGCTCTGTCAAAGTCCACAGAAACTCTCACCCAGAAATGGTCAGAATTTGCAGATATGCACCTACAAGCCCTCACCGGTGTAGCGAAGCATGTTTCGGATTTGAAAGACTTAGCGGAGAAATCACTGACTGGTGCTTCAGCAAGTAGTGCCCCGGTAAGCGCGCAGCCCAACCTAAGGCAATGGCCTGCTAGATAAAACAAGGGCCAAGTGTCAAGTGCTGCCCTCATCATAACTAATGCAGCATCCCGCGCAGAGATGAGCATGGTAGTAGGAATCGATTATACCAAGATGTCCATGATGGAATTACATCTCTGCCAGTCAGCTATTGCGAAGGAAATCCAGGCCCGAGACCCCTATTCGCAAGAACAGTTGCAAGATACCAGGAAGCAAAATGATAGCCTCGTAGCGCAGCTGGAGGCCATGAAATAGAGAAAGAGGGATGCAGAACGTAAGCGGATTACACTAGTCCGAGTTTTAAATGAGGCATGTCAAAGTCTTCCCGACTTCGACGTACAGCTAGTGGAAGAGCCAGCACAAAGAGTAGTCAGGTTGAAAGACTATGCACAGCAGTCTCGCAGTGAGATTGAGACTCTCAAAGCAGCACATGAGACTCAGATCGTGGAGCTTCAACTGTGCATCCCTCCGAAAAATCCCCCTGAGGTCAAAGAATAGCGTTGCGCAGACATTCAGGTATCAGCAGCGAAAATTTCAAATATTGTGGGTAGCGTAGCAAAGCTGCTAGAAGATAGCGTTGAGGCCTGGACTACATTGCAGGAACATCCAGAAGTCAGACAACTGCAAGAAACCATCAGGCAGTGACAGACAGAGTTGGATGAAGTAAAAGTGGCAATTAAGACTCTGCCGCCTATGGAGAAAATGCTCAAGGTCAAGCGAAGCAACAAAATCCAGCAAGAAATTGAGTTGTGCAGGGCAAGAGCAACAGAAGTGGAAAATTCTCTGTAGCTGCTTATCAGCGAAGCCTTCAAGTTGAGTACTACTGTGGACACCCAACTCAAAGTTCTGAAGGAATATGATGCATTCACGTAGGAGAAGTCCAGAGAAGCATCAGCCACAGTATTGCAGGAATTGGTCGAAAAGGAGCAAGCGGCTGACAATATTATGCGTGGCCTCAACAAGCAGTACGCTCTCCTCACCGACAAAGTTCATGGATCAGAAGAACAGCAGAGTGTCCCGGGACGGGACACTGGTGAGTCTTAGGGGCCTGTTGGGGCGCACACCTTAACGGTCCCTAATTTTGGTAACTCCGTGGTTTTTGTCCAAGTGTAAGCGGAGTTATGACTCAAGATAGTCTTAGGGGTGTCGGGGTTGAGTGAAGGTCCTCTTTTTGTAATAAACCCATGGTTTAAGTCCAGGGTTTAGGGTTCGGGGTGCCCATGGTTTAAGCCCATGGTTTTGTAATTAGTGCGTTGTATAAATAGGCACTCTTGTAAATAAGTAGGTTAGGCTTTTTGTGTAAGAGGAATTGATGCGAAGCTAAGGTTATTTTGTAAGAAAATGTTAAGTCTCAGCTGTGTGCGTGGATGACCTCTGCAGCTGTGTGCGCAGAGGCCTGCAGCTGTGTGCGTGGCTTTGAGGACTTGAAGGGATCTGCAGCTGAGTGCACAGATCAGAACTGTGGTTTTTGTAGAAAGTTGAATAAAACACAGTTCTGTGGACGTAACCCCTACACTGGGGGTGAACCACGTTATATCTGGTGTTGTGGTTATGTGTGTTGTTTCTATTGTGTTCTTTTATGCATTAAATCTATATATCTAATAAGTAAAGATCACTGCTAGATAATAGTTTCGCTGTGAATTCCCAGTAAAGGGTTGCGCAAGGCACTGTTTGTTTATCTAATTGCGAAGCTAAATACATAAATGTTAAGCTCTGTGATTTACATTTATAATTTGTTTGAAAGCTAAAGGTACAGCAATATCCCTCTTCTGCTTGCAGAAATCTAGTTCTGCGGCACCCCATAGCAGTTTCGGGTGAGACTGCAACCTGTTCGCAAGTTGTTTCCGAAAGGGCCAACTCTGTGGGTCTTTTGTTGGTGCAAAGTTAAAGGTATAAAACCCAGGAGCCCAACAGCAACTGAATCTCCATATCACCTTTCCATGAGTGAAAATTGTATGGATTCAAGAGATCTACTGAGGAGGCCATCTGGATGTGCTGGAGCGAATGCTTCACCTGTAGAAACCTGAAAATCAAAACAGAAAGGGCAATGTAAGGTCGGACAACCTACACATTTTAGGCTTTCATCACACCCAGCATAGTCAATCAAGCAAGCTTGATCAACAAGTTCTTTACTTGGGGTATTAAGTGGTAAGCCTTAGCTTCTAGTGCAGTGCTGGATTTTTGAGCTATTGCTCAAATTTTATGCAGAATTCTGTCAAAAATCTTGTTTTTGAGAGATAGAGCTTCATCCCATCGTAAGCTATGATACCATATTAATCTTGTATATTGATCTAGGAACAAATCATCAATCTCATCAAAGATTAATCAACAAATAACTCGTGAAATGGTGTAATCAGTCTACAAGCATAGTAGCCACTCTGTATTCACATAAAGAATGAATGATTACAATTACAATGTCATGCTACAAGTGTTACCACCTAAGTTGTACTTAGTGGTTTTTATCAAGTGAGCCTGGTGAACCGGACAGGGTTAACTTGTTCGGACTTCAAAAAGACCTTTGGAAGTA
>LPNX010298707.1:675-50612 GCA_001517045.1 Pseudotsuga menziesii
TGGAAATTTTTTAAAGAAAGTCCTCCTAGAAATCCCAATATGTCACAAACACTTACTTTGGTCTAAGTGCATGTAGTTAGACCCCCTTCCTTGACTACATCGCGCCTTCTTGCTCATTCAGAGCCTCTATCGTTAATCACAGCCTCCTCTAGACCCTCTTAGCCTTTCCCACACCTCGCACCCAAAACTATAAATGATTGTAGTTTCTTATCTGTCTTTGGATTAATACAAACCTGCTCAAGCTGCGTGTCTGTTTCAGTAAATTAGAGGCCCTGTCCTGCCGGCTTTAGGGCATGGCTGGTTAAGGGATTATGGATTTAAGCTAGATGGGTAGGGCAATTCTTGCTCGGTTCCAGAGTCTCCCAGGGCAAAGGAATCAAAAATGCGATCAGGTGGATCCTTTTGCAACCCATACAAGCGGTCCAAAAGAGAGACATATAGAAGGCCCAGAGCTGATCATTGTAAAACGGTCATTGCTTGCCTTGGCCCTAAGTTCTTCCCCTTATTGGGTGGGTATTTGGTCGAGCCCGCTTAACGCTTCCTCACCCTATTGGATGGTAAATTCATTAATCAACAGATTGGAAATTTGGCTCACTATCTACTAACCCTTCAAAGCGAAATGGGCTTATAAATATTTAATATATATATATTTTTTTAAAATTCACTACCGTCGCTTAAGCGACAGCTATCTCTGTCATTTTTGCGATGCCTTTCCATGCTATCTGTCGCAAATGCGACGGTTTTTGGTGATACGTGGCACTTCAAAATTAGTTCTATGTGTCGCAAATGCGACGCCTCGTCTTCATCTCCGTCGCTTAAGCGACAGATATAAATTTCGTTTTTGCGACGGTCGGTGATGCTATCTGTCGCAAATGCGACGGTTATTGGTAACACCCAGGTGCTTGAAAATCAGATCTATCTGTCGCAAATGCGACAACTCTTCTCCATATCCGTCGCTTAATCGACAGCTATCTCTGTCGTTTTTGCGACGCTTACTCTTCAAAGCAATGGTTTAAGCGATGGTTATACCTGTCGCTTCTCCGACGATGGACATTTAACCGACGGTTAGTTAAGTGTCGCTTAACCGACGGTTAGTTAAGTGTCAGATAACCGACGCCACATTTTCGATGCTTAAGAAAAAATCAAAGTGTCGTACATGCGACAGAAAAGTGTCGAAAATCCGACATGACGGCCGTCGGATTTTGGGTCGAAATGTAGTAGTGGTTCTAACTCTCAGAACCTATGTTCTCATTTAAATGATTTCTATTTTATTTTGTGGAATTACCACCATGAGTAATGTATGTTGTTCATAAAACAATTAGCTATCTAATTGTTGAAATATCTTTAATCATTCATGTGTTGTAGGAAGAAATATCAACTATCTGTAATTTCTCTTTATGATACATGCACAATTCACATTACTCACAAATAAATTAAAGTTTGCTCCCCAGGGATAGATAGATAGATAAATAGGCAGATAGTTAGTTTTATTTCTGCATATGTGATTTAGATGCTTGTGAGCCAAAGACGAGAGGTAAGAACTTGCGCATCACATTGTGAATACTCCTTGCATCCTTATCACCCTGCATGGTTAATTAGGCATATGCATATCATACTTAAGTCAAAAAATTACAAAAATATACACGGTGGACCGGGCCGCAACTGGTAAAACCTTTGTTTTTGTTACTTTGACCTATGGTAGCCGGACCGCAAACTGGACAGATTCCTCATACCAAACACTCACAGGCTAGTTGGGAACGTTGACTGGGGAGAATCCCTTTCTGTTGTTGCCTACGAATTTCTAGGCCTCAACAGTTCTAGCGCTAGAAGGAGGGCCGCCAGTGCATGGCTGGCCATGGAAACTTAATTTTCCCAAGATTACCCCACCAGCAGATGTTTGAAGATTGTAACCTGACCCAAGTACTTACAGGTTTCGGTTATACCTTTGAAGTAAGAAATCCTGTCCTCACCCTGCATTGCTCTCTGCTCAGACTTTTTTCCTTGATCTGTCCTCATGGCTAGTGTAATTGTGAATCATCCCAACCCATTACCTGCTTGGAGAGCTAGATCCCCTTTGAACCTCACACCTCCATTGCATAACCTACCTCAAGCTTTTGATAAGCTGCTACCTAAGTTTGACCCTGAGGAAAGGATTTATATAGATGACCACCTGCAAACCTTTTATATAGCATTAGAAGGGCTAAGGGCCGGGGAGTATGAAGACGTGGTCTGTAGACTGTTCCCTCACACCCTTAAGGGAGCAGCAACGTCCCGGTATTTCAGTTTTCCTGCAAACTCCATTCCTGACTGGAATACTTTTGAAAGAATATTCAGAAATAAATATGCAGCTCAGAGAACTCATGCCTCAGTAATGAAAGGTCTTGGTTTGTTAAGAAAAGAGAAGAATGAGAAAGTACATGGTTTCACCTAAAGATTTTCAACATACCTAAAAAACTTTTTCTGAACTAGGGTTAAAGAGCACTCCGCTGATATACGTCTCAATAGAACACATAAGTCGGCTTTAGCAGAACACTCTCACGACACCAAGCACCCAATAAAAATCGAAGATACGCAGGTTCTAGCACATGTTGACAACTGGTCTAGAAGAAGAGTTAGAGAAGCAATTGAGATAGTTAAAAACCCTAACTTCCTAAACAAAGATGACGACCTTTCTATTAGTCGGTCCTGGTTACCTAACCTAACAAAACTAAAAGATAACTAATTAAACCTAGCTTAATTAAGTCCTTGGTTTAATTATACAACTAAATTAAAGAATATAACTTTAATAAAATAATTGTAAACTAGGGTTAATAATTAATTAATTAATTAATTTGATTAAAATCGAGAACAAAAATTAAATTAAAAACTTTTTTGAAATTTAGAATAATTTTAACTAGAAATTAAAAATTAATTTATTAATTTATATAACCTTAAAGATAGATTTATAATTAATAATCAAAGACCAAAATTAAAATATCTTATAAACCTTTGTTAAGGTAAAACTATTTATAAAAATTATAATACATTAAAACAATAATTCTACTTATACTAATATTTACAAATTCTAGGTTTATTATACTATGAACATTAATAAGTGAAAATCTAAAGAAGTATCAAATTTAATTTCTATATATTAACCAATTTAATAATTCATTAAAAACATTAGGAAAACTTTATAAAAATGAAAATAAGAATAAAAATAAAAATTATAAAGGTAAAACTATTTATAAAAATTATATACATTAAAACATTAATTCTACTTAAACTAATTTTAAATACTAGGTTTATTATACTAATAACAAGTGAAAATCTAAAGCAGTATCAAATTTAATTTCTATATAATAACCAAATTTAATAATTCTTAAAAATAGTAGGAAAACTTTATAAAAATTAAAAATTAAAATTCAAAACTTTAAATTCAAAAAATCCTATAAAAAATGATCCAAATCAAACCGACAAAATAAGACCTAGAGAGCCCATCCGGATTGAGTTTTTCCTGTATTAATACACAATTCGAAAGATGAGTAATCTTCCAGGCATCGCTATGTCCTGATGATGAGCCACAATTGGCTTGAAACGTCGACAGTAACTTTTCCTACCGCTGATTCTCCATTAGATGCCATGAATATTGACAGCGGAATCTTAGCTAATCTAACTTTTTTGAAGCTGACAAACCCTTAGACAAGGTCTTAATTGAGTATTATACATCTTCCCTAGGACCTGAGTTAGCTATGTTCGCTAAATGAAAGCCAAGCCTACGTTGGTAGAAACTTATGAAGAAGAAGAAAGGGTAGAAGCTGAAAAGGAAAGCATAGAAGACTATCCTTAGCAACTGAGAGAAAAGACTATCGAGAGAAGAACGTTATTGCTGTCTAAACCTAAAAAGGAACAAGCACATGATTATCAGGGTATGCTGAATATGATGCAGAAACTATCCAACCGAATAATAGATTTGGAAAAAGAAAGGGAATTGCGGAAAACTTACAAACCATACTATCCAAAAAGAGAGGATAGCAACCAATGGAAAACCCCTCCCCCAAATTTAGCCTCAATGAATATAACAGAAGTGGGAGGAGACAATTTCTACACTTTTCACCAACAACCTCATTCAGAAAAGAAGTGTCCTCAATGGTTAAAATCGATGACATTGGTGATGAACAAGCTGCTGGACTCTAAATTGACTAAGGACAGTGGTAAGGAAGAAAAGAAGAACCAGACTATGGAGAAACAAGATAATGACACTATGTTTTCATGGGATGGTGTCTCTCTGTTTGACACTGAAGAGAGTGCTCTCAAAACTGAATGCACACCTACAATAACAAAGGACATGGATTTAACAATTTTGAAGATCAAAAGATTGCAAAAGAATGTCAAGAGACAGGCAGATGTCAGTAATGAAGATAAACCGCTTGAAGTCACTACTTTCAACCAGGAAACAGAACCAATCATTGAGCCTGTCAAACCTGTGGAAGATGTTGAGGAAGAGAACGCTGGAAAAGATAAGGAAGTTAAAGAGGAAATACCCACTGAAAACCAACCTGTGGAAGAAAAGGTCGAATCAACTGGGGAAAGGAAAACTAGCACCCCACCTTTCCTTTTGACTCTGGAGATTTTGAACCATAAGGTGCATAATTGTCTGGTGGACTCTGGATCATTGGTGAATGTTATGCCTCTTGCAATCTGCAAAAAAAATTAATGGGCAGCTAATACCTACTGATTGGGACGTCACTCAACTAGACAAGAATAGTGTCAAAGTGGTGGGGGAGATGAAGAATGTTCTGATTCGATTGTCTGCAAATAAAAAGATATGGAAGTACCTTGATATTGTAGTAGCAGACATACCTGATGGTTATGGATTGATCTTGAATCGAGACTGGTCAACACGACTAGATGGTTACTTTGCTTCAGACTGGTCACACCTATGGTTGCCTCAGAAGGGTAGCCCAAACTTGATTCAGATTTTAAGAGAGCCCTACATGAAGCACAATGTCACTGGGTTGGAAGAGGATAGTGAATCTAATGATTCTATCTTGGGAAACTATCTGACTGAGATTAAGCTAAGACATCCTACCTCAAGAAAGGCCGGTTCTAGAATTGACACTCAGCCTGATCTCCTTCAACTTCCTCAGGCTGAGAGGGATGACTATAAGATAGTAGACATGTGTTCAATTTCAAAAATAGCAGAGCTAGACCATGGTTAGATTTCTCATGTCTATAATCCATCCCACCCCTTAACTCGTTTGATTGAAGATTCTTAACGGTGGGCACCATTTTCTTTTCTTTTTTTGCTTTGTACATAAATAAATTGATGTTGTTTTTCTTTGATGCTTTGATGTTGTTTTCTTTTGATTATTTGATTTGATGTTGTTTTCTTTACTGCTCTGTTTGTGAATAAAGAGGCAAACTTTTGGTTGCAATGGAAACATGAGGGTTCTTTATTAACTGAAATCTTGAGCAAAAGACTGTGCTTTTGAAGTATAGAACGTCTTCTAGTAGCAGTGTCCCTAACTGGCCATGCATTCATTGAAGTCTTACTTAACCCCTGTAAATAACTCAGAAGTAAAAGAGGTCTGGAATACTATTTCGAGGCTCCATCCATTTCACATCTTAAATATCCAAGGGGGTGATAGCAAAAGACCCACAGAAAGGAAGCAAGGTAAATAGTATAGTGTATATAAATGATCCCATGCCATAATTTCAAAAAAGCTAAAAGCTATCAAGAGTCAAAACTCCTTAAAGAAACAAGACACATCAAAGAAAAATATCGAAAGCATGAATTTCAAATTGTCAAAAGTTCCTCTCCGTTCATGAGATGAAACGCCAATTCTTCTCTCACACAAAAGGGCACTATGGGATAGAGGAGCCTGAATAAAATTCAGAAAGAAAGGCAAAAGGAGGACTCACAAGAACTAAAGTTCTAATGGCACAAAAGTGCAATTGGCATGGCAATGAGGAACAAAAGGATAATGCTGTTTACTATCTATTACAATCATGTGGTGTCCAAGCATGAAACTACCTAAGGATGGGTAAAATAAACCTCATTTATTAGGCCTCAAAACAGTCATTCAGACTTGCAATATTTCTAATGTTACCATTTCCCAAAGAATGGACTACTTCTAATTGGTTTAAATCCTTAAGTTGGCCAACCTAGGGATACAAACATCTAGAAGACTTCAATTTTTATTTAGACGGTCTTGCACTAGGAAGGAGTTAATTCAGAAATCTTGGGTTCACCAGGTCGTCGCCAATTGTTGCAGCTGCAACAATTTTCCCAAAATTCCAAAAAAATTTAGGACCCTCCTTTGTTTGGATTAGTTCGATTTTCTTCTTTGAGTTGGTATAATAATGATTTCTCCGAATGATTTTCTAATGCTTGAATTGATTTACCACTTATTGGATTCTCCCTCTAGCACTTCAAATAATCCACTATATGATCAAGCTTTATCGCTTCCTTTGAATGTGTTTTCATCATGGCTGAATTGGAAGGTATTTGCTTTTCCTCCCACCGTTGCGGATGGACAAACAGTATTGGCTTCGACTTCCTTTCCGATTTGTTTGTTTTCACATCCGCTGCTTTTGCATTTTGGCATTGGAACTTGTATCACTTCTTCTTCTGCCGTTGCAGACGGCAAATCACAATCTCCCCCGATCATTGTTTGGTTTTTCTCCCACTTTGTTTTTTTTGCTGATTCCATGAGTCATGGGCTTCCACCGTTTCGGCCGCGGAAAGTTGTACAGGTTCCGGATGTCTAATTCATTTGAATCTTGCCATTGCGGAAGGCCGCATCTTTTGTGGCTCTGTCGTTGCGGCTGCCAAAGCTCTAAAATATCCAAGACTTTAGTTTTGTTGCTTCCGACTTAAGTCTCGATGTTGCGGACAGTGGTACGCTTTACGGTTCTGCCGTTACGGAAGAGAGAAACACTAGCCTTTCCGATGTGTAGTCGTTTTGCTTCCAATTCAGACTTTACTCCCATTGCGGATGGTTTTATCTTTTGCAGCTCCACTGTTGCAGCTATCGTTTTACTATTGTCCCGATGAGTTAGTCTCCCGAGGTTCCAATATGCATGTCTCTGCAGATGGCTTAGCGCTTTGGCCATCTGTTGTCGCGGAAGGAAGTTTGTTTTCAGCTTCCGATCCAAAAGTGGTTTGCCATCCGATATGTTACCCACTGCGAGAGTTTGACCGTATGTATATATGTGAGGTCGGTGGGGCACGTTGGATTATTCTATTGTTATTCTTTAACTTCCGTGCTCTGTCACTATCGTGTTGTTGATCGCTCAAACTTGTTCGGACCCTTTTGCTGGTACCCGCGTCCAAGTGGCAACTGTAGAAGCCTGACCATCTTCGTCCCACCATACACGCTAGATACACATCAGTGCCAAGTAGGCTTCTATTGCCTTTACCCATTCCGTTGAACATTTGGTGGTTTTGGTTTTCCATGGTTAGGTGTTGCGGCTATTTCTTTCCCCATAATTGCATGTATATATTGTGGTTCTTGGTGGTATTGCTGTTCGTGGGGAGGGGCATTTTGACCGGCATAGTATATTTTCCCCCTCGCCGTTGTCGTGCGACTCTGCGCGTAGAGGATGAGGGGGTTTGGTGCAGACGGCTATTACGCTGTCTACACCAAACCACCCTATATGATAGTGTTGTGGGTTGGAATAGGTTCGTCATGACCTTTTCCTTTAGGTTTGGACGGTAGGTCCCGATTTTATGCTACCTGCATCTTTTAAACCCTAGCCGTTTCCACCTACATGGTTCCGCCTGACCCCGTTCGAGCTCAGCGTCGAATTCCTAGATGACTGAAAGGGATATGTCACTGCTCTTAGTTTATTGAGCATAAGTGTGTAAGCATGGCACCGTTGAAAAAACCTGCGTAAATACTATTGTCTTTCCCACGTAGCAAGATGACCATGGCGTGCATAGAGAGCCAAATTTTGTTGCATATTAATGTAGATTTATTTCCATCTTAAATGTGTTTGATAGAATTGTTTAATATCATATAACAGTGATAGCTTGCACGTTTTACTTTTTTCATGCTAGTCATGGACAGAGTCACTGAACACTACACATTGTGTTTCAATGGTTCTGTTAGTTAGGCCATTTCAGCTTATATACATGTATATATTTGCTTCATTGACTGATTGTTATCATGTTAAACATAGAGGGAACAATACACTGCACATTGATGTCTTCAAGTTTGTAACTTAGCCAAAATGGCTTAATGTTACAATTTTATGGCAGGAAGAATCCACAATGTCAAAGAGGCAAAAGAAGAAGACCCCGGTGGTCGAGGAAGAGCCCGAAGTAGAAACTGTCACCAAAACTGAATACATATACGAGGACACTAAGTGTATTTTTGGTGTTGAACCTGAATACCAGTGGGGGGAAATATATAGATTGATCACACGCAGAGAGGTTCTTGACATGGGCTTAGAAGAAGAGTCCATATATGCCAACATAGAAATATCTTCACTGATGAAGATCGCCACCAGACCGGAGTTGTTCCCATGCTCTGAAGTAATCGGTTGGATTCTGCCACGGGAAGATGTCACAACAATGATCATGGAAAATGTTGAAAGACAGGGCTATGCTGCATATAGCCCTGGATATGTAGCATTGGCTTACCACCTTCCAGAAGCCCAAGTATTTCTATCTGATCATTGGCTGAACAACATTAGAATGGACCTGGTAGAGACTCTTAAAAATATGTTGTTGCAGGGAAAACATTACAGATACAGACCGATGGGTAATTATGATACAGCAAGCTTAAGGGTCCCCTATAGGTTCATAGCTTTAATGCTGAACAGGATTTTTGGAAGAGCACATGGTAGGTTCTTCAAGTTAGAGTGGATTCCCATCATTTTTCATGTTGCAACCCAGGGGACAATTTTCAACTGGGCTAGCCTTGTATCAAATAGTCTTTCAGCTTGCTTGGCCTCAGCTTTGGGAGGAGTGGCCCAAAAGAGGTCTGAATTCTATATGAGTTCCATACTCATCGATTGCATATTATGTAATCATCCTTTCCCCGGACTCAGGTGCATCTGCGATAGGGAAAGAATGCCTGTCTATGCTACCTATAAACCGCTTTGGGCACACAAATATCACAGCCATTATCGAGAAGTATGTGAACACTTTATCATGCCCTTATACACACTCATTTTTCTGAAGGAGTGTGATTGTATGTCAGAAGAGGCATTGCAAGTAATAGAGGAGTATGCAGACTTCTATTTGACTGAAAAAGGCCTATACTTTAGGATGTTTGGAGGTTTGAGAGCACCTTCCCTGTTGCTCAAATACGCAACTGATTACATTATTCACAAGGAGGAAGTCAGACAAGTTTTCCTGGATGGAATAGGCAGCTTTCTGTTTTAGCACAAGAAGACCGCCTATCCTCCTTTTCCCTTTAGGTTAGGAAGCTACAAGTTTACCAGAGTGAAAAAGGCTAATGAATTTGTAGAAGAGTTGGAAAAGCTCCATTTTGGAGAGATTCCCTTCCGTAGAAATGATACTCACGGTAAAGTAGCTGAACATTGCAAAACAAACAACATGCATTTTGAATATGCCCACCATTGGGATCGAGAAGAATCCATCTTCCGAAATGCAGTAAACATGACAGCCTTGAGAAGAAGGTTCAAGAAGAAGATCACCACCAAAGGTGGGAAGGGAGATGAAGAAGAAAAGGCTGAAGAAGAAGCAAAGAGAAGAGATGAGGAAGCCCAAAGGTTGGCACAAGAAGCTGCAGGGTGGCTACACACAGAAGAAGAAGAAAAAGGGAAAGCTGCGCAAGAGGAAGCTAGGAAGGTAGAAGAAGATGCAAAGAAAGAATAAGAAGAAAAGAAAAGGAGTCTAGAAAACAATGAAGAAACTCCAGCAGAACTGCCATCTAAGGATACACAGGCCCTCAAGCGAGATTATGACTTGCTGGAATTTGCTATAAATACCACGGAGGATTTCAAACAAGCAGTTAAGAAGACAAAAGCAGCATGCACCGATTTTTTCAGAAGGCTTCTCATTACCTACAACTGGTCCCAGAAAGAGGCCGAGTAGAGGCTTGAGGCTTTCCCGGATCACAACGCCTTTGTGGAGCTGCTGCAGAAGAGATACCAGGAAGAGGAAGCTAAAGTACAGTAGATTAAATCCCTGAATGATTAGATCTTGAAGAGCGAAGTAGATCATTCAGCTATCAGTGTCCAGCTTCTGGAGGATCAGCTTTGATTGAGTGCAGCTAGGATTGAGGCTATAAAGAATCAGGCTGCTAAGTTTGAGATTAATATTCAGTTTTTAGAGCCTTGTGAATTTGAGGGCATTGCCTCTGAAGCTTCGGCATGGAATAAATTTCTAGATGCCCAAGTGGGACCCTCCTCGTAAAGGATTGGTCACTTTTCGTAATATGTAACATTTTGTAAAAAACATTTGAGAAAATTCAAGCGTTGGGAAACGAAGAGTTGGGAAGCCCAAAGGTTACTTTGGGCAACCCAACCATCTCACCCTTTTGTATAAATGTAGAAAGCTTAGAAGGGAAAATGGCTTTTTCCCAGTTAGACACGAAAATCTATATTGTAAGAAGAACTATTTCTCTTTGCAATAAAGAAGTATTGTTTGCCTGTTGGAGGAAGATTGGTGGCACTTTCAAATGTTATGCTGTGGATGGCTGAAAGATAAACTATTTTGTTTTTTCCATCTTTTTTTCCATTAACCGTGAAATCGTTCTAACTCTCAGAACCTATGTTCTTGTTTAAATGATTTCTGGTTTATTTTGTGGAATTACCACCATGGGTTAGTTATGTTGTTCATAAAACAATTAGCTATCTGATTGTTGAAATATATTTAATCATTCATGTGTTGTAGGAAGAAATATCAGCTACTGTAATTTCTCTTTATGATCCATGCACAATTCACATTACTCACAAATAAATTAAAGTTTGCTCCCCAGGGATAGATATATAGATAGATAGGCAGATAGTTAGTTTTATTTCTACATATGTGATTTAGATGCTTGCGAGCCTAAGATGAGAGGTAAGAACCTGCGCATACATTGTGAATACTCCTTGCATCCTTATCGCCCTACATGGTTAATTAGGCATATGCATATCATACTTAAGTCAAAAAAATACAAAAATATATGCGGTGGACCGGGCTGCAACCGGTAAAACTTTTGTTTTTGTTACTTTGACCTACGGTAGCCGGACCGCAAACCGGACGGATTCCCCATACCAAACAGTCACGGGCTAGTTGGGAACGTTAACTGGGGAGAATCCCTTTCTGTTGTTGCCTGCAAATTTCCAGGCCTCAACAGGTTCCTTTCGCTAACTGAACCAACCAAGACTTTTCAAAAAATTTCAAATGTAAATTGCATTTTCCTGCTATGCTAGGTGACACATAGCTTAAACTAGGACCTAGGTCAATCAAAATAGAAATAGGCTTTCTTTGTAGCATACCTTGTATTTCCACCATGGAGCTTTGATGATAATCCTGTCGATTCTCCAAGGATGCATTAATTTTGGGCATTTCATTTGCTACGTCACCAACCATTTTTTCCTCTTGAATGGTATGCACATTATTGTAGTTCGTCCTTCTATTCGAACATTCCTTTGCATAGTGAGGTTCCTGACTATTGATGTATTTGTAACTTCGAAATGTATTCACTTATATTAGGGATAATTTTAGAGGCGAAATTGAGCCCATGGGCTATTTTTAGGGGATTTTCTCCAAAAAACGTTTTGCCATTTTGCATTTTTTGAAGCCCTATTTCACCCAATTTTGATGGGGGGAATTTTTTTCACCCAAAAAATCACCAAATTATTATATAAACGATATAAAATACTTCGAAATTAAAATATTTTTTGAAAAATATCGCCAAACATTTTATAGTTGGTGTTTTAATAATTGGTAAGATTCACCAACATTTATACACTTTTAAATAAGTATGGTTCCTTACAATCATTCCTGACTTGTATATTTTATATTTTGTATTTCATCAGTCCTTTATGTTCCTATCAGGAGAATCATTAATGTAATCAAGTCATGTAAATTCATATAGGTTAACCCTCACTTTTAAGTCGAGGAAATAGTCCCTACAGTTTTGGGGTTATTAGACTCTCCTAGAAAAGTCGGCCCTGGTAAGTAATTGTCAAGTTGGAAACTAGTATAAATAGAGAGTGAGCCTCTCGATTTGAGACACAGACTCACCCATCTATAGCGCATAGGTGAGAAAGAAGGATCTCACTCAAGTGAGAGAGAGAAAAACTATTGGAGATCATATTTCTGTATTTGGGTTTTACTGCTACCATTGGTGCTCATTCTATCTCTAAAAAAGTTATGGGGTTTTCTTCTTTATGGTTTCCCTGAGGAAAATATTTGTGTCTATTTTCTCTTGGGATTGATTGTTATGAATGTTATTCTCTCTAACAAGATACTAAAATCATATTGCTTAAATGATAAAAATCTAACATGGTATTAGATATAACCTGAGAAGAAGACACGCTGCAGCTAGAAAAGCTAGGGCTTCATACTTTTTGGGTCTCTCTCCATAATCCATCAGTAAAAGGAGGCTAGGATGAATCTCCATTGAAGGGAACATCCTTCTATCGATGAAGAATCTAATTCTAATCTCTTTCAGGTTTTGACCTACCACTGCATCAGAAAATTAGGGCTTTTCAAAGAAGAAGAATTTTTGAGTGAGCCCAGCATAGGGTTTCTCTCCTCATCAAAATAAAATTTTAGAGATCAAGAATGAATTTTTTGGTTGGGTAGAACTCCGAGAAAGTCAAACCCTAATTTTCCTCTGAACCAAAAAACCATCACTGCAAAAGATCAGCTCCAGATCCAGTTTTAGCTTCTCAAATTGGTAAGATATAAATCTTTTGTATTTTTGTTTGAGGTTCTCAGTTAATATGTCTCATCACACCAAGCTTGATGAAAATATTGAGGGAGCTGATAAATTCAGAGCATGGAAGTATAGGGTCTCATTGTTCTGGAAGAAAATGAATTGGAATCTTATGGCAGTGGAGAGGTTCGAGTTCCAGAGGAAGATGAGGCTAAGGATTTACACAAGAAGAACTTGGTCAAGACCAAGAGGATTATTGTTGATTCAATCAAGGATCACCTTATACCTCAGGTTTCCTCCCTAAAGACACCCAAAGAGATGTTTGACTCCTTGACCAAGCTATTTGAAGGGAAGAACATAAATCAAAATATGACTTTGAGGAATAAATTGAAGAATGTGAAGATATAGAATGCAGAGACCATACAGTCATACTTCACAAGGGTCTCATAGATCAAAGAAAAACTTGAAGAAGTAGATGAAGAAGTAGAGAATGCATAAATTGTGATGACCACCTCGAATGGTCTACCTGATTCATGGGACTCCTTCATTCAAGGGATTTGTGCTAGAATAAATGTAGTGACTTTTAGTAGACTGTGGGAGGAATCTCACAAGAAGAAGCTTGGATAGTAGCTCGAGAAGAAAAAATGGGAAATGAAGATCAAGCTCTCACAGTACACACCAAGAAAAACAAAAGGGACTATCATCATACCAAAGGTAAGCATTCACATCAAAATAACCCTAGAAGAGATCTACCTAGTATCAGATGCTACACATGTGATGAGAAATGACACATCTCTAGATACTGTCCCAGAAACAAAGGTGGCTCTCAAAATAAGAAGAAATACAAAATAATACATCATGCTCACACTGCATAGGATGATGAGCCCCCAAAAAAGAGAGTCAATAAAGAAGACTCTTCTAGTGATGAAGAATATGTTTTGATTTCTGCCCTCACGAGAACTGTCAGACATGGAAGCGATGATTGGCTCATAGATAGTGGATATTCCAAGAATATGACAGGATTCAAATAATCCTTTATAAAACTTGGGGATGACTACGAGTATCCCACAAAAGGTAGTGGTGAATCCTCCTATAAGCTAGCCTTTGGAAAATCTATGAAGATGAAGGATGTCTTGTTTGTACCAGGACTAAATAAGAACCTTCTCTCCATCTCTGCATTAGATGCAAAAGGCATGAGGATTGCATTTGTAGATGGCCAAGTCCTTCTGTGTCCAAAGGGAAAAACTATAGATGATGCAGTTGTGATTGTAGAGTAAGAGGGGGGATTATACAAGCTAAAGGGAGAACCATAACAAGCTTTGGTCCATGATTCAATAGAGCCAAATGAACTTTGGCATAGAAGGCTTGCACTGTGTGCACTATAGGGCACTACCACTTGCAAGAAAACCTGTTGAAGGTCTTCCAGAAATACAGGAAAAACATGAAGGTGTTTTCAAAGGATGTGTGAAAGGAAAGAACACAAAGAATACATTCCCAAGTAGTGCAAGCAAGGAAAAAGGAATCCTTGAAATCATCCACTCCGATGTATGGAGTATGATGTCATCCAGTTCATTGAGTGGGTATGTATACTATGTTTCTTTAATTGATGATTTTTCTAGGAAACCATGGATATACTTCTTGAAGAACAAAGATGAAGTATTCAGTAAGTTAAAAAAAATTCAAAGCCTTGATCGAAAACCACAAAGAAAAGAAAATCAAGACCTTTCAATCAAACAATGGCGGAGAATTTACATCAAATGAATTCAAAGAATTATGCATAGATTTAGGGATTAAGAGGGGAATGACCATGCCATATAATCCACAATAGAATGGGGTTGCAAAAAGGAAGAATAGAATGATTATGGAAGCTGCAAGAGAAATGCTTTGTGATCAAGATCTTCCCATGCATCTATGGGCAGAATTTGTTAGGACAGTTGTGTATGTATAGAACCGTACTCCACATAGAGTACTTGAGAAGAAGACACCTAAAGAAGTATTCTCCGACAAGAAACCAGAAGTCTGTCATCTCATAATATTTGGATGTCCAGTGTACATACACATTTCGAAATAAAAGAAGACAAAATTAGATCCTTCAGGAAAGAAGGGTTTATTTGTGGGATATAGTGAAATATCGAAGGCTTACATAATATACTTCCCAGGATTCAAGAAGATCGATATCAGCAGAGACGTAACATTTGAAGAAGGCTCAGCTTACAACAAATCCAGAAAGAGACCTGTTGAAGACCCTGAAGAAGCTTAAGCACCTAGGATTCAAGATACAACTATGAACGATGCAACTAAAGAAGAAGACCGAGAAATAGAAGAACCCCAGGAACCTGTTGATCCACCCCAAGAGAAGAATCCACAGAAAAGGAAACCTACATTGGTACAAGAGGCTATCCAAGGTGCAGAAAGATATGGGGCTCTAGAATAAATGCACAGAGAGAGGAAAAGAACTAGGTCCTACTCCAGTTATGAAGCCTTATTATGTGACATCATTGATAAAGAACCTTTCAACTATGAAGAAGCGGTAGAAAAGAAAGAGAGGAAGGATGCTATGATCGAGGAGTACCAATAGATCATGAAGAATGATGTATGGGATGTTGTCCCAAGACCAGAAGGGAAGTCTATTGTGACTTCCAAGTGGCTCTACAAGATCAAGCATGCTGTAGATGGTAGCATAGAGAAATAAAAAGCAAGATTTGTGGCTCATGGCTTCTCCTAGAAATAAGGAATAGATTATGAAGAAACTTTTACACCTGTAGCTAGATACACTTCCATTAGATCAGTAGTTACTCTAGCTATATTAATGAAATGGAAGATACACCAAATGGATGTCAAGACTGCTGCCTTGAATGATGTAGTGGAAGAGGAAGTGTATGTGGAGAAACCATTCAGTTTTGAGACACATGGGAGACTCATGTGTGTAAATTGAAGAAAGCCATGTATGGTTTGAAACAGGCACCCAAGACATGGTACAATAGAATTGACATCTTCCTTACTGGATTAGGATTTACCAAGAGTAAAGCAGATTCCAAAATTTATTATAAAGTTGAGGAAGGGAACCTTGTGATACTCCTACTATATGTAGATGACCTGCTTGTAACGGGTGAGGATGGGTTGATTGTTGATACGAAGAGGAAGCTTGCTGCTGAGTTCAAGATGAAGGACTTGGGTATGATGCAATACTTTCTAGGCATGGAGGTGTGGCAGAATGCAGATGGAATCTCCCTGGGATAAGGGAAATATGTAGTAGAGATCCTGAAGAGGTCCAGGATGACGGAATTCAAGGCCATGACCACACCTATGGCATCGAACTTGAAGATATTGAGTGATTCTTCATCAGAGTCAGTTGATTCTATGATGTATCATCGGATGATTGGGTCCTTGATGTACCTGAAAACTACAAGACCAGATATTTGATTTGTTTTGAACACATTGTGCCAGTTCTTATCGAATCTAAGACATGTTCACCTAATTGCTGCAAAGCGTATTCTGAGGTACCTGAAAGGTACAGTTAATTATAGGTTCAAGTATGATGCAAATCAAAAGATTAACCTGAAAGGTTACATGGATTTAGATTGGGTAGGAAGTGCCTTTGATAGGAAGAGCACTTTTGGGTGTTGCTTCAGTAGGTGTGATCTCTTGGTTTAGCAAGAAGCAGTCATGCATGGCACTTAGTACAGCCGAAGCAGAGTATGTCCCAGCTTTCTCAGCTAGCTGTCCAGAAGTATGGTCATGGAAGCTACTGTCTGATTTGTTGTATCTCTAGTTGGATGCTACTTGTATATATTGCAACAACCAGAGTTGTGTGAAGTTGTCAGAGAACCCAGTGTTCCATGAAAAGTCGAAGCATATCGAGATCAAATATCACTATATGATGGATATGGTGCATAGAGGAGGAGGGAAGCTCTAGTATGTTGCGATGGACAAACATATAGCTGATGTGTTAACCAAGCCATTAGCTAAACTGAATTTTGAGTACTTCAGGGAGAAGCTTGGTGTTCTCTAGATCAAGGTTCCTTCCAACGGGAACTAATGAGTCTGTGAGCTTTTCTAACATGGTGGCAATATTGGATCCTCCCATGGTCAGAAGTAAGTGTTGTGCCTTTTTGACATGGTGGCAAGATTGGTTCCTCCCATGGTCAGAAGTAAGTGTTGTGCCCTTCTGACATGGTGGCAGGATTGGTTCCTCCCATGGTCAGATATAAGTGTTGAGACCTACATCCAGTATGAAAAAGGATTGGCTCTGTAGCAGAAGACCTTGAATAGGGAAATGCCTACATCCAGTATGAAAAAGGAATGGCTTTGTAGAAATACATCCAGTATGAAAAATAACTGGCTCTATAGTGGCCTACATCCAACATGAAAAAGGGTTGGCTCTATAGAAGTCCATCCAGCATGAAAAAGGGTTGGCTCTGTAGTGGCCTACATCCAACATGAAAAAGGGCTAGCTCTGTAGAAGTACATCTAGCATGAAAAAGGGATGGCTCTGTAGTGTCCTATATCCAGCATGAAAAAGGGTTGTCTCTATAGAAGTACATCCAACATGAAAAAGGGCTAGCTCTACAGTGGCCTACGTCCATCATGAAAAAAGGTTGGCTCTGTAGTGGCCTACATCTAGCATGAAAAAGGGATGGCTCTATAGAAGTACATCCAACATGAAAAAGGGCTAGCTCTGTAGTGGCCTACATCCAACATGAAAAAGTGTTGGCTCTGTATAAGTACATCCAACATGAAAAAGGGCTAGCTTAGTAATGGCCTACATCCAGCATGGAAAAGGGTTGGCTCTGTAGAAGTACATCAAGCATGAAAAAGGGATGGCTTTGTAGATACCTACATCCAACATGAAAAAGGGTTGGCTCTGTAGTGGTACATCCAACATGAAAAAGGGTTGGATCTATAGAGTCCTGCATCCACTATGAAAAAGGTATGGCTCTGTAGGAGAAGTCCTTGCGAGAGAAAGGAAGTACATCCAGCATGAAAAAGGGTTGGCTCTGTTGATGAATACCTACATGGAGGCTAGGAATACAACCAACATGAGAAAAGGTTGTCTCTGTAGAACTTCCTGTAACGAGATGAATTGAGAGATAACACCATTTGATCGAGATAGCGGAAGTAGTGATGACGATGATGATGATCCAGTGATGATCTAGCTTTGATGATGATCTAGTGATGATCCAGCTTTTATGATGATCCAGTGATGATCCAACTTTGATGATGATCCAATGATGGTGATCCAGTAATGATGATCCAGGTGATGATCCATCCTTGATGATGATCCAGCTTTGATATAGCTTTGATGAATGATCCCGTGATGAAGACTTGTGCTGATGAATTGTGTCAAGAGAATACCTTCCTAGTTAAGAGGGAGCGTTGATGTATTTGTAACTTTGGAATGTATTCTCTTGTATATTTCATATATTTTATTTCATCAATCCTCAATGTTCCTATCGGGAGAATCATTAATGTAATAAATTCATGTAAATTCATAGAGGTTAACCCTCCTTTGTAAGTCGAGGAAATAGTCCTCACAGTTTTTGGGTACTTGGTTTATTAGACTCTCCTAGAGAAGTCGGCCCTGGTAAGTAATTGTCAAGTCGAAAACTAGTATAAATAGAGAGTGAGCCTCTCTATTTGAAACACACACTCACCCAGCTATAGCACATAGGTGAGAAAGAAGGAGCTCTCTCAAGTGAGAGAGAGAACAGTTGTTGGATATCATCTTTCTATCTTTGGTTTTTACTACTACTATTGGTGCTCAGTCTATATCTGAGGAAGTTGCAGGATTTTCTCCTTTATGGTTTCCCCAAGGAAAATATTTGTGTCTGTTGTCTCTTGTGATTGATTGTTGTGCATGTTATTCTCTCAGATAAGATCCTAAGATCATATTTCTTAAATGATAAAAATATAACACTGACATTCCCAGCACTTTACAAGTTCTTTTTGTTCATTGTTTTTAACATAATTATTAGGCATGTCTCTGCCTTTTGGTGCTGTAATGTTTTGTTGTATTTTACCTTTAAAATCTGTTCCTTGATAATTATTCCTAGAAAATTTCTGAGAATTATTTCCGAAGCTTTTATTAGTCTTAAAAACTTTTCTTTTCTAATGAAAGTTACTGGTTCTCTTATTTTTCCAATTACCTATATGCATTATTTCTTATTCTTACTTTGTTCATAATATAAGTTAGCTTTTCTCATTGCCACTTCAAGGGTCTTTGGATTATCAAATTCAATTATGTCCTTAAAACTATTTGGTAAACAACTCAAAAACCTCTATATCTTAGGATTTTCATCAATTATATACGGTACATATCTTAATAAACTTAATATTTGACTACTTAACTCTTTCATTGACATTGAGCCTAGTTTAAGTTCATAAATCTATTTAGCTCTTTCTTCATAATACCATTTAGATAAAAAATTCCTTTCGAAGTATTTCTTAAATACTATCCAGGTTAAATATTTTTATTTAAGGTTTTTTAACTCTTTTTATGTTCTGCCACCAAATGTCAGCCTTTCCAGTTAGGTTGTAGATAGCCATTTTGGATTTCAGTATATCTAAGTAATTATAAATATGAAAATACTTTTCCATACCAGATATCCAAGCCTCGACTTCTTTACCCTTTTCCACTTCTCCATTAAACATAGGAGGTTTTATCTTTTTAAAGTCTCCATAGATCTCTTCATAGGGTTTATCCTTCCTCTTTTTAGGACCAATGTAGTTATAAGTTCATAAATCTCTTTAGCTCTTTTTTCATAATACTGTTTAGATAAAAAATTCCTTTCAAAGTATTTCTTAAATACTATCTAGGTTAAATATTTTTATTTAAGCTTTTTTAACTCTTTTTATGTTCTGCCACCAAACGTCAGTCTTTCCAATTAGGTTGTAGATAACCATTTTGGATTTCAGTATATCTAAGTAATTATAAATATGAAAATACTTTTCCATACCAGATATCCAAGCCTCGACTTCTTTACCCTTTTCCACTTCTCCATTAAACATAGGAGGTCTTATATTTTTAAAGTCTCCATAGATCTCTTCATAGGGTTTATCCTTCCCCTTTTTAGGACCAACGTAGTTATCACTACTTTCACTTGAGTATTTATACTTTCCTTTGTGTGACCTTACTTTAATTCCAGAAGAAGATTTACTTTCACTATCAGAAAATTTTAATTTCTTACCCTTGTGTTTGTATGATATTGTTCCAGATTCAGTTTCATGCTCATTTGTTTTATGTATTTTATCTAGTAATATTTGATTTAGTTATTTCTGAGCTTCGAAAATTATTTTGTTATCTTACTTTACAATTTGTAACTCATCTCTTAAATCTTTTATTGTTTGAAGTAGTTCTGAGGGTTTATTATTTAATTCCGCATAAATGTTATCTGGATTATTGTGATGGGATCCATCTTCAGCAGATGCTTCAACTCCTTCCATTTCCTACAAAATGCAAATTTATATTTCTGTACAAAAATAGTTTTAAAACATGATCAATATATTTTGTTTCCTGTTTTACATGCAAGTGAGCCAATCTTCACGCCTAGTGTTTGGAAACTCGCTCTGATGCCACATGTAACATCTCCAAAATTCATAAATAATTTTTTTTAATAAAGATCTAACTGCAATTATAAAGGATAAATAAATCCATTATAACCCCCTTTAATCTAGCATTTTATGTTGAGTTAGTGCTTTACCTATTGAAAAACATGACTTAGTTATGAAACTTCAAAAATAAACATTTTACCACTAATGGAACCAGTTTTATTGTTGTCAAGTTGTCAAGTCATGTTTAAAAATACCATCAATTTAAGTTGTTGTGGTTGTTTTTATGTTTTCCTTGAATATTGGTTGACCCTAATTAGACACTAGGGAGATGGGTTGAAGGTATTACTTAGCTCCTATGGCTAATGCAACCTTATGTATCCTTTTTGTAGGTGTTGACTATGAAGGGCATACAACAACCTAGCTAAAACAAAGTCTTAAGCTAAGGATACACAACTAAGCCTAAGCAAGGTCCTAAGCGCTTGACAAAAGAAACAAAGCTTATTTTACCATATGATAATACAAGTATGAAACATAAAATATTATGGCATTGAAGTGCTATGGGATGGTCTTGGAACTATAGGATTTGGGTTGAAAAATCAAACACAAAGTGGCATTAAAAGACCACATGACTGTTCACAGACTCTAGCGGGTAATCAATGTGCTTGTCAACTCATAAACCCCAACGGTTTTAATATGCCTCGTAAAATGTTATTTATTCTTGTTAATGTGAAGCTCTATCTTTGCAATGTATTCCATTGTTCTCTACATGCCTCAACCTTCCTTTGACTGCATTACTGTGTAGCTTCACATTGTACTTGACGGTGGAGGAGTCGAGGTTTTCGACCCTCAACATCATTCAATCTTGATTGCACTAGTGTAGTTTGTTTTAGTGGCACTGGTGACGAAGCTCGTGCTGCCATGGAATCCTTTTAAAAAAATTACAAGGTAAGTCCTTCCCTTGCTTGCATTATCCTTTCCATTGTTATAAAAATAATTTACGAACTCTTGTTTGACCTCTATATGTTTTAATGTGCAGGAGGTTTCAAAAATGGGTTGTTGCACTTGGATTTTGAATGGTCATTATGTTGGTGGAGTTTCAGTCCTGGTAAGACCTATCACCTTGTTTTCCTTTGGCTCTATAGCTTTACCCATGTTCTCATGGAATGGATTTATTCCCGTGCTTCCTTGTCGTTAAAACGAAAATGGTAAACCCTCTTTGGTTCTTCCTTGAGGAATTTATAGAGGTTTTTTAGGATGGTTGTAAGAGGTTTTCCTTAACCGTGGAGTCAAGAGGACTGCAATGTTTTTACTTATCTTTGTGATCATAGAGTTCTTGTTTTGTAGAGTGTTTGAGAATTCGTTTGATTGTCGCTCCGAACTTGTAAATGGTTTGTTTTTATAAAGAAAATCTCATAAGGCTTTGTAGTTGTATTTACACAGTCGATTTGATTCCTAATTGTTGTATCGATTTTAACTCTATAGTTTCATTTCTCTAGTAAATGTTTTAAGGCGAGAAGGCCGTTTTTATTCTCCAGCACTCATGGTTATTGCAGTAGTTAATATTGGTATGGTTAGGTCTGTGAGGCCATTACTTTGTTTGGGTTATATATATATTATATTTTTTTTACAAAGAGGGATGCTCTATCAAGTGGGATGAATTCATTTAGCGCCATAAGGCATTTGCATTGACAATGCATGGATTATCGATTTCTTGGTTTCTAACTTCTCGCAGACAGACGTATCCTTATGGGATTTGAACTATTGTTCCAATAAATCAATAGTTTGGAAAAATTAGAGTTAAGTAGTTTTTCTATTTTTTTTAGTCAACTATCCTTGGTAGGTTTCGATCTGATGAACTATTAATTAACAAACATTATGAACTTGATATCAATGCTTAGTTTACTGTATTTTCACTTGGATATTTTGGGGTGTGAGGTCACTATGTTTAAAGTCTGTCATGGATTTGAAATTTTCTTATATATATTAAGTATCGTTTGAGCTGTAAGGATTTAATATAAATAATGATAGTAAACTCCTATGTTTGGTTATAGTACAGCATTGATGTTTATAAACCGTAATTGTAGTTTGCATGCCCTTTGGCTATCGAAGGTTACAGGGTTTGAACCCTTGATTTGTGCCCAACTAATGAGGGTTTTGAACTCAGTCTGGAAACTTAGTAATTTAATTAGATGTATAAGTATATTAAGAAAAAACTGAATGAATAGAATGCATTGTTTAACAATGGTTATCCTAAACTATGACTGTAATGATTGATCTTAAAAACAATTAGAATAATGAACTTAGAGAACTAATTATAATTTCATAGGAAAATATTTGTTGATTTTCTTTTATAAAATAGTTTATTATAATACAGTTACCATTAATATCGATAGAAAACTAAGGCATACTTCTTAAAAGAATAATACAAATCTATAATCTTTTTAACTTGTTCTAATTTACAAACAGACACTAGTTTATTGAATCCATCAATTTTCATAATCCTCTAGATATGGATTTAGAATAAAATCACAAAATTAAATTGTAGAAGGGGGAAAAACCACCCAAAGGAGACCGTTCCCCCAACCGTCTCCTGAAAGCAGCCAAGATCACTTGTTTTAGGACCCCCAAGTCTGTTCACTGAACCACTAGGATGAAGATTGTTGTGTAACAACCCACACAGAAAAATCTCTACAACTTAGCACTCTCCAGCAGACTAAACACTCAACAATTTCACTTTACCTATCCCCTCATCAAATTCCTCTTGTGTGCCTGACTTTTCAGTTTGCAGCAAGTCACAAGGGTCTAATCATTTAGAATAGAATGTAGTGAGCCTCCTGCTCAATTTGATGGTATTTATAAGATTTCCTAGGTCTTTGGGTTAGTTTTGTAATTAGATGAGCCACCTTCTTAGTTCCTCCTCTCAGGGAACATGACCACAATTTTAGGGATTTTGCTTCATGCAATAGCTAGAAAGTGAAATGTTGGTGCTTCCACTTGTCATTTAACCTTTTACAACTGCTCATTCCTCCTAGTGGGTCAGTGAACACTCTTTCAACAGTCTCCTTTGGATAAGTGTCTCTTCATTTAATTATTTAAATAAATAAAATATTCAATTACAGTCATCCTTGACCAACTTGGTCATAAAAACTTTACAATAACTTTTAGCATAATGTTTTCTCAAAATAAATAAAAGTATTTATTTTTCAGTTCTAGGTAGGTTACAAACACTCCCACCACTACATAGCTCAAAAAAATTAGTGTAAATAATACATTAGTAACTTGTGCATTTAGAATGTATGAGGAGGAGCATCTCAAAGGATAACTACACCACCTATTGAAAGTTTTTAAAATGAACAGATAAAAAGATAGGAAATATAGAAACACTAGATCAAAAGTACAAAGTTGTATAGGGAGGAAAATAAATGATGAAGAAGAATTGGGGAAATCCCCTTTCCATATATCAACGGAACCATGAAAAAATAGGATAGGTATTGAGAATAAAGAATATTAAGGTTCCTTTCTCCTCTAACAACACCATTAAGGAGGTTCTAGACGTAGCTAAATACCAAGTGGATCATAATAAAAGGACGTGAATCTATGTTATTCCCATTATTCTTGTGGCAAAAAATATATTGGTGAAACATGTAGGGATATTGTGTTTAATATTAAAGAGAGTTATGTAGACATTCAGAATAATAAATAAATAAATCTTTCCTTGTTGAACGCTCATCGATAACTAGAAACTAGATCTACATTGAAAACTCTAGATCTATCGCCCGAACACCATCACATGACTAAGAAAAATTCAGGAAGAATCATAAATTAAAAAACATGATAATATCTTAAATTGAGAGAGAGAGGTTGAATTAAGTGACAACTAGAAGCTTCTTATTAATACTATAAAAAATAATATAAGGTCCTCCTATTCACGTAGGTAGGCCTGAGTCTCACTGTTTCGATCATGTAAGAGCATATACTATACATGAAATTTTATTTTCTCACTCTTTAATCAATAGTGAGACCATGAAGGTGACCCCAACAAATGAATCAAAATCTTTATCATAAAATAAAAATTTCATGTAGTATCCATCTTATTCTAAAAAATAATAACCATTACATGAGTTTATAACTATGATAACTTGATTTTCAATTTCAAGTTTCAACAAGAAATATAAATTTAGATATGTGATAATGTAATATATAGTAAATTACTAACTTCATAAAAAATTAGTTAGTAATCAAAGTTATTAGACACTTTCTTTGTCTTAAATTGTAGTTAAATAAACAAATAGAAATTATTTGAAATATAATAATACTCTTTTTTATGATCGCTAACCTCACAAAACAAAAATGCAGTGCAATTCACTCCATGGTATTATTCAATGTCACATGGGTTAGCTATATGTAAGAATATATGAAGAGATTGTATGGTGCGTCACAACCAATTTCATGCAATGTGTTTTAATGTGGTCATCCCATCAAAACTACAAATAACCTACCCATATATGGTGAAAAAAGGGGAGTTGCATAGAAACAAGTCCCCACCTTTAGTGTTTGTTTTCTAATCGATAAAGGAACATGTCTTTACTAAGTTGGTTATGGTGCTGAACCATATTGTGTTATTGCTACAAAGAGATGGTTATGGTGCTTTCTTCTTTCTAGATTAGAGTATTTTGAAGAGAAAGCAAACATAATCTTTTGTGATTTAATTTCTTTTGACATGGTTTACTCATTAGATTCAGTAACTAGTCCATCACCGGCACTGGTAATTTCTTATTTTGATTATGTTGTTGTTTTAGTCAAGCTACCCAATTTGTAGATATATGTCGACCTATGTGAGGTACCAAAGGGAATAATTATAATTGTAAGGGTAACCAATGTGAAGTACCAATTGGACTAACTAACAAAGGAAGGATATCAACTAGTTATAGGATTAGGATATCATCTTACTATAGACAAAATTAAATTACATGCTAAATTAGGAATGAGGGACTAGATCTCATGTTGATAAATTTATGTGCAATCGTAAATTTGTTGTCCAATTTGGTCATTAAAAAGGGGTTTCTATTGGCACCTTGTGTAATGCACCCTCATATATTACTAATTAACAATCAAGCTAGCATGAGTAAAACATGCTCTGCAACTAAGTTGTAGCACACCCATGTGCTACATAGCTAAATGTAATGGGATTTAAACACATGCCCATGTGTTAACTAAGCACATGATAATTAAAAAAAATTAAACAAAAACAACATGTGAATTAAATAATCCTCTTGATAGTGGAAGCTAGATAATAAATTAGCTTCAACACTAATTAGATATCCTTAATACATAAATAACATGCACAATTAACTACTAAAAATGTTTAAAAACAAACTGTGATGGTTTAATTTTCCATCTTGACGATAAACAATTTAAACAGACCTAAATCAAGATTAAACACTAATTAAAAATATTAATCAAGATTAATTAATTGGAACTATGAGTTAACTGTTAGGATTATAATCCTCCCTTGTCCCATTTGGTCAATTATGTCTAAATCATGAATCCTTGAGTTTATATTTAGTCACTATCACCATTGGGTCTACTTGGCCTAATTGGGGCACATGTACCAATTACTAAAGTTTGGGGAACACTAATTGAGTCTAAATTTCACTCAGTTCACTTGTATGCATAATTTTAGAGCCTTGTAGATCAATCCCTACAAATTAGGAGCCACTGGGAGTGTCGACACCAAGGTCCAGTAGTTGAGTTCAGTTGGTGACTAGTCAAGCTCAGTTAGGAGTGAGTTACATTCAGTTCTAGTCCTTTACATTCAATTATTCTCTGTTAGTGCTATGTTTGCATGGCTGCATGCACATGAGGCGCATTTACTCACCTAACACAGTCAGTTATCTAGTTAATTGACAATTAACACTGAATTAGACACTTGACTTGAGTTGTTGAACACCGATGGTTATTTAGACATGTTTTAGTTTCTTTGCAGTAAATTAGAGTCTAACCAATTCAAATTTCCTCACATGGATTCAAATTCCATGAGGCTATTTAGCCATTGTACTTCATTGTAATTAATTATCCAATTACTTTTGATTAATGAAAGCATTCACAATTGCAACTATTTTTGCATTGTATCATTCTTCAATCTCTAAGTAAATTTGTTCGATATATCTCATGAGTTGTGTGTTTGTCCATATATCTATGTGATCAAATTAATATGGTATCAAAGCCTCAATGGGACAAGGCACTTCTCCTCCTACAGATCTCCTCCTGGATCAATTTTTTTTTGAGCAAAACTGCTCCTCTAGCGTTGCACCAGAAGCAGATAATTTACCACATAAATCCTAAGAATAGGAATTGGTGATCAAGCTTGCTTGATTAATTAAGACAGGTGTGAAGAAAATTCCAAAAGTGAAGGTTGTCGACCTTACTTTGTCTTTTTGTGTAATTGTAGGTACAACTTTGAATGGACTCATCATTTCCTCTTCTCACCCCATTCATAAGCTATTCAGAATGGAAGATGAAGATGATTACATTTCTGAAGAGACAATACCTCTATGACATTTCTATTAGAGTTAGTAAAGATTCTTATGAGAGTGAAGATGAATTTCTGAATGATTGGGATGGAGATTTTGGAACAATAGGTCTGGCCCTTTCTCCTAGCTTGCGCTATCTCACTAAATCTATTGAATACCCAAAGGATCTCTGGACAAGATTGGACCGAACCTTTGGAAAGATTAATGAGGATCATAATATCACTTTGGAGAGAACATCTAGCACCATAAGAGTTCTTGATCCAAAATTCTCGGCCTCTACTCTCTCTGATGAAGTTGATCAACATGCAGAAGAAGCAGAATCTTCTACACAATCAATTCGAATTGAAGAAAGTCTCCATGCAGTGACTCCTTCTCCTGATGCTCCATAATTTTATGAGATCTCTGATATCTCTTCTCCTCATATGGCTGATACAAGAAGAATACATTTGAATCTATGATATTGAAGAAAAATGATGCCGCACTTCTATCCAAACATTCTCCAGTGATTTTCCTTTGAATTCTGTGCAAAATTTGCCAGTGATTGCTTCCAAAAGTGAAGAGGAATTTGATTTCTCTCCCTCTAATGTTGCTGCTGGTGTGAAAATATGTAATACCTTGGATATTTTGGGAAACATATTATCAGATTCCAATAGTGATCCATTCACCACCATTGATCTAGATCTTCCAGCCAATTCCTACAAGATTGCATGCACCAATATTCAGAATTTTGAAGAAGAAGAAAACTATGCATCTACTGTCTCGGTGGACCATACTTTTGGATATGATATGATATTATTTGCATCTGATATGATATTAATTCAATCCATATTTCAGCTTCATGAGCTTTCAGTACTTATTGTAGTTGTTCTTATCAATTTTGGTGTGAAGAAACGAGTACCGCAAGTCTCCTTCAAAACTGTTGCCGGGGATTTGATTTCATTCCACACTTTTGGATCTGATATGAAATTATTCGGATCTCATATGATCTTATTTAGATATGATCTGATATTATTTTTTTCAAATTTTAAATTCCAAAATATTTCAGTCATGCTTGTAGCTGCTCTCACCAATTTCAGTGTAAAAAATCAAGTACTGCAAGTCTTCTTCAAATTTGTTGCTGGGGATTTGTTGTTAGTTTCCTCTTATGAGGTTGCTGATATTTTATTTTGTGAATCATTAGCTATTTCTGAAGCTATATCATATTATGGAGCTCAATCATTCACTCTCCATAGTCCCAGGGCTTCTCTACCTTTGGTGACATGCTCATCTCCTCACAGGACTAGTAAAGAGGAAGGCATTCTGCATCCGCCTGGACACTTGCTCCTAACACTTGGGGATGATTTTACCACTCATGGTTTTCTATTCAAGGCTGCAACATATTAGTTGCTTTAGTGTTCCTCACATGGTTTGAATCCTTAAGCAATTTTTCTCTCTTATCAGTTCATTTCAGTTGCTCTACATGGGTCCATTTTTCATCCAACAGCTGTCTACATTTCTGATTTAGTTGAGCATATTATTATTACTACAAAGAGGAATATTTCTATAGACATAATGATGTAGAATTTCACATGCTAGGCCCTAGGATACCTGTGCACAGAAGAACTAGATTGATCTTGATTCTACCTACTTAGTTAGAGGGGGGGATTTTTTCCCATGTGGTTTTTTCCCCGGCTCCTTGTATTGAGTAGTTACTTTACTTTACTTGTTGTAATGGGTCACTTATGGTCTTAGTTACCAGGGAACACAAATTGTCCAATTTAGCATTTAGGGGGGGGGGGGGTGTTAGGATTATAATCCTCCCTTATCCAATTTGGTCAATTATGTCTAAATTAGGAGTCCTTGAGTGTATATTTATTCAATATCACCATTGGGTCCACTTGGCATAATTGGCGAACATGTATTAGTTACTAAAGTGTGGGGAACACTAGTTGAGGCTAACTGCCACTAACTGCACTTGCATCAATCAGTTTAGGAGCCTCCTATATTAATCCCTACAAATTAGGAGCCACTAGGAGTGCCGACACCAACCTCCAGTAGTTGAGTTCAATTGGTGACTAGTCAAGCTCAGTTAGGAGTCAGTTACATTCAGCTCTAGTCCTTTACATTTAGTTCTACTCAGTTAGTGCTAGGTTTGCATGGTTGCATGCAGGTGAGGCACATTTACACACTTACCATAGTCAGTTAGCTAGTTAACTGATAATTAACATTGAATTAGACACTTGAGTTGAGTTGTTGAACTCCGATGGTGATTTCGACATGTCTTAGTTGCCTTCCAGTCAAGTAGAGTCTAACCAATTCAAATTTCCTCACATGGATTCAAATTGCGTGAGGTTATTTAGCCATTTTACTTCATTGTAATTTATTATCCAATAAATTTTGATTAATGAAAGCATTCATAGTTGCATCCATTTTTGAATTGTTTCATTCTTCAATCTCTTAGTAAATTTGTTTGATCTATCTTGTGAGTTGTGTGTTTGTCCACATATCTATGTGCTCAAATTAATATTAACTCATTTTCCTAACTTGGTCAATTCGATCCTGCTATTTTCATGTTGACCTTAGACTTCTGACTTCCAAATTTTGTATAGACAAGAGTTGGGAGTCGGCATGATGCGGTAAAAGTCAACAAAATTACCTATGACTTATAAATTTTGACTTTCGTACAGTCAAGAGTCAAGATTCAACGGTGCAAAACAAAACTTAATGAATCACTTCTAAATTCTGACTTCCTACTTCTTTACAGTTAGGAATTGGCAGTTAGCACGATGTAATAAAAATTTAATGAATTCACTTTGAAATTTTGACTTTCGACTTCCATACAGTTGAAAGTCAGGAGTCAGAAGGGTGCAATACAGTTTAATGAATTCACTTCTAACTTTTTACTTTTTACTTTTGTACCATCGAGATTCAAAAGTCAACATGTGCCACTATAAAGCATAGTTTTCACTCCCAACTTCCACATTTTGACATCAACACACAACCCTTTTGACATCAAGAGTGCGCATTAAAAATGGGTAAAGGAAAAACATGAATTTCACCCTTAAAGTCCATGTTGCACCTAGAAATATCACACTGCTTGTCAGCCTTCATCAGGATTTCCAATTGCCTTTCAACCTCCCAGAAAGCCTGGCTTGAGTCACCTTGGTCACTTTTTTCCCATACCTAGAAGGGACGGCGCCTTCATGTTTTTTACACAGAACACCGATGGTTCCTATCTCAGTTGACCCCTAAGCATCGTTGTCTCCTTTCTTTGGAAAAAACCCTATATCGGTGCCTTTGTTAGTTTTTCTAAGAATGGCGGTGGTGAGAAAATGAGAAAAAAGAAGCTTTTGGAAGCTTCCATACAGAAACCTCAATGGGGTTAGTTAGTATATGCTTGGGAGAGGTGGCATTCGCCTTCCTCACTTATAGGGATCTCATTCTATCCTTTTTCCAACTCATCTCTTGAGTTCTAGGCCTATAAATGAACCCTTCATGAGGAGAGTGGAGGAGGCCAAAAAAAGCACCCTTATGTTGCTAGTTTGAAGTCTGAGTCAGAGGCAAAGTAGAGTTAGCTTGTGGTTGGAGAGGCCTTCATAGTCATAGGATATTGTAGACATTCTTGTTGAGATCGAAGCCATCGACATCAAGGATTTTTTGTTGTACTTAGTTCTCATCCATATATTAATACAAAGACATTTCCCTTTCCTATATTTGATTGTATTGATTGTAATTAGATATTATTGGATTCCTTGATCATCAATATGAATAATCAATTTATCATGATGCTCTCATCGTGTTTGTTTGTCTTATGATCTATTTTGCAGGTATTGAACCATTGCAAGGACTTTTGGAAAGAAGACAAGCAGATCCAAGGTTGAGTTATATTGTCTTTCATGTTAGTTGATTTGATTATTCAAGGAAAGGATATGTTGTTGTGTCTATTTGTTCTATAGTTGTGCTTACATTGCAGAGGAACAAGTAGTGTTCACACTGATTGAGAATTCTTGATAACAAAATTGGTGACTCCACTGGGGAAGCTTAATCAAGTTAGATCTGGGGAAGATCTACTCAGATCTGGGGCAAATCTAGTCAGATCTACAAACTTCGGTAACCATTCCATCTATGAAGGTTGTTCTCTCTCCTTTTAGTTATTTCAGTTAATAAGGTAAGCCATCTATCTTATCTTTCTAATTTTTGCCTCTTTTCTAAGTAGTTTTTATCTTGTTCAGTCTAGCTCAGTTTTTCTAGTTCCTCCTGTGGGATTTTATCCTTTCAGTCCATTGTTCAAGCACCGCCTTTCCCTTTGGCTGACAGAGTGCCAATCTATCCTAGGGTGCTTTTCTCTCTTTGTTCAGAGCACCAACAATGCCTTCTCCCTCAATTGACAGAGCGCCGATGGTGCATGTGTGCAGAAATCTAGAAGCGTCGGTTCAGCCTAGGACGCCCTAGTGCAGTGCTCTTCAAAGCGTTGAGGTAGGCCCTAAAACTGCCTGTTTAAGAAAAATTTTGCTCATTTTTTTAAACTGCTCTATTCTCTAAAGATTTTTAGTGTGGTTTGCTTATGTGTTTGTTGTATGATATTGCTGGTTTTTGTGAGTGTGATTCTCTGTTTAAGCTCAAATCCAAAAATTTCATTTTCTTCATTGTTATAAATGAAAGTGGAAACATAGTTTCCGGTTTTTTTTTTTTTAGTAAAGTATCTGAAAAACTTTCTTTTGAAAAGAAAGCCTATAGCCTCTTCCTAGAAGATTAGTTTCTCTTAAAGAAAAAATGCTTTGTGTGCCTCATATTTTCTAGAAAAATACAAAAAGATTCATATTATTTTCCTCTTGTTTATGCTTGCAAAAATTTCCATTTCTATTTGCATGTGTGATTTAGAAAAATAGGTCTTTTTGACATTGTAGCAAAAGTTAGTTTTGCATGCACGTTGGAGGATTAGTTTTCTTTCTCGCATTTTCGAAAACTTTAGAGTGCTTGTTTGAAAGATTTTTTTTGTTTGGAAGAACTTTCTTTGCATTCTTTATTGGATCTTGTTTTGATTGTTAAAAACAACTTTCTTTTGGTATATTGTTGAAAAGAAAAGAAAAAAGTTTCTTCCTTACCCCTCAATCAACCAATTCCTTTTGTATCCTTTCATCCTCCTCTGTCTATCTCTATTCTTCTTCCTCTCTCTGCCTTTGCTCTTCCTCCTCTTTATGCCTCTATGCTTCTTCTACTAATCATTTCTCTGCTTCCTGCAATAATGTACGGGATTCCTCCTCCCCTTTCTTTGCAGCTTTTTCATTTTTCTTTTGTTGTTCAGCAGTACTGCTACTGCTTCCTTTTCCTCCTACAATTGTTATTTTCTTATTGAACCTTCTTCTTAAAGAAACCATGTTGTATGCGTTGCGGTATATCTCTTCATATTTATCCCAGTAATTTGTGTATTCAAATTGCACTCCCAGTGATGCACGGTACTTTGAGATCTTGTCCATCGAATCATTCCTATGAAAACGTTTCTCTCCAAAATGAAAGTTTTCTAATTCTTTCACAAACTCTGGTGCACTCTTTACCTTAGTAAACTTATAACTACCTATGTAGAAAGGTAGTGGTGGGTATACAACTTGTTTCACATCAAATAATAAATTTATGATCTCATCTATGTAGAGCTGACTTATCACCTCTTTATGAATAACATAATCAGTGGCATACTTTGGTAGCAAGGAAGGGGCTTTGGACCTTCCATACAATCTTAAATACAAAAAGTCCTATGAGAAGTAATAATCCCAAATATCAGTCACCGTCTCCAAGGATTTTTTAGATATGCAATTGCAATCGATAAGAAATTAACTTGTAGAGTGGTATTAACAAATATTCACAGATGCTCTTGTAGAAACTATAATACTTGTGTGCCCACAAGATATAATATGCAGAATATATAGGAGTCTTGGCAGGATCCCATTTGAAATTTAGCATTGAGAAGGGATGGGTGCACAAGATGCAATCAATTAGGAAAGAGCTCATATAAAACTCTGACTTCCTCTGAGTCAGACCCCCAAGTGCTGCACTTATCCATGAATATAGGTTGTTTACTACTATGTCAGCCCAATTTAAAATGGTGCCCTATGTGGCTACATATCAATGGTACCCAACTTATCTTATAAATCCTTCCATTCGCCCGATCGAAAATCTGGTTTAACATCAAGGCTAACATCCAGTATGGGGTACGTAAATTAGTAGTTTCATATTCTCCTGAAGGCTTCTAGCGGAACTGCTTCCATGATATCATAATTTTCTTCACACAGTCAAAGACATATAGCTCTATCTCCTTTATCCACTCTTCTATTATATAGACCTGGGTTGTAGGTATATTACATGCTTTAGCTACATACGTAGGGATATAAGTAGTAAAACCTTGTCCATCAGTGTTTGATAGAATCGTCTTACTTGTATCTGCCCTTGGAAGAATCCAACCGATTACCTTGCCACATGGGAAGAGTTCGAGGCACATAGACACTTTCATGATAGCGAATTCATTATATTTACATACTGTTGCGTCTGCAACAATTTCCCAAAATTCTAAAAATTTTGGGACCCCCTTTCTCTTTGAATTAGTCAGTTCTCGTCTTGTTTTTAGCTTATTGTTTTTAGCCTTTGGATTTTGAAGCGTCTTCCAGGAATTTTGGTTGCTGTCAATAATGGTTTCTCTTCATTTAAATGATCTAAGGAATCCCATCCTGAGCTCCTTTTTCTTTCTTTGCAAAATCTTTCAAATTTTTCTTGTATCGGGAGGCATTTCTTTTGACTGTCCCGTCGTTACGGGTGTTCTTCAGCTCATAAATTTCTTTTCCGCCCCGCCATTGTGGGTGACTTCCGGAGCTTGGTTTTTTTTTCCACCCCGCCATTGCGGGTGTTTCTCAAATATCAGTTGGTGTGTTGCACCGTCTGTTGCGGGGGTTGGTCATTTCGTTCCGCCGTTGCGGGTGGTGGACTGTTCCAGTATGTTGTGGGCATTGTTTTCATGCCGCGTCGGAAGGGGATGAACACTGCTGTCGCCGCCGTTGCAGATCAATAAGAATTCCGAAGTGCTCATATTCCGTCGACTACGTGTTTCGAAGCCCGGTAGATTTCCTTTTTCTTTGTTTCGGATAGTATCTTATTCCGAGTCTCCTCCATTGTGGGAAGGGCCAGACTCTCGGTCAGCCGACCAATGTATCTGCCACCACCTGACTGCGGTTCTTGATGGCATGGCCTATGTTTGCATTGCGGGTGATTTAATGGAGGATGGTCCGCCGTTGCGGAGGGAGCTGAGCTTTGTTGCCCGACTAAAACTTTCATGTCCGCTCCGACTGAGTTGACCTGCCACACGTGTGAAGTTTTTTATATATACGGTGGGCGGGTTTTGGTTTTTTATTGTTATTTTTCGCCCAGGCCGTCGTAATCCACTCCGCGTTGTCGAACTCGCGAGTCTTGTGGAAGCATCATGCCTGTACCCGCATCCAGCTGTCGATTGAAAGCTCCATCGTTGTCGCCACTTCAGTTGTGCACTACTGCCAGGTAGGATCTTTACCCCTTTTTTTTTCTCGGTTTTGTATGGGTGACTTATGCTGTGTCGAATATTGTCAAGATTACGGCCCGTAGTTCCTTTTCGCTCACATACGGAGTTTTTATACCCACGGCTAGGGTTGTCGTTTTAGTTTCCCCAGTAGTTTGCGCCCGCGTTTTATCTTTTATTATTTTCGGGGTTAGATAACTTGTGCGGTTAGAAGGGGGGGGGGGTTTCCTTTTAAAAGCCCGTGTTTCATTTACCTCCTCCATTTTAGTTCGCCCTTAGCGGTAGAGGAAGACACGGTGCAGGCAGCGGTTATGTCGCCTGCACCTGGTTCAGTTCTTGTTATGATGAGATCCTGAAAACGTCTTGGCTGGGGTTTTCGCCGGATTTTTCATGGTAGATACCTGGCTGGTCGTTTCCCCTATGCGTTTGCCCTTTTCCTCGAGCCCTAACCTGTGTCCGCGCTGCATTGTTCGTCGTTTTCCACCATGCGAAATCCTAGGGCCGCGCCGTTGTTGGTTTTTGACGATTTGAGGGTAAAATGAACGGTGGTACTGGTGGGAGCACCCTGCGCGAAAGGTTGTCATGGATTCCTGTAGCTTATGGCCGCACCGATGTAATTACCATATCTGTGCGTGGCATAAGATTTGCCATTTTTGTCCTTGCTAAAACTGTGTATAGGTTTGAAAGATAGTCACACCTAGCGTTTAAAATCTATGCATTTGCATCGCATGTCGTTTCATTGGTAAAAATGGCATACTGGAAAGTAATGCAAGTTGGATGATGGACCGGTTAATGAGTAAATTCATGTTAGTACTATAGCTCATTATATTGCAGAAATAGTCTGAGTTTTTGTGCTGATAGTTTCAGATAGTCAGGATATAGATTGGTTGTGCATACATGTGAGGGTTTCTTTCTTACTTACACATTGATATAAGATAATAGCACAGCTCAAAAGATTGCATGACTAGTCCAAATCCTTCAACTTGAAGAGCCTATATCTGATATCATTATAGTCATATAGACAATGGAGAAAGAATAAACTGCTTCATAATGTTTACAAATTTGAATTGCTTAATATCATGATTTTTTACATTGCAGGAGGATTTTAAAATGTCCAGAAGACAGAAGAAGAAGGCCCCTGTGGTAGAAGAATAAACAGCAATAGAGGCCGTCCTACCATTTGAGTATATATATGAGGATACCCAGTGTGTCACGGGGGTGGACCCTGAGTATAAGTGGGGAGACATATACAGGCTGATTTCCCATAGGGAAGTCCCAGATATGGGCCTGGAGGAAGAACCCATTTACGCAAATATAGAAATATCTGCAATTATGAAGGTTGCCACCAGGCCAGAGATGTTTCCATGTTCTGAGGTGATGAAGTGGATCCTGCCACACACAAACCATGGCTCAATGCTTATCTGTAATGTTGAAGGTCAGGGCTATGCTGCCTTTAGCCCTGGATATGTGGCCTTAGCTTACCACCTGCCTGAGCCTCAAGTTTTCTTGACCAATGAATGGTTGGACAATCTCAGGATGGATTTGATAGAAACCATGAGGAGAATGCTATTACCAGGGAAGATCTATAGACATAGAGCTACTGAAGATTATGACACAACCAGCCTTAGAGCGCCTTACAGATTCATAGCTCTAATGCTAAATAGGATCTTCGGGAGGGCTAATGGCAGATTATTCAAATTCGAATGGATACCCCTGATTTTCCATGTGGCCATAGAAGGGACCATCTTCAACTAGTCCAGCCTGGTATCTAGTAGTCTATCTTCTTGTATAGCTGCAGCAAAAGGAGGAGTAGAACAGAAAAAATCCGAGTTTTATATGAGCTCGATCCTGATTGACTGCATACTATGCCACCAGCCCTTCCACGGGCTCAAATGTGTTTGGGACAGGAACAGAATGCCCGTATATGTAGCCTACAAGCTACTGGGGGCTCATCAATACCATAGTTATTATCGAGAAATCTGTGAGCATTTTATCATGCCTCTGCACACTCTTATCTTCCGAAAGGAATGTGACTGCATGTCTGAAGAAGCTATGCAAGTAGTAGAGGGGTATGGTGATTATTTCTTGATGGAGAACGGGCTGTATCTTAGAATGTTTGGTGAGTCAAGGACACCTTATCTGCTGCCCAAGTATGCAACAGATTATATAATCCATAAGGAGGTTGTTAGACAGGTGTTTATTGACGGAGTTGGTCATTTCTTATTCCAAAAAAACAAGGCTGTCTATCCACCCTTACCATTTAAGTTAGGCAGCTGCAGTTTCGCCAATGTGAAACAAGCTCCAGAATTTATAGAGGAACTAGGGAAGTTCCATTTTGGGGAAATGGCTTTCAGACGAAATGACACTCATGAAAGAATGGCTAAGCATTGCAAGAAGCACAAGGTGTTTTATGAGTACACCCATCATTTTGACAGTGATGAATCCGTTTTCAGGAGGGCCCCGAACATGACAGCGCTTAGTAAGAGATTCAAACTGAAAGATGGAAAAGGATCTGAACAAGAGAAGGCTGAGCAGGCTAAGGCTGAAGAAGCAACCAAAAGGATAAGAGAAGAGGCCCAAAGGCTAGAAGAAGAGGCTGCAGAGTGGCTCCGGAAAGGAGAAGAGGAAATGAAGAAAGCTTCCCAGGACGCAGCTGAACGAGCAAAGGAAACTGCCAGAGAAACAAAGGAAGATGCTAAGCAAGCAGCTGAAGAAGCTCAGAGAAAACTGGATGAAGAGCTTCGAAAACAGGAAGCTGAGAAGGCAGAGTTGACACAACAGCAGGCTCATGGATCACCAACAGAGCAGAGCTAGGGTGAGGAAATCCCTAAGGTTCAAACCCTTCAAATTCCCACTACCATCACTCCTACAACCCCCACGCTGCAGTTAGTACCCTTTCCACAGAAAAAAGGGGAAGAAGTCCCTGATTTCAGCACAATGTACTATGACAGGGCTACCAAAAGTATTATGAGGAGAACTGAGAGAAAGGTAGAGGCTGAAGGAATGACCAGTATAATGATAACAGATAAAGTCGTGATGGTCGGGATAGATAAAGATCCAAGGTTTGTCATAAGGGCTGGGAAGGCAGCAATACATGCTACGGAGGATAACATAGACCGAATGATGATCGAGATAGAATCATCCAAGAAGACCTCCGCTCAGCTCAAGGACACCCTGAGAAGGGAAAGAGAGGACGGCAATAGATTGAAAAGAAAATATGAGCATGTGCTAAAAGAAATAGAGGCCACAAAGAGTGAAATCTACGCCATCCAGGGAGTAGCACATGCATAGGAAACAACACAAGAAGCCCTAGAAAGAGCACAGCATGAAATTCTAGACTTGAAGAATGAAAAAGAGCAGATGAAGGCGAAGATAGAATATCTAGAAGGGCAGCAGGCTATTATATACGAGTCCAATACTGCATGTGTCAAAGAACTAAAAGAGCAACTAGAAGCAGCTAAACAACAGCGGGTTGATCTGCAGCCGATCAAAGAACACATCCAGGCCCAGAAAGCTAAGGTGCTGCACCTGCAAACTGTTCTAGAAGAGGAAAGCTGCCAAATTCTCCAGGTTGATAACCGATTACAAGAGATCCTGGAGACTGCTTCTTACTTTGTTGATAGGTCACAAGACATTCTTGAAGTATTGACCACCAGGATGGAAAGGGTTGAGAAAGGTGAGGAAGTCCCAGTAGGACTGTCAGACAAGGATAGACAAACCCTTCAGCGAGATTATGATTTAATGGAGTTTGCTATCACTACTACAGAGGACTTCAAGAAAACCGTCCAGAAAACAAAGGGAGTTTGCACCGAATTTTTCAGGAGAGCCTTAGTTATTTACAACCGGTGTCAAGTAGAAGCTGAGCAAAGGCTACACGAGTTCCTAGATCATGACTTATTCATAGATATTTTACAGAAGAAGCAACAGGAGGAAGAAGCCAAAGTACAAGGCATCAGCGCCATTGATGAACAAACCCTGAAGACTGAAATAGGCCATACCGCCGTTTGTGTGCAGCTCCTAAAAGAACAGGTGAGACTAAACGCGACCAGGGTCGAGGCCATCAAAAAAAAGGCAGAAAAGTTGGAGATTAATATCCAATTCTTGGATCCCACCTCGTTTGAAGAGCTCGATAGTGAAGCTACAGCATGGAAGAAATACTTGGAGAGCCAAGCGGGACCCTCCTCATGAGGGGACATTTCAGCTTTATTGTAATTTAATAATTTGTAAAAGGTTTTTTGAGAAAAGGAAGCATTGGGAAGCCCAAAGGTCACTTTGGGCAGCCCAACCATTTTTGCAATTTGTATAAAAGTAGGAGACATAGATAAGGAAAAGGGATTTTTCCCAGTAATACTGGAGGACCTATTGTAAGAAGAACTACTTCCTTTTGCAATAAAGATTTTAGTTTTCCTGTTGGAGAAAAGCTGTGAAGTTTCCAAATGTTATGCGATGGATGGCCGAAAGATGAACTACTTTATTTTTTAGCTTATGTCCATAAATCGTGAGATCGTTCTAACTATGTGACCTATGTCTTGTTAAATGATTTCTGATTTATTTCGTGGAAAATTCACTAAGAGTAATGCTTGTGTTTCATATAACAGTTAGCTATCTGATTGTTAGAAGATATTCTAGTTCATGTGTTGTAAACATAAATATCAGCTACCTGTAATTCTGTTTATCATACATGGAGGTAATGCATTATTCACTTATAATCATTTTCTGGCTCCCCGGGGATAGGTAGTTAGGTGTTTAGATGATTAGTTGTCTTACTGCATGGTTGCATATGTGATTTAGATGTTGTGAACATAAGATAAGAGGTAAGAACCTGCGCAGCACATTCTATAGTTCCTTGCATCTTTATCACCCTGCATGATTAAGATAGGCACATGCATTGCATACATTAAGTCAAAATACAAATTCCGGTGGACTGGGCCGCAACCGGTAAGCCCTTGTTGTTACTTTGACCTACGGTAGCCGGACCGTAAACCGGACGGATTCCCTATACCAAACAGTCAGTGGGCTAGTTGGGAACGCTGATTGGGGAGAATCCCTTACTGTTACCGCCTGCGAATTTCCAGGCCTCAACAGTTTTGGCGCTAGAAGGAGGGCCGCCAGTAAAAGGCTGGCCGTGGAACTTATTTTCCTGAGACTATCCTATCAGCAGATGCTTGAAGTTTTCAATCCAACCCCAATTTGCAAGTTCCAGTCCTATCCTTGACAGACCGTTTTCCTAGTGTCACTTGTTTACCTTTGCTCATGGCTGGTAATCAACCTAACCCTTTGCCAGCATGGAGAGCTAGGTCGCCTCTAAGCTCGAATCCTCCTTTGCACAACTTGCCTCAAGCCTTCGACAAGATTTTGCCTAAGTTTGACCCTGCGAACCACATTGATGTAGATGATCACCTTCAAAGCTTTTACCTAGCGTTAGAGGGGCTAAGGGCTGGAGAGCACGAAGATGTAGTGTGCAGACTTTTTCCTCATACTCTGAAAGGAGTAGCAGCCTCTTGGTACTTTGGGCTACCTGCAAACTCTATTCCTAATTGGGATACCTTTGAGAGGGTTTTCAGGAGCAAATATACCACTCAGAAGACACATGCATCATTAATGAAGGGTCTTGGTCTGTTAAGAAAAGAAAAGAATGAAAAGGTACGTAGTTTCACGCAAAGATTTTCATTATACTTAAAAAACTTCTCTCAGGTTGACAAGCCCTCAGATAAAGTCTTGATTGAGTACTATACCTCAGCCCTAGGTCCTAAGTTGGCAATGTTTGCTAAAATGAAAGTCAAGCCAACGTTGGCAGAAACTTATCAAGAGGCTGAGAGAGTAGAGGCTGAAAGTGGGAGTATAGAGGACTATCCTGACTCATTTGAAGAGAAGACCACCGTAAGAAGAGGCTTATTGCTTTTTGAATCTAAAGTAAATCAACCACACGATTATCATGAGATGATGAAGGTGCTTCAGAAGCTGTCCAACCGACTTGTAGAGTTGGAGAAAGAAAGGGATATTCAAAAAACCAATAAGCATCCCTACCCCCGAAAAGAGGATGACGACCAATGGCAGACCCCACCACCAAACGTGGCGTCAATAAACATAACAGAAATAGGAGGAGATAATTTCTGTACCTTTCATCAACAACCCCATTCGGAGAAGAAGTGTCCTCAATGGCTACATTCAATGACAATAGTGATGAATAAATTGTTGGATCCAGAATTGACCAGGCACTGTGGTGAGGAAGAAAAGAAGAAACAGACCATAGAAAAGACAGAGGATGATAACATGTTTTCATGGAATGGAGTTCCACTGTTTAACATTGAGGAAAATGCTCTCAAATCTCAGCATGCACTTACAATCACAAAAAATGAAAACTTGGCCATTAGGAACCATGATAGAATCTCAAAAGTTCAAGACTTGCAAAAGGAAATAAAGGTGCAGACTGATGTGGGGGCTAAAGATGACATATCTAAGGATATCACGGGCAAACAGGAAACAGAGCCACCCATTAAATTTACCAAACTGGTAGAAGATGATGAAGAAAGTAAAGCTGGCGAGTTGAAAGAGGAGTTTCCCACAACAAACCAACCTGTGGAAGAAAAGATTGAATTGATTAAGACAAAGAAAACCAGTGCCCCACCTTTCCTTGTGACCCTTGAAATCCTCAATCATAAGGTGCATAATTGTTTGGTGGATTCGGGATCTTCTATGAATTTTATGCCTCTAATAGTTTGCAAAAAACTCAATGGTCAGATAAAGCCTACTCTTTGGGATGTCATGCAACTTGACAAAACTAGTGTCAAAGTAGTGGGAGAAATGGAGAATGTGATGATTCAATTGTCTGCAACTAAAAGGATATGCCACTACATTGACATCATAGTAGCAGACATTCCTGATGGTTATGGGATGATCCTGAACCGAGATTGGACATCAAGACTTAATGGGTACTTTGCTTCAGATTGGTCTCATTTGTGGTTACCTCAGAAGGGCAGCCCCAACCTGATTAAGATTCTAAGAGAGCCTTTCATGAAAAACAATGTCACTAAGTTGGGGGAAGAAAATGAACCCGTTGATTCTATTTTGGGAAACTATCTTACTGAGCTTAAGCTAGAGCACCATTTCTCAAGAAAGGCCAACCCCGTGATGGACACTCAGTCTGAGCTCCTTCATCTCCCGCAGACTGAAAGAAATGATTGCAGAATTTTAGATATGGGTTCCATCTCAATAACTGCGCAGTTGGACCATGGTTAGACAATTCAGGTCTGAAATCCAGCTCATTCCTAGTTCTTTAATTTTGAAATTTTTAGGAATGGGCAAAATTTTTGTTTGATGTTTTCTTTTGTACATAAATAAATTGTTTGTTGCTGATACTATTTTCTAATTGCTTGTTATGCTGCTCTTTTCTTATGGTTTTGCTAGTTTTCTTTTGCTTTTGAATAAGAGGCAAACTTTTAGATGCAATGGAAATGTCAGGGTTCTGTATTAACCAAAATCCTGAGCAAAAGGACTGTGTTTTAAAGTATAGAATGTCTTTTAGTAGTTGTATTCCTAACTGGTAGTGCATTCATTTGAAGTCTTACTTAATCCCTGTAAATAACTCAGAAGTAAAAAAGGTCTGAAGTACTATTTAGAGGCTCCATTCACCTCACATCTTAAAAACCCGAAGGGGTGACAGCACTAGACCCACGGAGAGGAAGCATAGTGAGATAGTTTATCATATATAAATGATCCCATGCCATGAATAAGAAAAAGGCTAAAATCTCTTAAGAGTCACTTCTTCCAAAAGAAACAAGACATATTAGAGCAAAGCTCCAAAAGCATGAATCTCAAATCATAAGTACCAAATGGCCACAAGATCCTCTTCGTCCGTGAATTGAAATATGAAATACATCATTCACACAAAAGGAAACTATGGGATAGAGGATCCTAAATTAAAATTCAGTAAGAAAGGCCCGCAGAAGGACTCATATCAAAAGAACTAAAGTTCAGAAAACACAAAAGTACAAAATGGCATGGGAATGAGGAAGAAAAGGGTAACACTGTTCACTTTCTGTTACAATCCTGTGGTGTTTAATCTATAACCTCCAAAGGGCAGGTAAAATGAACCTCATTTATTTGGCCTCCAAAGAGTTATTCAAACCTGAAACACTGCTGGTGTTACCTTTTCCTGAAAGGATAGACTTCCTCTAAGTGATTTAATGCATGATTTGGCTGACTTAGGGATACAGACATCTAAAAGAGTTCGAGTTTATTCAGGAAGTCTTAAGCTGGGAAAGAAAATTAATCCAGAGATCTGGGGTTCACCAGGTAGTCGCCAATTGTTGTGTCTGCAACAATTTCACAAAATTCTAAAAATTTTGGGACCCCCTTTCTCTTTGAATTAGTCAGTTCTCGTCTTGTTTTTAGCTTATTGTTTTTGGCCTTTGGATTTTGAAGCGTCTTCCAGGAATTTTAGTTGCTGTCAATAATGGTTTCTCTTCATTTAAATGATCTAAGGAATCCCATCCTGAGCTCCTTTTTCTTGCTTTGCAAAATCTTTCAAAGTTTTCTTGTATCGGGAGGCATTTCTTTTGACTGTCCCGTCGTTACGGGTGTTCTTCAGCTCATAAATTTCTTTTCCGCCCGGCCGTTGCGGGTGACTTCCGGAGCTTGGTTGTTTTTTCCACCCCGCCGTTGCGGGTGTTTCTCGGATCTCAGTTGGCGTGTTGCGTTGTCTGTTGTGGGGGTTGGTCATTTCGTTCCGCCATTGCGGGTGGTGGACTGTTCCGGTATGTTGCGGGCATTGTTTTCATGCCACGTCGGAGGGGGATGAACACTGCTGTCGCCGCCGTTGCGGATCAGTAAGAATTCTGAAGTGCTCGTCTTCCGCCGACTACATGTTTCGGAGCCCGGTAGATTTCCTTTTTCTTTGTTTCGGATAGTATCTTATTCTGAGTCTCCGCCGTTGCGGGAAGGGCCAGACTCTCGGTCAGCCGACCAATGTATCTACCACCGCCCGACTGCGGTTCTTGATGGCATGGCCTATGTTTGTGTTGCGGGTGATTTAATGGAGGATGGTCCGCTGTTGCGGAGGGAGCTGAGCTTTGTTGCCCGACTAAAACTTTCATGTCTGCTCCGACTGAGTTGACCTGTCGCACGTGTGAAGTTTTTTATATATACGATGGGCGGGTTTTGGTTTTTTATTGTTATTTTTCACCCAGGCCGTCGTAATCCGCTCCGCGTTGTCGACCTCGCGAGTCTTGTGGAAGCATCGTGCCTGTACCCGCGTCCAGCTGTCGATTGAAAGCTCCATCGTTGTCGCCACTTCAGTTGTGCACTACTGCCAGGTAGGATCTTTACCCCTTTTTTTTTTCTCAGTTTTGTATGGGTGACTTATGCTCTGTGGAATATTGTCAAGATTACGGCCCATAGTTCCTTTTCGTTCACATACAGAGTTTTTATACCCACGGCTAGGGTTGTCATTTTCGTTTCCCCAGTAGTTTGTGCCCGCATTTTATCTTTTATTATTTTTGGGGTTAGATAGCTTGTGCGGTTAGAAGGGGGGGTTTTTTCCTTTTAAAAGCCCGCGTTTCATTTACCTCCTCCATTTTAGTTCACCCTTAGCAGTAGAGGAAGACACGGTGCAGGCGGCCGTTATGCCACCTGCACCTGGTTCAGTTCTTGTTATGATGAGATCCTTAAAACGTCTTGGCTGGGGTTTTCGCCGGATTTTTCATGGTAGATACCCGCCTGGTCGTTTCCCCTATGCATTTGCCCTTTTCCTCGAGCCCTAACCTGTGTCCGCGCTGCACTGTTCGTCGTTTTCCACCACGCGAAATCCTAGGGCCGCGCCGTTGTTGGTTTTTGACAATTTGAGGGTAAAATGAACGGTGGTACTGGTGGGAGCACCCTGCGCGAAAGGTTGTCATGGATTCCTGTAGCTTATGGCCGCACCGATGTAATTACCATATCTACACGTGGCATAAGCTTTGCCATTTTTGTCCTTGCTAAAACTGTGTATAGGTTTGAAAGATAGTCGCACCTAGCGTTTAAAATCTATGCATTTGCATCGCATGTCGTTTCATTGGTAAAAATGGCATACTAGAAAGTAATGCAAGTTGGATGATTGACCGGTTAATGAGTAAATTCATGTTAGTACTATAGCTCATTATATTGCAGAAATAGTCTGAGTTTTTGTGCTGATAGTTTCAGATAGTCAGGATATAGATTGGTTGTGCATACATGTGAGGGTTGCTTTCTTACTTACACATTGATATAAGATAATAGCACAGCTCAAAATATTGCATCACTAGTCCAAATCCTTCAACTTGAAGAGCCTATATCTGATATCATTATAGTCATATAGACAATGGAGAAAGAATAAACTGCTTCATAATATTTACAAATTTGAATTGCTTAATATCATGATGTTTTACATTGCAGGAGGATTTTAAAATGTCTAGAAGACAGAAGAAGAAGGCCCCTATGGTAGAAGAACAAACAGCAATAGAGGCCGTCCTACCAACTGAGTATATATATGAGGATACCCAGTTTGTCACGGGGGTGGACCCTGAGTATAAGTGGGGAGACATATACAGGCTGATTTCCCGTAGGGAAGTCCCAGATATGGGCCTAGAGGAAGAACCCATTTACGCAAATATAGAAAGATCTGCAATTATGAAGGTTGCCACTAGGCCAGAGATGTTTCCATGTTCTGAGGTGATGAAGTGGATCCTGCCACACACAAACCATGGCTCAATGCTTATCTGTAATGTTGAAGGTCAGGGCTATGCTGCCTTTAGCCCTGGATATGTGGCCTTAGCTTACCACCTGCCTGAGCCTCAAGTTTTCTTGACCAATGAATGGTTGGACAATCTCAGGATGGATTTGATAGAAACCATGAGGAGAATGCTATTACCAGGGAAGATCTATAGACATAGAGCTACTGAAGATTATGACACAGCCAGCCTTAGAGCCCCTTACAGATTCATAGCTCTAATGCTGAATAGGATCTTCGGGAGGGCTAATGGCATATTATTCAAATTTGAATGGATACCCATGATTTTCCATGTGGCCACAGAGGGGACCATCTTCAACTGGTCCAGCCTGGTATCTAGTAGTCTATCTTCTTGTATAGCTGCAGCAAAAGGAGGAGTAGAACAGAAAAAATCTGAGTTTTATATGAGCTCGATCCTGATTGACTGCATACTATGCCACCATCCCTTCCCCGGGCTCAAATGTGTTTGGGACAGGAACAGAATGCCCGTATATGTAGCCTACAAGCTACTGGGGGCTCATCAATACCATAGTTATTATCGAGAAATCTGTGAGAATTTTATCATGCCTCTGCACACTCTTATATTTCGAAAGGAATGTGACTGCATGTCTGAAGAAGCTATGCAGGTAGTAGAGGAGTATGGTGATTATTTCTTGACGGAGAACAGGATGTATCTTAGAATGTTTGCTGAGTCAAGGACACCTTATCTGCTGCCCAAGTATGCAACAGATTATATAATCCATAAGGAGGCTGTTAGACAGGTGTTTATTGACAGAGTTGGTCATTTCTTATTCCAAAAAAAGAAGGCTGTCTATCCACCCTTACCATTTAAGTTAGGCAGCTGCAGTTTCGCCAATGTGAAACAAGCTCCAGAATTTATAGAGGAACTAGGGAATTTCCATTTTGGGGAAATGACTTTCAGACGAAATGACACTCATGAAAGAATGGCTGAGCATTGCAAGAAGCACAAGGTGTTTTATGAGTACACCCATCATTTTGACAGTGATGAATCCGTTTTCAGGAGGGCCCCGAACATGACAGCGCTTAGTAAGAGATTCAAACCGAAAGATGGAAAAGGATCTGAACAAGAGAAGGTTGAGCAGGCTAAGGCTGAAGAAGCAGCCAAAAGGATAAGAGAGGAGGCCCAAAGGATAGAAGAAGAGGCTGCAGAGTGGCTCTGGAAAGGAGAAGAGGAAAAGAAGAAATCTGCCCAGGACACAGCTGAACGAGCAAAGGAAACTGCCAGAGAAATAGAGGAAGCTGCTAAGCAAGCAGCTGAAGAAGCTCAGAGAAAACTGGACGAAGAGCTTCGACAACAGGAAGCTGAGAAGGCAGAGTTGACACAACAGCAAGCTCATGGATCACCAACAGAGTAGAGCCAGGGTGAGGAAATCCCTGAGGTTCAAACCCTTCAAATGCCCACTACCATCACTCCTACAACCCCCACGCTGCAGTTAGTACCCTTTGCGCACAAAAAAGGGGAAGAAGTCCCTGATTTTAGCACAGTGTACTATGACAGGGCTACCAAAAGGATTATGAGGAGAACTGAGAGAAAGGTAGAGGCTGAAGGAATGACCAGTACAATGATAACAGATAAAGCCATGATGGTCGGGACAGATAAAGATCCAAGGTTTGTCATAAGGGCTGGGAAGGCAGCAATACATGCTACGGAGGATAACATAGACCGAATGATGATCGAGATAGAATCATCCAAGAATACCTACGCTCAGCTCAAGGACACCCTGAGAAGGGAAAGAGAGGACGGCAATAGATTGAAAAGAAAATATGAGCATGTGCTTAAAGAAATAGAGGCCACAAAGAGTGAAATCTACGCCATCCAGGGAGCAGCACATGCACAGGAAACAACACAAGAAGCCCTAGAAAGAGCACAGCATGAAATTCTAGACTTGAAGAATGAAAAAGAGCAGATGAAGGCGAAGATAGAAGATCTAGAAGGGCAACATGCTATTATATACGAGTCCAATACTGCATGTGTCAAAGAACTAAAAGAGCAACTAGAAGCAGCTAAGCAATAGCAGGTTGATCTGCAGCCGATCAAAGAACACATCCAGGCCCAAAAAGCTAAGGTGCTGCACCTACAAACTGTTCTAGAAGAGGAAAGATGCTAGATTCTCCATGTTGATAACCGATTAGAAGAGATCCTGGAGACTGCTTCTTACTTTGTTGATAGGTCACAAGACATTCTTGAAGTATTGATCACCAGGATGGCAAGGGTTGAGAAAGGTGAGGAAGTCCCAGTAGGACTGTCAGATAAGGATAGACAAACCCTTCAGCGAGATTATGATTTAATGGATTTTGCTATCACTACTACAGAGGACATCAAGAAAACCGTCCAGAAAACAAAGGGACTTTGCACCGAATTTTTCAGGAGAGCCTTAGTTATTTACAACCGGTGTCAAGTAGAAGCTGAGCAAAGGCTACACGAGTTCCCAGATCATGACTTATTCATAGAAATTTTGCAGAAGAGGCAACAGGAGGAAGAAGCCAAAGTACAAGGCATCAGCGCCATTGATGAACAAACCCTGAAGACTGAAATAGGCCATACCACTGTTTGTGTGCAGCTCCTAGAAGAACAGGTGAGACTAAACGCGACTAAGGTCGAGGCCATCAAGAAAAAGGCGAAAAAGTTGGAGATTAATATCCAATTCTTGGAGCCCACCTCGTTTGAAGAGCTCGATAGTGAAGCTACAGCATGGAAGAAATACTTGGAGAGCCAAGCGGGATCCTCCTCATGAGGGGACTGATCAGCTTTATTGTAATTTAATAATTTGTAAAAGGTTTTTTGAGAAAAGGAAGCGTTGGGAAGCCCAAAGGTCGCTTTGGGAAGCCCAACCATTTTTGCAATTTGTATAAAAGTAGGAGACATAGATAAGGAAAAGGGCTTTTTCCCAGTAATACTGGAGGACCTATTGTAAGAAGAACTACTTCCTTTTGCAATAAAGATTTTAGTTTGCCTGTTGGAGAAAAGCTGTGAAGTTTCCAAATGTTATGCGATGGATGGCCGAAAGATGAACTACTTTATTTTTCAGCTTATGTCCATAAATCATGAGATCGTTCTAACTATGTGACCTGTGTCTTGTTAAATGATTTCTGATTTATTTCGTGGAAAATTCACTCAGAGTAATGCTTGTGTTTCATATAACAATTAGCTATCTGATTGTTAGAAGATATTCTAGTTCATGTGTTGTAAACATAAATATCAGCTACCTGTAATTGTGTTTATCATACATGGAGGTAATGCATTATTCACTTATAATCATTTTCTGGCTCCCCAGGGATAGGTAGTTAGGTGTTTAGATGATTAGCTGTCTCACTGCATGGTTGCATATGTGATTTAGATGTTGTGAACATAAGACGAGAGGTAAGAACATGCGCAGCACATTGTGTAGTTCCTTGCATCTTTATCACCCTGCATGATTAAGATAGGCACATGCATTGCATACATTAAGTAAAAATACAAATTCCGGTGGACCGGGCTAAATTTAAGAAGCTAAAATTCAAAAGGGGGGCTAAAGTTAGGAAATTTTAGGGAAATGGTTGCAGCTGCAACAATTGGGCATAAGCCCCACTGCATATGATTTAATTTGATGTTATATTTATATTTATATATAGGGCGTATGCCCCACTGCACATGATTTATATTAGATATATAGATATACTAGGAATAAGCCCCAATTCACATGTTTTACTATTTTTTTATATAATTATATATTGGGAATAGGCCCTGTTGGACAAGGAATATTGTTGTGTTGTGGGCATAGGCCCCAATGTACTTGATTTATTTATTAGGTGATTGGGCACAAGCCCGAATATACTGAGATGATATTTTTGTGATGTATTGTGCAGAAGATTGGTATACATGATTGATTTCTATGATGTGTTGGGCATAAGACTTGGAGCACATGGGTTATGAGGCTATGTGTTTAGAATAAAATCTGGAGCACATAGGTAACCCCAGCAAGTAAAGCATAAAAGTGTTAGGCATAAGCCATGGAGAACATGGGTTATGAGGCTATGTGTTGAGCGTAAGCTTTGGAGCACATAGGTAAACCTAGCAAGTAAAGGATAAAAGTGTTGGGCATAATCCCTGGAGCACTCCAACATGATGTTGAGAATAAGCTCTGGAGCATCAGATCTTTGTCCATTGTATCCCTAGGTGTATTGTACAAATGCATCCTAGTACTAGTGTTGAGAAAAAGGCTCTAGAATTGCACTAGTGTAACGCCCGTTTGATAGTGTTGAGCATAAGCTCGGAATAGCACTAGGGCTACCTTAATTAAGGGTGTTGAGTTGGAAAGACTTTGAATAACACGAACCTTCATCAAACTTATTCAATCTGATTAATTGAAATCACAATCTATTTCTCATCAAGGGATGAAAAATACTGCCATGAATACGAGGTGATCCAACATGCAAGGAAATATAGGGCTACCTATCCTAGTTGACAAACCCAAACCCGACATGAGACCTTGTTAAAGAAGTAACATAAACTAAGGAAGCATCGAATAAACAACTATGCTATTCAATGAATGGATAACAAAAGATGAATAAATTGAATAAGTAAGTCTAAATAATATATATATATCACCACAACAAATTTGACTTTTAGTGGTGGTTGTCTTCCGCCTCCAAAAGTCACTTTTGGGGGAGGTGTTGAATTTGGAGGAGTTCTATACAAAACCACCCCTAATAGCACCGATGCTAAAATTTTTGACTTTTTGGGCGGTTTTGAACACCCCCAC
>LPNX010298707.1:54793-98543 GCA_001517045.1 Pseudotsuga menziesii
AAAAGTAAATGCCCACCCTAACCTACCATGTCGTAGCTTGTTGAAGTACCTATATAGCCATGGTTTCATTTCTCATAAAAAGTGCCTGAAGAAAAAGATATCGGTCTACCAAAACAAGTCTTTTTGGGAAATTAGTCAAAATTGCCTTGGAAAAATGACCACCATAATTCATAGCTTAATAAAAATGCACACCCCATCCTGTAAGGCTATAGCTTGTTTACCTAGATATCGAACCATGGTCTCAGTTTGTCTTAAGATTGTTTGTGGAGAAATTTATGGATCTCCAAAACAGAGGTTTAGGAAGTTTTCTTCAGTAGGTTCACTAAAATGCACACCTAGGTCAAAGGAAGAATATTCTAAAGGTGAAATGATTTGTGTTGTGGTTATTGAGATATTATACATCATCGGGTGACATGGGTTCAGGGTTTTGGTTAAATAAAAAAATCACCTTGAAAATGGCACAGTTGTCCAAGTGTTAAAACCAGTAATAAAAGGTCATTTAGAAATGCAAATGCCCGCCACATGTTGTTCTTGTGCCCAAAAATTCATCAGATGACATGGGTATGCTCCTTGGAAATCTGTATACCTATCCATGGTTTTAGTTTTCTTTTTTATGATAACATGTGAAAGGAATAAATTTGTCAAAATGAGAAAAATCATAATGGCCATCAAAGATAAACTATGAAAATGTGTCCAAGTGTTAAAAATAGGAATTCAAGAGGTGGTTTGGAAATGCATGCCATAGGATGTGGTTGTGTAGATAATTTCATCCAAAGGTGTGAGTTTATTATATGGTAACCTTTTTATCTATCCCTGGGTTCAGTATTCGTAATAAAGATCACATGTGCGAAATCTAAATTTTCCAAATTGAAAAAAAAATTGTCTGAGAAGCCATTTTGAAATGCCCGCTAGAGGTTGTGTGTGTGCCAATAAATCGATTAAAAATTATGAATCTCTTTTCTGATGAACTATCCATCTATCCATAGTATCAGATCCTAATCTGGTGGACACACGTGTGAGATATGGATTTTCCAAGTTCAAGAAACAAAATGGTTGCCTGTTAAAAATAAATGAAATCTTCCCGAGTGTTAAAACCAATTACAGAAGGCTATTTTCAAATGCCCATCAACTATTATCCTTGAGCCAACAAATTAATCCAAAGGCATGGGGATGTTCTTTGGTGATTTGGCTATCCAGCCATGGTCTCACATATTTATTCTGGTGTTCACAAGTCAAAAATATAGGGCCGCAAATTTAAAGAAAAATAAAGTATGACTATGTAAAAAATATGACCAAGTGATGAAAAAATGACTAAGTGATGAAACTTTGCCCTAAAGTAGTTGCCTTATGAAAATGTCTATCATAATTCATAGGTAAAATTAAATTCCCACACTGACCTGCCATACCATAGCTTGTTGAAGTACCTATCTAACCATGGTTTCATTTCTGATAAAAAGTGCATGAAGAAAAAGATATGGGTCTGCCAAAACAAGTCTTTTTGTGATAATTTGTCAAAATTGCCTTGGGAAAATGACCACCATAATTCATAGCATAATAAAAATGCACGCCCCATCCTGCAAGGCTGTAGCTTGTTTACATGTATATCTAACCATGGTCTCAGTTTGTCTTAAGAATGTTCTTGGAGAAAGTTATGGATCTACCAAAACAGGGATTCAGACAGTTTTCTTCACCAAGTTCAGTTAAATGCACACCTAGGTCAGAGGAAGAATATTCTAAAGGTGAAATGAGTTGTGTTGTGCTTAGTGAGATATTATACATCATCTCGTGACATTTGTTCAATTTTTTGGTGAATTAAAAAAATCACCTTGACTGTGTAAAGAATATGACTAAGTGCTGAAAATTTGCCCTAATGCAGTTTTGCCTTATGAAAATGTCCAACATAATTCATAGGTAAAATTAAATTCCCTCCCTAGCCTTCCATGTTGTAGCTTGTTGAAGTACCTATCTAACCATGGTTTTATTTCACATAAAAAGTGTCTAAAGAAAAATATATGGGCCTACCAAAACAAGTCTTTTTTGGAAAATTAGTCAAAACTACCCTGGGAAAATGACCACCATAATTCATATCTTAATAAAAATGCATGCCCCATCCTGTAAGGTTGTATGTTTTTTACTTGGATATCTAACCATGTTCTCATTTTTTCTTAAGAGTGTTTGTGGAATAAGTTATGGATCTACCAAAACAGGGGTTCATGCAGTTTTCTTCAGCAAGTTCACTAAAATGCATGCCCAAGTCACAAGAAGAATATTATGAAGGTGAAATGAGTTGTGTTGTGCTTAGTGATATATTATACATCATCTGGTGACATTGGCTCAGGGTTTTGGTGAAATAAAAAAATCACCTTGACTGTGTAAAAAATATGACTAAGTGATGAAAAATTGCCCTATTGAAGTTTCCTTATGAAAATTTCAATCATAATTCATAGGTAAAATTAAATGCTCGCTTTGACTTGCCATGTTTTTGTTTCAATACCTATCTAACCATGGTTTCATTTCTCATAAAAAATGCGTGAAGAAAAAGATATGGGTCTACCAAAACAAGTCTTTTTAGGAAAAATAGTCAAAATTGCCTTGGGAAAATGACCACCATAATTCATAGCTTAATAAAAATGAACACTCCATCCTGTGAGGTTGTATATTTTTTACCTGGATATCTAACCATGGTCTCATTTTGTCTTAAGAGTGTTTGTGGAGAAAGTTATGGATCTGCCAAAACAGGGGTTCAGGTCGTTTTCTTCACCAACTTCACTAAAATGCACGCCTAGGTTAGAGGAAGAATATTATAAAGGTGAAATGAGTTGTGGTGTGCTTAGTGAGATATTATACATCATCTGTTGATATTGGTTTAGTGTTTTGGTGAAATAAAAAAATCACCTTGACTATGTAAAAAATATGACTAAGTGATGAAAAATTGCCCTAATGCAGTTGCCTTATGAAAATCTCAACCATAATTCATAGGTAAAAGTAAATGTTAGATTTTTATCATTTAAGCAATATGATCTTAGTATATTATTTGAGAGAATAAGATGCACAACAATCAATCACAAGAGACAATAGACACACAGATTTATCATCGAGGAAACCAAAAAGGAAAAACCCTGCAACTTCCTCGGAGATAGAATGAGCACCAATGGCAGTGGTAAAACCTGAAAACATAAATATGATCTCCAACATATGATCTCTCTCAATTGTGCCAGCACTTCCTCTCTCATTCATGTGCCCCAGTTGAGTGAGTGTATACGTGTATAGAGATGAGGAGAGCCTCACTTCTATTTATATTCTTTCGTTCACTTGTTTTCCACTCCAACAAGTCAGCCTCACTTGACAATTAATTACCAGGGACGACTTCTATAGGAGAGTCTAATAACCCTAGTTCTCCACAACTATGGGGAATTTACCCCCTAATCAACATGGAGGGTTAACCTCAACTCAATTGTGGGGACTATTTCCCGGACTTACAACGAAGGGTTAACCTCATTGAATTTACATGAATTTATTATATTAAAGACTCTCCTGATAGGAAAATTGGGATATAATGAAATAAAATATATAAAATATACAAGTGAATACATTCTGAAGTTACAAATACATCAACACTTCCTCTTAACTAGGAAGGTATTCTCTTGACACAATTTATTAGTACAAGTCTTCTCCTCTGGATCATCATCAAAGCTGGATCATCACTAGATCATCATCAAATTTGGATCATCACTCGATCATCATCATCATCACTACTTCCTCTATCTCGATCAAATGGTTCTATCTCTTAATTATTCTCATCATGGGAAGTTTTACAGAGCCAGCCCTTTTTCATGCTGGTTGTAGGCCTAGCCTCCATGTATGTCTTCATCAACAGAGCCAACCCTTTTTCATGTTGGATGTAACTCTATAGAGCTAGTCCTTTTTCATATTGGGTGTAGTCTTCTACAGAGCCAGCCCTTTTTCATGCTGGGTGTAGCTTTCATAGAGCTAGTCCTTTTTCATACTGGATGTATCATCACAGAGCCAGTCCTTTTTCATACTAGATGTATCATCACAAAGCCAGTCCTTTTTCATACTGGATGTATCATCATAGATCCATTCCTTTTTCATACTAGATGGATCATCAACACTTATATCTGACCATGGGAGGAACCAATCCTACTGCCATGTCAGAAGGGCACAACACTTACATTTGACCATTGGAGGAACCAATCCTACAACCATGTCAGAAGGGCACATCACTTACATCTGACCATTGGAGGAACCAATCCTACCACCATCTCAAAAGGACACAACACTTACATCTGACCATGGGAGGAACCAATCCTACCACCATGGCAGAAGGGCACACGGACTCATCCCTTCCCCCTGGAGGGAAACTCTATCTTGAGAACACCAAGATTGTCCCTGAAGTACTCAAAATTCACTCTAACCATTTCTAGCATAGAATCACATCAGGGTTGATTGCATCCATGGATAACCTGTGAGCTTCACCAAGACTGATTACATTCGAGGAAAACCTACAGGATTGTTTACGTCTGAGCAACCTACGAGCTTCGCCAGGATTTTATGTTCAGACAAACTGTCTAACCAGTTATGCTAGAAATCCCTATTTCAAGAGATATCGATCTGGATCACATACTGTAGCTTCATTGCTCCTCTCTGCATCATACAAAAAAAAATGCAAGTGGCAACATATTTTGCATTGGATGTACTCAACACCATACAGGACTCCTTCCTGCTAAACCAAGAGATCACACCTGATCCCATACTGAAGCAGCACCTCGAAGTGCTCTTCCTATCAATGACACTACCTGTCCAATCTAAATCCACATAACACTCCATGTTAATATTCTGATTCACTTCATACTTGATCGCATATTCAACTGTACCCTTTAGGTACCTCACTGCATGCTTTGCAACCATCACGTGAACATGTCTCGGATCTGTCAGGGACATCATTTTTTTCACAACAAAGAAAGTATATTGTCTTGTATTCATCAGGTACATCAAGGACCCAATCATCTAAAGATACATCGTAGAATCAACCGACTCTGATGAAGCATCACTCAATAGCTTTGGGTTCGATTCCATAGGTGTGGCCATGGCCTTGCAATCCATCATCCCAAACCTCTTCAGGATCTCCACAACATACTTCACTTTTCTAAAGGCGATTCCATCTGCACTTTGCCACATACCCATGCCTAGAAGTAGTGCATCATATCCAAGTCCTTCATCTCGAACTCAGCAGTAAGCCTCCTTCTTGCAACTTTAATGAGTTCCTATTTTCTATCAGGAACAAGTCATCGACATATAACATGAGCATCATTGGTATTCCACCTTCAACCTTGAAGTAAAGGTTGGAATCCTCTATACTCTCAGTAAATCCTAGAGCCATCAGTAAGTTTTCCATCCTATCGTACCATGTTGAACCTCATGATCTTCTGCAGTCACTCCCTCTGAAGTGGAGCATCATTCTCCCTCTACCTTTCGTACTCTATGTATTGAAACATTCTATACTGGAGTGACAAGTAGCTTCCTCTACTAGTAATATTCTATGTATCCATCTATTGTCGTTGGATACTAAGATCCTCTATCTTGAAAACGTTCTTCTCGCACCCATCTGTGAGCTTGTCATCCTCTATAGGCTTTCATCTTCAACCTTGTAGCAAAGGTTAATATCTTCATCACTCTAGGTGATCTTCAAGCTCCTCATGTATGTGTTATCCTATGGGTGCCTTCTAAGCTCATACAAGGCCTTCTTTAATTTGCGCACATGAGTCTTCCTGTCATGTGTCTTAACTTCTAGTGGCTGCAAATGTCTCTTCCTAGTCTATGTGTTCTTTCCATGAGAAGCTTCATGCTATGAATATTGCCTTGTATCCTACTGCATGCTAGATCTTGCATATCCATATGGAAGACAGTACAGACTTCCCTTCAGGTCTCGATACTGCAACCTAGACATCATTCTTCTTGAACTGGTACTCTCATTCCCTTTCTTCTTGGCTACTTCTTCATAGCTGGAAGAATCTACATCAATGATGTCACTCAACAGTGTCATATAACTAGAGTGTGTCTAAGGCCTCTTTCTTTCTTTGAAAGTATCGTCATATTATTCTTCATTTTGTATTATTTCTCGAACTGTCATCACTTGTTCTTTGGAACAAGTCTCGTCCTTCTTTTCTTGTAAGCAATTGTATGTGATCTTTCCTACAAGTCAAATGCATTATTTTTATGGTTAGAAACATTTCATAAGGCATATTCATAATGCAAGTTCTTATGCATAACGATATAATTATGCAACTATTTTAGCCAATACAACATTCATCCATATCTCATGGAAACTTTCTAGATGCCTTCCATCTCTACCATGACATCATTGAGATTGTGCACTAATCCAATATGTCAGCAAAGAGGTTTCATTCTAGATAAGTAGCAATGGAGATTTTTATAGCACCATGAGTTACTTACCCATCACATGCATATTAGTAGTATACTGTCATTAATGCAAACATTCTATCATGCATAATACATCAACTAAATATAAACAAATGCATAACAAAACAATATCATGAAATGACAATTGAATACTTATATTTATTTGTTTCATGGGTAGACTCCTTCTTGACCCTTCAGCTTCATCATATTCTTCATAATAACATCATTTCTTATCCAAATGCTAATATGGATAAGAGGTTCTTCAAGAGTTGAGTCCTCTGCATTCCTCATCGCTTGAGGGATATTCTTTGGATCATGAGAGCTTGATCTTCAATTGATCCCATCTTCTCTTTCTCTTATTATGAGCCAAGCTTATTTTTGTGTGTACTCTTCCCAGAGTCTGCTAAAAGTAATCACTAGGAAGCCATTCCTCAAATAAATGAATCCCATGATCCTGGGAGGCCATTCAAGGTGGTTATAATAGTATCTTATTCTTCTTCGACTACTTCATCATAGCATCGAATACTTCCTTTTGGTGTCTTCAGGGATGACACATGAGGGATGAGATGATCTTTAATAGAATTTGCAATGATTATCTTGGCTTTAGCCTTGGCCTCATCTCCCTCTAGCTTCTAGACCTTTCTTACTAAAACACTGATCCAGGTTAATTTCTTCAAGGATCACAGAGTTCTTATACTTCTTTTGATTTATATGATTCTCTTCAAAATGGCTTGGTAAAGGAATCAAACATATATTTAGGTGTCTTTAGGGAAGATACATGTGGTATAAGGTGATCATCTTGGCCTTGACCAAGTTCTTCTTGTGTAAGGCTTTAGCCTCATCTCCCTCTGGAACTGGAACCTCTTTACTGATGTAGGTGTCCAATTCATTTTCTTTAAGAACCAGTGAGATCGTATACCTCCATGATTGGAAGTTGTCATATTCACCAAGCTTGACATCAGGCTACTGTGATGAGACATTTTAAGTGAGAACCTCAAATGGAAATACAAAAGATTATATATTACTGATTTGAGGTGTCCATCCTGGTTCTGGAGCTGGCTGAACTAGGGTTTGTTAGAGAAACCCTAATTTTAAAAACATGAAATTTCAAACTTCTGATTCTATAGAAAGATATACCTCTTCAAGGTGAGTTGTCCAATGTACTCCTTTTCTGAAAATAGTGGAGGGAAACTCCCGAAACAGGAAGCCCTAGTTTTCCAGTTTCTCCTGTAGACATGCATGATACTGTTTCTGTGGTATCTCTAAAAGTGCATTTCCTCTGTGTCTAAAATTTTGTACTGTGGTAGCCTCGTCTAGCCTCTTTCCAAAACCATAGGTTTTATCAGAATTGGTTTCACCAATTAGGACTTATGATAGTTTTCCCACTATGAATTAATTCAGGATTTTTCCAGCATAGTGAACTTGTACAGACTTCCACGTGTCCTTGTGTCATCATCAAGGTATTAATCGTTTACCACTAAAATTAAAGTCCGTTCCCTATCGGGAACATCTTGTGAAATTTCATTTGGACCTTCGTATCCCGAGATATAGAAATTCTCTCTAGGTGTCCTATTTAGGGTTGAATCGTGGAAGAGGCTAGAACCCTGATTTGGAGGAATCATATCTCCCAATATAGCGAATCTGAGGCTGAAATTTTTACACAGGGTACATCAAGATTTTAGCTTTGGGCTGTGACAATTTTGGCTCTTGATCCTTTTTAAATCTCGAGATATAGTGAATGTACCAAAAATACCAATTTTAGTATTTTAGGGTTTTTCAGGCTCAGGGTCAAATTAGGGTTTGACTTTCCTGGAGTTCTGCTCAACCAAAAACTTCAACCTTGGACTCTAAGCTTCGATTTTGATGAGGTGAGTAGTTCTATGCTGGGCTCACTCAAAAATTCCTCTTCTGTAAAAATTCCTAATTTCCCGCAACAAAAACTGAAAATGCGTGGAATCAAATTCTGCTTTGACAGAAAGATGCGCCCTTCAATGGAGAATGAGCCTAGCCTCATTTTGATGATGGATTATGGAGAGATACCCAAAAAGTAAGAAGCCCTAGCTTCTGTTGCTGCACAATGCCTTCTTCTCAAGTTAGCATTGATACCATGTTAGATTTTTATCATTTAAGCAATATGATCTTAGGATCTTATCTGAGAGAATAACATGCACAACAATCAATAACAAGAGACAATAGAAACAAATATTTATCCTCGGGGAAACCATAAACTAGAAACCCCTCAACTTCCTCAGAGATAGAATGAGCACCAATGGCAATAGTAAAACCCGAAAACATACAAATGATCTCCAACAGCTAATCTCTCTCACTTGTGCCAGCAGTTCCTCTCTCATTCAAGTGCCCCACTTGAGTGAGTGTATATGCGTATAGAAATGAGGAGAGCCTCACTTCTATTTATATTCTTCCATTCACTTGATTTCCACTCCAACAAGTCGGCCTCACTTGACAATTACTTATCAGGGCCGACTTCTCTAGGAGAGTCTAATAACCCTAGTGCCCCACCACTGTGGGGACTTTACCCCCTAATAAACAAGGAGGGTTAACCTCAACTCAATTTTGGGGACTATTGCCCCGAATTACAATGGAGGGTTAACCTCATTGGCTTTACATGACTTTATTATATTAATGACTCTCCCGAGAGGAACATCGGGGTATAATGAAATACAATATATAAAATATACAAGTGAATATATTCTGAAGTTACAGATAGTACATCACCAGTAAATGCCCACCCTGACTTGCCATGCCATAGATTGTTGAAGTACCTATCTAACCATGGTTTCATTTCTCATAAAAAGTTTCTGAAGAAAAAGATATGGATCTGCCAAAACAAGTCTTTTTGGGAAAATTAGTCAAACTTGCCTTTGGAAAGTGACCACCATAATTCATAACTTGAGAAAAATGCATGCCCCATCTTGTAAGGTTGTAGCTTGTTTACCTGGATATCTAACCACGGTCTCAGTTTTTCTTAAGAGTGTTTGTGGAGAAAGTTATGGATCTTCCAAAACAGGGGTTCATGCAGTTTTCTTCACCAAGTTCACTAAAATGCACGCCTAGGTCGAAGGAAGAATAGTTTGAAGGTGAAATGAGTTTTGTTGTTCTTAGTGAGATATTATACATCATATGGTGATATTGGTTCATGGTTTTGGTGAAGTAAAAAAATCACCTTGACTGTGTAAAAAATATGACTAAGTGATGAAAAATTGATTAACTGATGAAAAATTGCCCTAATGCAGTTGCCTTATGAAAATTTCCACCATAATTCATAGGTAAAATTAAATGCCATCCTTGACCTACCATTTTGTAGCGTGTTGAAGCACCTATCTATCCATGGTTTTATTTTTCATAAAAAGTACCTGAAGAAAAAGATATGGGTCTGCCAAAACAAGTCTTTTTGGGAAAATTAGCCAAAATTTCCTTGGGAAAATGACCACCATAATTCATAGGTTAATAAAAATGGACACCCGATCCTGTAAGGTTGTATATTGTTTACCAGGGTATCTAACCATGGTCTCATTTTTTCTTAAGAGTGTTTATTCAGAAAGTTATGGATCTGCCAAAATAGTGGCCTAGGAAGGTTTCTTCAGCAAGTTCACTAAAATGCACGCCTAGGTCAGAGGAAGAATATTATGAAGGTGAAATGAGTTGTGTTGTGATTAGTGAGATATTATACATCATATAGTGACATTGGTTCATGGTTTTGGTGAAATAAAAAATTCACCTTGAAAATGGCATAGTTGTCCAAGTGTTAAAACCAGTAATAAAAAGTCATTTAGAAATGCATGCAACATGTTGTTCATGTGCCCAAAAATTCATCTGATAACATGGGTCTCTTCCTTAGATATATGTCTACCTATCCATGGTTTTAGTTTTTTGGGGGGGGGGAATCACATGTATAAGGAATACATCTGTCAAAATGAGAAAACTGATAATGGCCACCAGCGATAAACATGTCTTTCTATGAAAATGATTGTTTTAGTCATTAACGTACGAGAGCCGTTTCGACCGAACCAAGATGAATTTGAAGAAATTGAAAGAGTATTCTCTTCATAACATGTTGATATACAATAAACTCCTTCAATTTTTACACAGCTGCTATGGTTCGGGAGAATTGAAGTCATCTTCATAGGGCGATTTTCGAGATTTTCAAATGATTGTTTGTTCAGTAAATTCCGAGACCTGTTTCTGCCAAAGAAAGAATCATTTTGAGAAATGAGATAGGTTTTTCTTCACAACATTCTCATATACAATAACCTCTCTCAAGTTTTACACAAGTATTATGGATTGGGATAATTGAAGGGATATTCAAAGGGAATTTTCCATAAATTCACAATCTTGTGTGAGTCATCAAGTCCAAAAGTAGATTTCAAAGAGTTGGAGGGGAATATGGACAAATTAATACATGGGTTTTGTTGGGAACATGATAAGTTACAAAAAAATTATCTCATATTTCACACAGCTATCACCATTTGAGTTATGCAGGTGGAGATCTGAAGCCTATTTTTTAGCGATCCGACTCCTAAAAGAGGTGAAATGGTGTAGATTTGGGGGAAACTATATAAGAATGAGTGCTTGTAATGAAGAAATGATCTTTCACCTCTACTGTTGAAGAGAAATATAAAGCTGATTCATCACCAGACCATTGGAGGTGCTCTAAAACCTCACTTTCAACTAGCAAGCCTTAGTCCCAAATGCCATACTTGATATTTTGATCAGGCACACACATCACCACATATTTTCCCAATTTGTTTGTGATAATGACAAATATTCCACCTCAAGAATTTTTCAAGACTTTGATATCCACGATGTAAAAGAATTGGGATTTGTTTCAGGGTCGGTCCCGGGAGCCATGGAATTATAAATAGGACATCAATTGATGAGGGAAGGGTGGGAACTTTTATTCAGAAAAGATTCTGCTCCTAGTGTTACATCTCTGTAATTTTCTTGGAATATTTAATGAGGAGTATGCTCTGCGAGTTGTTCAAAGCCACATATATGTGTTTCTTTCCTCTGTGACAAGAGAGATCCCTCTCTTACTATATCCGCTAGAATACAGTCTAAAGTTTGGTTGAAATGGTTACCCCTGTGACTTCCTACCACAACAATAGGAAATTTACAGGGTGCTAACACCCACCAACTGTTGTCCTTGAGCCAAAAAATTAATCCAAATGCATGGGTATGTTCTTTGGTGATCTAGCTATCCATCCATGGTATCACATCTTTATTCTGGTGTTCACAAGTGCAAAAGATAGGGCTGCAAATTTAAAGAAAAATAAAGTATGACTGCATAGACAGTCAATCCAAGACAATCAATTGTAGGGAGGATAGGTAAATCCCATGGGCAACAAGAGACCATTGGGTAGTATAGAATTGAAGGGGATATTGTGCATCTTGCTGAAGACACCAGTTTGGTCTTTTGATATAGTATCGACATCCATATGTAAGAGGTTTCAAGTTCTAACTAAAAAGACAGTGACAAATAAGTTAATGCAAGGAAAAATACCCAATGTATAGGATTCTCATAAGTCACTATAAATGGAGAAATGATCCACATGAAAGATATTCATTCTTCACTCTAATCCTTGACAATTTTCATCATTAATTTTCCAAAAGCAAAAAAACCACAGTAAGAAAAAATAAAATGAGTTTCTTTTTTACCATACTAGAAAATAACAGATATCAAGATTACCTCAGGAACAAGGATATATTTTGCACAGTCAATCGCATGACATGATTTGCTACCAATACTTTCCTCCATCCCTAACAGTGTCTCAGGTATTCCTTCAAAAGTGTCCTTGGAAATTATTTCTTTTGTATCCCCACTAAGTGTCCTTGGAAATTGTTGCTTCTGTATTCCCACTAAGTGTCCCTCCAATCGATTTTCACTTTGAGCTTATTTTACCTTCTTCATTTGATTCCGGATCCATTGTATTTGGAAGACCCCACTGTTGCACATATAACTATGTTCGACATTTGAAAGGCTGCAAAAATAATAGAGAGGAGAATTAATTTAGTTCCTTTCCCAAGAATGAGAAGAGCCTGCTAAAAAAGAGTATTCTGAGAAGATTACTGTCAAACAAAATCAAACAAGTCAAAGTCTCACAGTGCATCAAATTCAAGTAATCACTCTGCTTCCTCTAAAGTTACTCGACCACTTTTTGATAACTATGTTGATGTTGGAAACAAAGGGTTAAAACTAAATTTGGCCATATCATATCTGAAACTGTAAATATTATTAAGGGGATTGACCTTCAAATGCTATTTGAGGAATAGATTCCTGTCAAAATATTAATTGAGTGCAAGGATCTACCCCAAAAAATGCTTCATGGGATGGCCCAAGAAAAATTCCACATCTAGTACTTTAGGGATAAAACAATTTATCAAGGGGTCTCTATCAAGATTGTCAAAAGACAATGTATTGTCTCAAGCTAAGAGGAAATTCCCATCAATGATTAAAAACGGAGTAGGTGAGACCAATGATTTATTAGACGGGTTAGCACAAGTCAAGGATTCCAAATACATGGGCCATGGAAAAGGAAAATGGATTGATGTCTCTTCCCTTCCTGTATTTTATTTTTCTAAAATAAAACTAGATCAACTCGTTTATCTTATGCTCTGACTTTGTTGACATACATAAGGCAGCTATCTAAAGGAATGGTAGCATAATTTGATCTTCTGATATGTTAAATTGCACAAGTATTCCTCGAACAACTAATATTTGATAAGGCCACATTTATGTGATCAAGTGGTTTTCTAATTGGTTGCAACAAACTAAATATACTTCATTTACTATTGGAATGACAACTTCATCATAGAGATTCTTCTATTGTGCAGATGGACAAACTACCTACAATTTATGAAATTTTTTATAGTTATATTTGCAAAGAAAGATACAATAATATTTACATTTCTTGATTCCGGGATTTATAGTGCATCCAAAAATTTTAACAAAAATTGAGAAGAATATGCACTACACGATAAAATTCCAATGGATGATGGAATGCTCTCGCACAAATGATTGCTAGCTAGATTCACATCTTTTAATGCACCCATGTTCTATAATAGATTATCTATGTCCCCTATGATGGCATCGTTGGACAGATAGAGAGATGTAAAAAGAGAAGGAGAAGTAGTGTCTTGGTCATTGAATCTCATTGAAATAACACTTAGTACATACATTAAAAGTACCAGACAAAATATTTCAAGGATTTCTAAGCTTAAGATAGTTTAAAAATAAACATGAAAGAACATTTAAGGATATTATACAATTAGAAGAACATCATCAGAAAGTGCTCCATATTCAACATCAAGGACAACAAACAAAGTATCAGATATCAATTGTAGCAACAAAGCATACTTTTAATGAAAATGATTGTTTTAGTCATTAAGTTCAAAGAGTTTTTTCCGCGAAATTAAGATGCATTTTCAAAACCTAAGAGAGGATTTTCTTCATAAGGGGCCAATATTAAAATACCTCTTTCAGTTGTTACACAGATACTATATGTTTGGAGAATTTAATTAATCTTGACTGGACAATTTTCCAGAATTTTAGATTAATGTCTGAGTCATCAACTTCAAAATATGATTCCAAGGATATGGAGGTGTATCTGAGAAAATTAAGACATTTTTTTTTCAGGAACATGGTTAAATACAAAAACCTCTCTCATATTTCACACATCGACCACCATTTGAGATATACATGTGGGTCTTTGAATCCTATTTTTCAGCAGTCTGCTTCCTCAAATGAAGCAAATTAGTTGTAATTGTTTCTATTTGTAGAGTTCAGTTAGATTACGAATTCAAGACTAGGTAGAGGTTGTTTTAATATAAATTCATATGTATTTGATATATAATAGACAGGATTCAAGAGGATGTTTTCCATGGAATGCTATGCAGTATAATCAAACAAATGCAATGAATTATTTTTATTGATTATCAAAACTAATGAAAACAACTAGAAATGTGAAACTGGAACATAGTGAAAACAATAGAAATCATACCGCATCAACAGGATCAGAACACCATTTTCGACGAACAAAGCACAAGGGAAGTGTGAAGAACCCGCCAGCAAGAGAAATAAATCTCCAAGATGAGAATGTCAACAAGAGGTACACCACTGCTGGCCTCACTGAACCAGAACCCAAGACTGTAAAGATATGTGACAAAACCCCATCCCTAATCACCAGAGAATATAGGGCACAAGGTTTTTGAACAAGGAAAACACAGAGCAGCATGAAGATATGACCCAAACTTAGTACTATACAATACTAATGGAACACACAGTGAACCATGAATCCAGGCTTCAAACTTGAACATGCACTGTCAGCTATCCATTTTGTAGGTTCAGCTCCAAAAATATCATTTGCAGTACTAAAATTTGTATCTCAAAGGATTTTAATCCATTTCTTTCCAAGCATGCTCTAATGTACCTCTTTCCATAAGACTATTTAGACGCCTTTGCAATAGAAGCTCTTGCATAGCCTATTCTTGCCTCTCTCGGACCTTTTCGCTCTCTGTTCCACATATAGTGGCTAGAAAGCTGGATCAAAACCCCCATTCATGTTCCATAACTTGTTTTCAAACTTTGAAAACATTTATGGCGCTAAAACCTTTTGTTTTTTTATTTTGATGGTTTGTTGTGGCACTAAAACCCTTATCTTAGAAAGTCATGGCTTCTAAAATGCATATTTTTGGTTTTTTTATCTTGATGGTTTCTTTTATGTGTCTATATATATGTGTGTGTGTGTGTGTGTCTTTTTGTTGGTTTAGTTTATAAATATATAATAATATATATTTAAGTTACTATGGTCAAGTAAAGAAGCATGAGAATGTAAGTGTAATTTCAAATTTAGTGGTGGGAAAGGACAAACCTTCTGGTTTTTTTAGTGGTGTTATCTGATGTAATTTAGGTGTTAGCGATATAATCTAGATGTTAGTAAGTAGATAGAATTATAATTTTATTAAATTCATATAAATTATTTTTAATGTACTTTTTATGTTTTGTGAACAACAAAGTAGAGTTTAGTTTTGCAACAATCTTGATGTTTTTTGTATTGGAGCAATGTGTTAGATACCTTCAAATGTTTGGAGACTAAAACTAGGTTGTATTCAATATAGAAAGATCTATCGCTTGTTGAAATTAGAACATCTTGGGGGATATTTAGAGAATGATGGAGTCAAAATATGAATTACAATATATCTGTTTTTGTCATATCAAGAGAGAACACAATCAAGAAGAAGACATATCATCTAAGAGGGCATCAAACCAACAGTCAACCTCCTTATTGGTTATTGGATATAGGGAAGGAGAAGAACTATCTAAGTTTTCTTCTTTACAAGATGGATCCTCTCTCACTCTATTCATCGATGGGACCTGCAACTATCCCATCATGTAATTTTTTCCTCGTTAGCTCCCGACATAGATGGCTAATGCATCTTTGTTGGCCCATGTTGTACATCAAAGTCATCATCAACAATATTTTCATTTATGGATTATGGGCTATATGTCAACTCCTAGGTCGTAACGCATTGTCTAAATAGGGAAATAAATATACAAGGAGAGTGGATCTAGGATATATGATCCAAAAATAATGAGTATGTCATGGTACACACTGGAAGTGTCTCTCCTAATATTCGAAGCCGAATGAGGAAAAATTGAAATAGTAATATGCCTGAAAGAACTATAAGAACTAGAAGGGGAGCTATAATGGGTAGTGTGTCGATGTCAGGAGTGAGGAGCCTATTGTTGTGATTTAGATGCATACAACTGAGTGTTTGGATGGAGTCAAGACTAGCAACATCAATGGGGTTGGGAAGATGTAGAGGTGGTCTATGGTTAGAAGCAGTGTCATCCTTTATCGATCTCTAGAAGCCCCTAGAGGAGAGGAGTGTTGTAGAAGACATTTCACCCTTGTAACCTAGGGTTTAGGGTTACCAAATTACTATTAGACTTGTAGACAATCATCTTTTATAGAAACTGGAATGAGAATAGGAAGATATCTTGGCTTACCCGGTTTATGACCGTTGATCCAAGCTTGGTCTTCTCTCACTCCAATCTTCTCCAAAGCTTCTAGGGATGCTTCTATTCACTTGAAAAGAGCCAATTCTTCAAGAAATATCTCATAGATATATAAATCAAAGTTTAGATAAAAGCATATTAATAATATAATTAATCATATTCATCAAACCAATATACATGAGATAATCACAATACAAGATTGGAAGAAGAATTCTCTTTATTAACAAATAGTGAATAGGTAAGAATACAACCCAACTTTTGACACAAGGACTCCTTTGCAACCGAGGAATTCAAGTTTTGCTACTCCAAGACTCTGAATATATACCACCAGCATAACTTTTCTCTCCAAAAATTGATTCCTTAGCCCCATCCCAAGGCCTCTATTTATACTTTGGAAAATAGAGTGGTTTTGAAGGTTGGGATGGTTGAGATAGTTGGGATAGTTATGGATTAGGGCCCAACTAATCTCATATAATCTTGATTTATATTTTTTAATGTTGAATTAAGGTATATGCTGGTATTAATGTAGGCAAGGCACGTATGACATGCAAGTTTCTCAAAGGGAACTTGCGTATGCAAGGTATAAACGGGTCGCAATGCACATAGTCATATATGACATGCGAGTTGCAATGCACATAGCCGCGTATGCATCCCAAAACTTAGAATAAAAATATATAAGAATGGTCTAAATATAATGCAATAAAGTTCATGAACATCTATAGTGTTTTGGCCACAGCAATCCAAATTGTCCTTTTGTGTACCGACATGGTGAATGTCAGCACTCAGACGGAGAAGTACCATTTTGGTTGATAACATATGCCCCCTAATGTGTGAGGTCAGAGGGAAGCGATGGCCAAAATACATTACAATCTTAGTCTTGGAGAGCTTAGTAGTCCAAGGAAGTAGAGGAAGTACCTTAAACAAATACATATCAATGTCATATACAAAATCATATCTGAGGATTCCATGTTCAATATACTAGAACAATAGCTCCTTTACAATATTTGATTACATCATATGATATGGGTACAAGACCACGTATATTACAAAGGTGGATCGAAGCCACAATATACAATGATGAGTCTTCAAAATCTGGAAGTTGTGTAAGGTGAACACAACACAATCTTGCACAACTTAGGTTATAGATGTGAACCTAAGGTCTTCGTCAAAATCGAAAAGAACCAGTACAATCCAAGCCATGTTAATAGATGTGTTGAAGTAAAACATAGAAATGATTCAATAGATTGTCAATTAATAGGTGAAACTATCAACTAAAGCAAAGTAGTTCACCAATGATGATAGTGAATCCTAAGGTACCATCGTCAAAACTCTAGGTCTTCGTCTTCAAGAAGTGGTGATGAGAAACCATGCTGTGATGAGGAAGGAAATAGATCCTCCAACGGATCACAAGAGTGACTAGAAAATAGATAAGGGAAGTTATACACGAGTAATATTCAAATAGGATAATGATGAAATCAGGATAATAAATAGATGCAGGGATAAATCCTTGAACAATGAGCACGACAAAGAGATAACCCAAGGCAGCTTTTAACTTCGCAGATAGGACAACTAGACTTATCTGTCATGTAGGAGACATTATCAGATTCCCCATGTATAAAGGAAAAGTGGAGGAGTAAGAAAACTTGAAGTGATAGCTGAAAATGAAAGTTTACATTGAGACATGAGTATCGAAAGGTTTAAAGAGTGCTATGTTCAAGGAGGACATGCTACCACTGTCTGTAACCCAAAAAGAAAACTTCTTCCTTATATTTCCTATTAAATTTTAACGAGTCCAAGAAAGTTAACTCAAGTCTCTCCATTTTTTACAATCTTGAAGATGGGAGAGAATAATGCTTGATGATGTCACTGATTTGTGGATTTTAAGAGCCCAAAATAGTACATGCTCATTGGTGTTTTCATGTTTAGAGAGTCTAAAAACTCTAAAGAAGACTCCAAGGGGTTCCTTTTTCATCCAATTTAGTCTCTTGAGGTCGGAAAAGTATAAAACATACCACAGAAGAACTCTCTTATCTTCCGAAGAATAAAAGGTGCACTTTTTTTGTCCTTAGTTAGGGAGGTCTGAAAAAGGTTAAATTACCACCTAGCCAACGCTCCTTCAAGAGAAGCATATAGCTTGAGTTTTACGAGTGTGAAGGAAATAAATATCACTCGGAAAGATCCATTTGATTACAAGGAATGGGGCTTACAACAATAAACTTGATGCTTTGTTCTTAGTGTTTAACGAGCATGACAAAGACATAAAGTACACTCAAAATATTTTTCATGTTTAGGTCCAAAGCATGAAAAAGAAAAAAATAAGCTCATACTGGGTGCTCCTTTTTTGTAATTTTAGTCCCTCAAGTCCGGCAAAGTGATAAATCTATGCCTGAGAATACTCTTCTCAATTCCTTAGAAAAGAGAGTGATCATTTCTCGTGTTATTCCACATGGTCTGAGAAAGTGATAACCTACGACCAATGTGGATTCCCATTCACATATTATTAATGAGCTTGAATGAACAATTTTACTCTAAAGTCAAGTCTATTTTGAGGAGTTAGACGTAGTCCTAAAGAAACTCCATAAGGGAGGGGAGCCTTATAAAGGGGATAGCTTGTAAAAAGAGACCAAAATTAGGCTCAATTTGGCATGAAAAATGGCTAAGAAGGCTCCCCTAACCTACGACAAATGCGGCATGAGTACCAAAAGACAATAATGTGTTCTAAACTAGGGTACCCATGGAAGGAAATCCCTATCCATAGAAGAACAATGGTATAGACAAGATAATAATGGTTAAACACCATAGTCCATGGTCAAAGTAGTGATCCTAGGGTTATGTTGGATTAGATAAAAATACATACAAATGACCAAAATCCTAACCTATATGAGTGAATAACAAATTTTAAGTAACCTTGGACATGTTGTATTAGGAAAACAGGACATGGTATTAGTTTGATTTTTAATAGAAATTAAAACTATAGGCTAAAAAACCCACATTTTGAAACTTTTTCTATAAATAGTTAAAAAATAGAAATCAGAATCACCATTTCATATTTTTACCCAATATAGGCAATTTTTACCTCTGACTTCAATCACTTGGTGTGGAAAAACCAGTGGACGATTTTAAAATCCGCAAGTGCTAGGTAAGTCAGCTCTTCATGCTCTTTCATTTCATCCATTCATATTTTCAATTTTATGCAACATTTTAATGTTTTATGCCAATTTTAAAGGGGTCACATTGTATACGTGGGTATGCGACTTACACAGTCACGTACATGTGTTTTATATGCAAATTTCTCGAAGGAAACCTGCATAAGATACGCGACATGTCCAAAGGACAGTCACGTATACTACGCGACATAGAAAAAGTATGATTAGGGCCAAAATCAAAGTTTTTTAATGAATTTTAAACTTTGATGGTGGCTTTATGGACAGGATAAAACATGGTGTTGGAGTGGAGGGAGAGGGAACATGAAACTATGGACCAAGATGCACTCCGAAGTGCCCCAATGGTGCACACATTGCGGAAAAGTGGGTTTCTAAAGTTCTTTTGTACTTCACCATTGTGATCAAATGTCTATTTGCTAGAGTTTTTTATGAACCACTGGGATCATGATCTAGGTGCATTTGACCTACAAGGTGAGAAGGCTAGAAATTGCACTGGAAAAGATATATTTCACTGTGGGTTTATCACGATGGGGAGCACCTGTCAACTTGGAAGGTACTGGCAGGGGTGGTGACCTTCTAAGTGTTCATGACTATATCAACACTTAATGCATGCCTGACACTCTGGAAAGGGGAACTTGCATCCCTATTATACATATTTGTAGCTTGCCATTACAGGTGTTGGTAAGCACAATAGAGAGGGTTGCAGGATCTTCACCACTCCATATTGCAAATTGAAACCAGATGAGAATTGTTATGGAGTGTCTACAGGGAGCTATATTTGATTGGTGCTCAGGATTAATCCTGATAATAAAGAGGAAACTCTCTGAATGCAAGAGAGGACGATGAAAGAACTTTGGCTATTCTAGTATATTGGTGGCCTTTTTCTTTGAGAGAGTGCTCTCCCTCATCCCTACAGTACCTCTACCATCTTTCTCTCCCTATCATCCTAGACTGATTAGGTGGGGAGAAATGTTTCTTCGCCAAGGAGGCGGTGGCTCGGTTCAGAGTGTCTACGATGACGACTTCTACTTATGGTGGGGATGACAGCTACCAGCACTAGAGAAGTTTCCATATGATGGGATGTATTTCCAAGGTGACAATGACCTTATCCTCCCTCCTAGAGGAGCATGGGGAGCATCAGGTATTTTGGTTTTTTCAAGTTTTTAAATTTTTATGAATTTTTAATCATAAAAGATATATACATATGTATAAAATTTTTAATACTTTTAGTGTTCAAAATGCAGATATTGGACCAGTCCGCCCTAATGGGAATCCTCATATGTATGTATAGCCAGTGGTAGGAGAGGATCAGGGTTTGATCAAGGTTCTTGAGAGGAAGCTAGACAGGCTTACGCAAAGAGTCCCTACTTTACGCATCGAGTAGATCCCTGCCATTATACAGGAACTAGTAGTTGGTATTCTGCCCACCTGGATATGCCTTATGAGGAGGGTAGCCAGGGAGGTACTTGTTTACATAGAGGCCACGGAGGCTGCTGCTGCTGAAGAAGATAAGGAGGCTTGAAAAAAGGATGACCATGGTGACCAGGGTGGTCAAGATTAGACCTAGCAGCATTTTATGGATTACGATCCAATTTTTGTACATTTTTGTATATTTATACAGCTATGAATGGATCTGAGGATCAAGAAATTGACCTATCTATATGGACAGATATTCACACACACACACATATATTGCCAGTTTATTTACATGTGTTTTGCAATGTATCAGTTGTATATTTTATGGAATGTGTGTCAAATGCCAATCTAAGATATAATTTGCATATGCATTAGTTAATGAATTTTGATTTCTTGGAATGTGATTGAATGTAATAAAATCAAATTTTCTTTCCAATAATCTAACTTGCAAGAATCGACGTAATAAAATAGGGTTTCGCACCTGATAAGCTCGATTAAGCTGGGAAACCACCAATTGAGAGTCAAGTCTAACTTCCAACTGGGTGATGCCACGTGACATGGCATCCCATAAAAGCTCAATGATGGCCCTATATTCAGCCACATTATTGGTAGCCGGACCTAGGCAAGCAACTTCAGAGGCAACTAGCTGTCCTGAGGGTGAGTAAATAACCCATGTGGCTGAAGCCAGGTTGCAAGTGTGACGACAAGCGCCATCTTCAAAACCTACATACCACTCAGAAGACATCTGTAACAATAAGTAGATGATATAAGAACACAAACTGGTTATCTATTGTACATAAATTTATATACAATTAAAATACAAGAAAAAGTGCTAAGCCTAGGAATAGTGCTTCTTCAAGTAGAGCCCATTTCTAGCCTCGAGAAGCTTATTTCCTTCGAAGTTAGTTAATTCATATGCTCCTTTCTTTAGCACCTTCGACATGACATAGGATCCTAACCACATAGACCTGAATTTCCCTTCCCCAAGGGGTTATTTGTCCTGATCATAAAGAAAGACAAGCTCCCCTTCAGAAAAAATCCTAGGTTTGATTGATTTTTCACCCTATTCTTGTGAGCCTCATTTGCAGTCAACACATCTCTACATAGTTCATCTAGATGTTCTAAATGTAGAAAATGCTCTTCTAGCTCAGTCCTACCAGGTAACACATGAATGGAAATTTTTAAAGATGGGATTTTGTATTCAACCGGAGTTACTTCTTCCTCTCTGTGAACGAGTTGGAAAGGTGAGAACCCCATGGCAGTTTTTACATTGTTTCGATAAGCCCAAAGTGTAGGATACAACATGAAATGCCAATTTTACCGATCTGCGTTAATAGTATGCTAGAGAATACTCTTCAAGGTATTATTGAATTCCTTGACTTGACCATTCTCTTGCAGGTAGAATGAAGAAGAATGTTCTTGTTTAAACCCTAGCATAGTAGCCAATTCAGTCATCAAGTTTTTTTGGAAGTGACTGCCATGGTTAGTGACAATCTATTTAGGAATATCAAAATGCGTGATAATCTGGTTAAAAATTAAAAAAGATGGAGTTTCCCCGTAAGCCTTATAGGTTGGAATTGCCTCTACCCACTTTGTGAAGTGAGTCTACAGCAACAATGATGTATTTGTGCCCCCTAACAGAAACTGGGTTGCACGCCACGTAATCTATCCCCACTTCATGAAGGGGGCCGCTATAATGATGAGAAATAATGGAGCAAGATGTGACTGCATCTTTCTGGTGTAAAGCTGACAAGGATGATAGTGCTTCATGGCTTCCACACAATCTTTAAATATCGTGGGCCAGAAATAACTGACATGTAAAATATTCTGGGTCATTGCTAACCCAGATAAATGACCCCCACATGCTCTGCTATGGGTATCATTTAGGACAATCTTAGCCTCTTTGTGGGTGAGGCATCGATGCAAAACAGAGTCTACCCATCTTTTGTATAAAGTATCTTTGATGATGAGGTAGTTTTTCACATGTGTGCATAATTTGCGTCGCTCTTCCTGTGAAAAGCTTGTAGGACACTTCAGAGTCTGGAGATAGATAAGTATATCTCGATACCATGGGTCAAAGCTAGAAGTCAAGAAAATGTGCTCATCTGGGAATGAGTCTTCTTCAATTGCTATCTCTTCTTCAACTAGAAATTCTGCAAAAACTAAGGATTTGGTGGATTTGGCGGATTGAAAATCCAAGTCAAACTCCTGGAGAATGACTATGCATTTGTTAAATTTTCCTCCAACTATGCGTCAGGACAAGACATATTGGAAAGGATTATTATCTTCCACTACTACTGTAGTCCTCAATAAGATATAGTGACATAACCTATGAATAGCATACACAGCTGCTAATGCCAACTTTTCGACGTGGGAGTACCTAAGTTCAGGGCCAGCTAAAGCATGGCTAAGATAGTAGACGACATGCTCATGGAGCTTATCATCCTCTTGGACTAGCACTACCTAAATGGTTGACTCGGATGTGGCTAGATACAATATAAAATCACAAGAGTAATATGGCGGATGCAATAAAGGTACCGACAACAAAGCTTTCTTTAATGCCTCAAACGGAAGTTGGGCGGTCTCATCCCATACAAATGGGGTGTCCTGTTTCAACAGGCGCATGAAACCTTTGGTGATATTGGCATAATTCATGATAAAACATCAAAGAAATTTAGAATTCCTTTGCAAGCTCTAAAGTTGGATGATGGAACGAGGAGGAGGCAAATTTACAATGGCCTCAACTTTCAAAGAATCCACCTGAACACCTTTGTTAAAAACAATGAACCCAAGCAGCCTACCTGACTCGACACATGTCTACATCATTCAAAAATTAAACGCAAGTGATCTGGGTGATTGATCCTCTTACGAGAATGTGCTAGCAGATCATCAAGGTAGGGTTCGACAATAGACTTAATGTCATGAAAGGAAAAATTCATTGCACGCTAAAAGGTAGCCCCTACAATTTTCAATCCAAAATGAATTTTCTTGTATGCAAATGTACCCTAAGGACAAATGAAAGCCATTTTATGTTGGTATTTCGGCTTGATTTGAGTCTAATTATACCTAGAGAAACCATCCATAAACGAAAAAACTTCACTCCCCACACAAGCATCAATGATTTGATCTATGAATGGTGTCGAGTAGTTATCCTTTGGACAAGATTTGTTTAAATCGTGAAAGTCAATACAGACACATATCGTCCCCTACTTTTTATCAACATGAACAGGGTTGGATACCCATTCCGTCAAAGCTATCGAGTAAATAAAACCATCTTTCAACAGCTTTTCAACTTTAGCCTTAATGGTTTCTGCTTTACGTATATTAACAGGTCTAAGTTTTTGTCGAACTAGTTTGGCATGAGGATAGGTTTGGATTTCATGTTCGACTATCGATGGATCTATGCCTAGCATCTCCTCATATGACCAGGAAAACACATCGCGGAATTATTTAAACAAGGCCGTATAGATAGCAATCTCCTCCGGAGAGCAGTTTGCACCAATGTATACATTTTCCACAACGTTGGGGTTCACAAAGATGCTGATAGGAATAGTAACAAAAATATTTTCCATATTCCCCTTGGAAAATATTCCCTCCCTTAGTAAGGGATTGATTGGTATATCAGCATCACCTGCGAGTCTCACATGGAACTCTTGATTTTCAATCCTACTTAACTCTGGAAGTAAGTAGGATCTATTATGAAGATCTTCACAGATCTTATCTCGCCCACTCATGGATTCCAAAATGGCTTTGTTTGAAGGCGAAACCATATCTAAGCAGTCGTCAGTATACAAAGAGTTCTATGCCCAAGCAGACAGATAGGCTTCTTCCAGCTCCTCTAGGATTGTATGAGGAACCAAAATAGGATCAACAGTGGTGTTAACAATAGCTTGATAAACTACTTCCACTACCGATAAGGGCACTTCAGGTTCATAATGGGAAGGAAGAACCCAAGGATCCATTCTATCACCAACCGTTGCAATAAACTTCCCTACACTAGTAGAACCTAAGTAGCTAATCATGGCTAGGATATCAAATGTGCCCATTAATGATGAATACATTCTAGTCCCTAAGCTCTCTGAAGTAGGTTTGACCTGATCAACCATTGGCACAGTGGAATCCTTAGTTTCCATGCAGCCCTTCTGAGTGAAACTGAGTTGGTCTAGTGTAACCAACTTCCCTTCATACGGAAACACTACCACCCGAAGAACAACCGATGCAATAGCAGACATGGCATAAGTTCAACTTCTCCCCAGAAGCAAGTTGTAATCCAATGGCACATCTATTACCTCTACTTCAACAAACACTGCCTTCCTACCAATTTTATCTCAAAAGCTGGTAGGATACCATGTGGACGAAATGACCTTTCGTCGAAAGCAGTAAGTAGGGTGTTTGATGGAACTAACTCTAGAGATCCGAGAGCCTTCTAGCAAGATAAGGACATGACACATGTGGAAGCACCCTCATCAACAATTGACCTTCCAATGGTTTTCCCCCCATGGATGACATCTATCGATAAGGCCACATGATATGGTAGGAAAATTTTGACATCAGACAAATTAAAATTCACCATGAGGCTCAATGAATCCATACTACCTAAGGCTTCTAAGAGTGCATCTTGCTGGGCGGGACAACTCTATAACACCTCCAAAGCTGACATCACACAAGGGGTTTGGGCTAAATCTTCAACTAAAGAGTAATTGGTTGCATCCCTAGCATTAGGATTGTCCAATTCTTTCTTGAAGACACCTTTTGGTATCTTAGTCATAGTTTCAATAGGTTTTTCAATTGTGAGAGGGTTTGAAGTTTCACCTATAGACTTATGCTTCTCAAGAGCCTCTCTCTCGTAGTTCTTGTTTCTAGTCTGGAGCAAGGTCTAGGATCAAACCATGTTGATATAGTTTTAATCAGGGGCATTAGAAGTGCCCCCTACTACATTAGAAACTAAAGTTGCATTCTGTCCTTGGGGAATAACATCCTTTAGAACAACTAGTTGTTGATTTTTTAGCAGCTTCTGAGCTTGATCCATAAGAGGGAATTAATGGGTTAGGTGATCTTCCTGGAACAAATTACAGCGAAATTTCACCTTCATTTTCTCTTTTTCCACCCCATCAACATTATTTGTGGGTTTTGGCTTGTTTTGGTTACCCTCACCTTTCTTCCCCTTTTTCTTTTTTCCCACCAGGCTGTTGATTTCCCTTTTGGGAGGATTGGGAAAAAAAGTTTGCATTTTGGGATGATGGGGCAGCCTTTACTACCGCCACTATAGACTATTTAATGGATAATTCATGGAGTTGTTTTGCGAAAGATTCTACAGTGGGAGATTTAACTGAACCAACCACACCATCAACATGAGGTCTAGGCTTAGGTTTTTCGACACTATGTGTTGGCCGCAGTGCATTAGGGATGATTTCATATAGAATCCCAGACTGAGAGTATATCAAATCTAACTGTTGGGCCTTGAGGATAGCCTCTTCCTCATTATTTACTCCCGAAGTGGATACATCCTTAGATATATAAGGAAATCAGGACTTAAGGAACCATTCTAACAAAAACTGGGGAGGGATAGTGGCATTAATGAGCCTTTTCTACCTTCTCCACTCTTGGATGTGATCTGAAATATGAGTGGCTTTGTCCTACCGAATAGTGGACAATAAGTCTGTTTTGGCATCATACCGGACATAAAGTTGGAAATGGTTAAGGAACACATTAGTTGAGTCCCAAAAACCATCAAACGCAGCAGAGGGAAGTTCAATGTACCACTTTGCTGTGGCACTAGTCATATTTCTTTAGAGCAATCTCAACTGAATGGTGTCATCATTCAGTGAGTTGGAAGAGCACCACAAGTGAAAGGTGGTGACATGAGCCCCTAGGTCTTCACCAACTTTTCCTTCAAATTTTGGAATATCCGAGGGTAACTTGGTAGGGACAGGTGGCCAGGTGGTATCATGTTTCACTGGGTCATTCATTAACTTGGACAAGTCTGGCAAGTTTAAAGTTACCAAGAAAGGAATTTTGGGCCTAACAAGAGGCTGAAAAGTATGAGCCTGGGAAGTAGAAGGACTCGCCCCCAGATTCCCAGATGTAAAAGTGGGGTTTCCCCTAGCTACTAGTTGTGAAGTAGTCGAGCTACTTTGAAAAATATTCCACCCATAAGCTAGTGGATTATTCATATGTGGTGCAGTGTATGTGTTTTAAGCTGCTCTAGTTGAAATTGGAGTTTGGAAAACAGGAGCAGGTATCCCTCCCCTAAAAAGCGAGAAAGGAGAGCTCGTGAAAGGAGCCAAAAACAATCTTTGAAAACCTTGACCATAAGAGTTAGTGTTTCCAAACTGCACCCCTACATATGTAGGTGTGGGGCCTACATATGGAGTGGATGGGGGAACATCCCCCCATTCCAAGGAAAACCCTAGACAAATGAAGAGGATCCAATAGGACCACTCTGAGCAGTGTGTGCAAAAGAAGGTGAAGCAGAAGTTACACTAGGTATCCCAGTGACCACCCCACCAAAAGAGCCTTCTACATTTGTGGAAGCCGGTGGTTCAACCACTCGACTAGCTGGACTTAAAGGAGTAGTAGGTATATTTGTTCTAGGATTACCAACTGGTAGAGGTGGCACTCCTTTAGTCGAGACAGCTAGGATGGGGGTATATAGACTTTCTCCTGCACTAGCCATAAGTCTACTCACAAGAACACCAATCATAGGTGAAATGAAAGGATGAACCTGGATGATCACAGGATTGTTTGGGTCAGTAAGAGGCGAATTAAAATTTCTTACAAACTCATCATCTTACAGGTCTTCTATCTCTACTATGGTTGTATCAACCTCGTTTTTCCTAATTTCTAGTTCACCCAGAACTTCACTAATTCCTACCAGTTCAAAAGAACCGTCTGGTCGAGGCTCCATTGTAGTAAATGGAGGAAGGTTTTGCAACCTTCTTGACCTTCTGAGAGGTTGGTCCTCCATGATTGAAAATTTGACTCTTCACACCCTAAGGTCAACTAAACAAAAACAAACCACACAACAATCACTACAAAATTTCCTAAAGCCACAATAGACACAAGGGGTATAAGATATGCCTTCTAGAAGAAATCTAAGAGACAGTTACTTGGCATTCTTGTAGATGTTCTTAGGCACAAGTGGAGGAATCATCCATATCCCTCCCACACCTTCTACCAGGGTTACCTTCCAATCCCATCCAAGGTCAACTAGAAATAGCCTTCTAGTGTACCTGTGTATAAACCCTATATGTCAAAAGAGACTAAAGGATACCACAACTATACTAATAGTATGGGGGGACAGTCGCAAGCCTGGTTCGTACACATGGGCAAGGTAGCAAATCCTGAAACCCTATCGAAAGATAGAAGTCCCCAAATGCTCAAAAACCTTGGTCTACGCTTTGACAAGGAATCGAAGGGTTATATCCTCAGTCCAATCCTCTACAAGGCCTCGTGCTTAACTCTCGTTTGAGAGGAGCTTCCCATATACAATCAACATAGAAGAGGGTTTACTTATCGATTGGCCAACTACGTCTGAATTTAAACACTTGTGGAGACTTAAAACTCCATATTCCACAAGTCTAGCCTAAGCTAGTTGGTGTATGAGCCTATAAAATAAAACTTGCTAATAATTTTTAAATTATATCATTCATTTTAAGGGTTTTTCTTAGTCAGAAGGCAAGTGGCGTGAAAGACTGTGATGTTATAGACTCGATAAGAAAAGGTAAAATGATGTATAAAGCAAATTGCAACTACTTAAACCAAATTTCTTTTATTTTTTGCAAATATATAAGCTAATGAAATTGAAACTAAGTGCTAGAAAGCTAATACTTCTTTTTATAATTTTTGAAATTTTATTTGAAAAATACCGAAAAGAAAACAACTAAGTGCAACTAAATGCAAAAGTATAAGATGTTTTTCCTTCACTTTTTTCAAATTCTTGAAAAACTACAATGCAACTAAATGCAAATTTTTTTTGAGCAAGTTTGAATAATCAGAGCATATAATAAGTAAAACGAAGTATAAAGGACCCAAAATAACCAACTTCAACCAATCAAGAAAAAGACTCGAAGAAAAACTAACTTGGAGAAACTATTGAACTTGAAAATTACACTAGCCTTGACAAAAGAACAAATGTCAAATTGACACTACAAAATGCAGTACAGAGTATAAAGTATCTAAAGCCCTGATCACTGACCTAGACACAAAGCACTGAACTTATCAACCAAGCAGGACGATCAAATTCAAATTACTAGATGAGAGAAAATTCAAATAAAGAAAGCTGAAAGGCTTGAAAATAAGCACAAGGTGTGACACGCAAGAATTTTAGACTGATAGAGTCATGTAAACAATAGAAGACCTCCAAGAAAGAAAAAAATCAGACAAGACAGGGACAAGCAAACCCTACCTAAAGTTTATGCTACTACAGGATATACATGACTGTGTATGTAGGAAACCTGTGTACCATATGCGACTATCTTATAGATCAACCCACGTATACAAGTTGCTATGCATGACTTTGTATAACAACAATCCACGTATACAACTAAATTTTTTTCAAAAAAGAATAGCAAAGGATTCTGGGAACACTACACTGTGAATCAAAAGCAAGATAAAAAGACCACACTCAGAATCAGAACAAAGATTGGTAAAGAACCTACAGGATAAACCCACAGCAGGCTAGGCTCCCTAGTGGATTCACCAGTTCTTGTTGTACAGGAAATTTCACCCTGGTAACCTAGGTTCTGGGGTTACCAACTTACTATTAGACTTGCATACAATCATCTTTTATAGAAACTGGAATGAGAATAGGAATATATCTTGGCTTACCCGGTTTATGATGATTGATCCAAGCTTGGTCTTCTCTCGCTCCAATCTTCTCCAAAGATTCTATGGATGCTTGTATTCACTTGCAAAGAGCCAATTCTTCAAGCAATATCTCATACATATATAAATCAGAGGTTAGATAAAAGCAGATTAATAATATAATTAAACATATTCATCAAACCATTATACATGAGATAAGCACAATACAATATTAGAAGAACAATTCTCTTTATTAACAAACAGTGAATAGGTAAGAAAAAAAACTAGATTCTGACACAAGGACTCCTCTGCAACCGAGGAATCTGAGTTATGTTGCTTCAAGACTCTGAAGATATACCACCAGCATAACTTTTCTCTCCAAAAATTGATTCTTTAGCCCCATTCCAAGGCCTGTATTTATACGCAAGGGAGTCGTGGACGACGATCTGAAAGGGGGAAGGTTTTGATGGAGGATTGAAGTTGCAGGGTTCAAGAATTAGGGTTAGGGGCTTCATCCTAGTTTGAAGACTAGAAGCTCTAGTCCTGAGATATGTGATCCCACGGACGAGGGGACTATGTCCCCTGTTCAGTGCTTGGCCATGGAAATTGAGATAGATAAGGGGAAAAGGCCAATCTCTGACTCCCAATTGGGGAAGGTAGGGGAAGGCACTAACGGAATTGCTAAAGAAGTCTCTGCAAAAGACAAGAATCGAAGAATGGGGCAATGCCTACACAAATCAAAGATGATCCCCAAGTTTAGATCAAACTGGACAGAATCAGGGAAGATATTAGCTATATGAAGGAGCGTGCTCTCATAGGGAAGTTTGTAGGGATCTAGCCCTCGAAGAATATTCTAACGTGAGTGATTAACACCACCTGGAAACCTCAAGGCCACTATGACCTACAACTAGGAGAAAAAGGATTCTTTATTGTCATCTTCTTTGATGAGGAGGACAGAACTAGAATCTTTGAAAGTGGATCATATTTCTTTAACTCTGTGGCCCTGTTCTTGAGACCGTGGAAAGAGAGATTCAATACAGACATAGAGAATCTCACAATTTTCCTGGTCTGGATAAGAATGTATTCCCTTCCGATGGAATACTGGTCAGAAGACATCCTAATGGAGATTGGGAACCTGTTAGGGAATTTCGTAAAAGTATCTGAACAAAATCGACAAAGAAGATACACATCCTATGTCAGGATATGCATATATCTTGATATATCCAAAGATCTCCCATATGGTAATGATCTAACATGGGAGGATGAAGATTGGTTCCAAGCAATAGATTATGAGCAAATTCTGTTTAGATGTAGGAGATGCCATGAACATGGGAATTTATTTATAGATTGTCCATAGAATAAGAAACCAGTGGAAACTAAGGACCAAGAAAATCAATAAGCGGGGGGGTTTACCCGTGTCCAAAACAAGAATAGAGAAGCCAAGAAATCCATCGGCCCTGACATTTTCAAGAAATTTGAAACACAAAACAGGTTTGAAGTCCTTTAAGAACCTCAAGAAACTAACAATCCTGTCATTATTTCCAGCATACAAACCCAACCCCAGAATCCTAGTGAAGTGGCTGCAACTAAGGATAGTGTACCGCTTGACCATCCCCAGTAATCCCAAGAAAATGATCCAATCCCAAGAAAAGGATCCAATCCCAATGACCCAGATCCAGGAAGAAAACCAAACATCAAAATAAGACACCAGCAAGACTCAGGAGATAGGAGAGGAAGAAATGGAGATAGGAGATTTAGAGTTGGTCGGGCTAGAGATAGCTTGCTCAGGGCTATCCCCAGAGAGGATTATCCCACAACAAGTCACTCTGCTGGAAAAGGAGATAATCAAAGTCAAAGAAATGAAGTATCTAAGGGTCTCGGTGGAATCACTTAAAGATTTGTAGGGAAAAGGGAAAGGAAATAAAGAAACCTGAGGCATATATAGTAATGTGCAAAGAATCCAAATGGTTGGAGCTCAATTGGTGGCTTCATGGCAGTATCCTACCATATATGCAGCCCTGTCCCCCATAAATAAATAAGTTACCAATGTTGATCACATCCTGGAACATAAGAGGTTGTAGAAACACCTTGAAGATTCGTCTTCTAAGGAGAAAGATTGAACTAGAAAAACTAGGATTGGTCTTCTTGCAAGAAACAAAATGTTCAGAGACAGATATGAAAAGTATAGGAGGAAAAGCATGGAAAAGATGTGAATCAGTAGCAGTGGATGTTAATAAGGCGGCTGGAGGTATTGGTATTCTATGGAATCCAAAAGAGGCCTCCCTCTATAACTTCTCTGCAACACAACATTCTCTTTCAGCTACATTTCACATCTTAGAGACTGAAATTCAAGGATTCATTACCAGTGTGTATGGTCCTCCCAAGGCAGAGCATAAAATGCAATTTCTGGACTCCCTAAGGATGATAAAGGCTCCGACAGAAGGAAAACCCTAGATTATTGGAGGAGACTTCAACCTGATTAGGAGTCTTGAGGAAAGAAAGGGGGGATTAGGCAGGTAAACCCCATAAATGATAACTTTAATGAAGTCATCGATAACCTAGAACTAATTTATGTAAGAACCAATGATGACACTTTTACTTGCAACAACAAAAGGAAGGGAGATAGACGCATAGCATGCTGGCTAGATCTCTTTTTGGTGTTGGAGTCCATAATGATGAACATGGGAGAGATGAAAGTGTCGGTCCTTCCTTAAGTTGGCTCTGACCACTGGCCCATCAAGTTGGAATGGGAAAATGTGGGTTCTAACCTACGCATAGCCTTTTTCTTCGAAAAATTCTAGTTACTTCAGCCTAACTTTCAAGAAAAATTAAAAGAATGGTGGGAGGGAATCCCAACCATTAGAGGAACTAGGATGTACCAGTTCCAGGAAAAGCTAAAAATCTTCAAAGCAAACATCAAAAAATGGAACAAATAATATTTTTGCAACATTTTCCAAGCAAAAATTGAGCTAGAATGTAAAATCAAAGAAGTTCAAACCATAGGCATGCAGTCAAGTTTTTCAGTGGAGATCAAGGAGCAGGAAAGCTCTCTTCTCTAGGAATTTAGCCAAAGAGAACACGAGGAGGAAATATATTGGAACTAGAAGGCCAAAGTGAAATGGATTCAGGAAGCAGAAGGAAATACCAACTTCTTTCACAAATCAGCCATCCACCATCGTCAAAGCAACCGCATGATGAGATTAAGAACTGAAGAAGGCCCAATTACGGAATCCCAGTGGAACAAATCCTAAACTCCTTTTTTTTAAATATTCCAGAGGAACCGGATGGAGACAGAGAAGCCTCCCAGTGGGAGGTCCTAAGGCATATCCCATAGGTCATAACAAAAGAACACAACCTTCTCTTGATGAAACCTATAGAGTTGGAGGAAGTCGAAGAAGCAGTTAAGTAGATGGCGAACGATAAAGTGCCGGGACGTGATGGATTCACTACTAACTTCTTCCACGCTTGCTAGGACTGGCTAAAAGAGGAAGTATGGTCACTGGTGGAGGACTCCAGAAAGTCAAGTAATATTTTGAAAGCTCTAAACTCAACTTTCTTGAGACTTATCCCCAAAGAGTCAGGAACTGAAGACCTTAGGAAGCTTAGACCGATCGCTCTTTGCAATTTCATTTACAAAATTATATCCAAAACCATTGCAAATAGATTATTCCCTCTACTTCCCCTTATCATCTCCCCAGAGAAAGCAAGGTTTGTTGAAGGAAGACAAATTTTGGATGGTATCATCCTAATCCATGAAATAACTCACTCGGTCAAAATCGGGAAAATTCTAGGTATGCTTATTAAGCTAGATTTATCCAAAGCTTATGATAAAATAAACTGAGAATTCTTAGTAGGTATGCTCAAGGTGTCTAGATTCTCTGACCAATGGACTAGATGGGTCATGAATTTACTATCTTCAGCCTTCTTTTCTATTTTGGTTAACAGCTCTCCTACCTCTCCCTTCCAAATATCTCGAGGTATTAGACAGGGGGACCCATTATCCCCTTTTATGTTCATCATAGCCGCAGAAGGACTAGGTAGAATACTCAAGAACCTATGAATGGAGAGTAAGATCAAAGGTCTAGCCATCACCGAGGAGCTGAAACCTCAAACCCAAAAATAGTTCATTGATGACACTATACTCATGGGGTCATCCAATGTTAAAGAGGATCGTGGTATCAAAGATGGGTTGGACACATTTTTGGAGGCTAGTGGACTAGAAATCAATAAGACAAAATCTCAAGTGTACTTATTTAATACTCCAAAAATAATGAAAAGGAATATTTTAAGAATTTCTGGCTTCTCGAAGGGCAGGATCCTTTCCAAATACTTAGGAGATCTGTTGGCAGAATCGACCATTAGACAGGTCTCGTGGAAGGACCTTTTGGATAAGCTCAATCCAAAACTTAGCCTATGGACATTCAGAGCCCTTAATTTTCCAAGCAGACTTATTCTTGTGAAGTCTTTCCTCCAGGAAATACCCTTGTACTTGTTCTCAATTTTGGAAGCTCCTAAATCAATGATTAAGCAAATAAGGAACATCCAGAGGAACTTTCTGTGGGGAGGAGATGATTTCCACAGGAAATGGGCTTTGATAGACTGGAAAACGATTTGCAAACCCAAAAATGTGGGAGTTATAGGTCTTCGTGATCCGCTCGATACCAACAAAGCTATGGGAGCTGAGATATGGTGGAAGTGGATAACATATGAGGATGAACCTTGGGCAAAGCTCTGGCATGCTAAGTATGCTCATCATTGGCCAAAAGAAATGCTGATAAGATTTAGAGAGGACCTCCTGAGCTCCAATATATGGAAATCAACCCAGGAAAACTACAATATCATTCAAAGACATCGTTTTTGGGAGGAGAGAGATGACAACTCTGCTCGGTTCATTAGTGAGGCCAGGAACCAAGAGCAGTGCATAGAAAATTAGGAGTATATACCAACTCTCAAAGCCCACCCCCAGCTCAGCTGGATTAAGATGGTGAAGGATTTTTGGGACCTTGGGTCCTCTAATAAGGTGTTCAGGATATGGAAAAGGAAAGAGTGGTGGAAAAATATGGCACCAACATAGGACATTGAAAATTTCTACTCGGACCTCTGTTCTAGAAGGTTCCCCTGGCATGAGGGGCCAGAAAAAATCTGATGGGGTTTCTCCAACCTTGGAAGATTAAACCTTAAAGAAGCTATTGGGGTACTGAATGAAACCTACAGATAGGAAAAAGAAGCCAAGTGGATGAAAATCTAGGGAGGGAATTGGTGGCCCAAAATCGCGGTCTTCTGTTGGCTCATTCTCAAATGCAGAATCCTCACCTGGGACAAAATTTAAGTTCGAGGGATATTAGGTCCATCAAGATGCAGCCTATGTGAAAATAGTAACAAAACCATTAATTATTTGTTGGATGAATGTCCAATAGCTTCTGGGATATGGGATAGAGGAAGCAGATTGTTCAAAACTACTGGTTGACACTTCAATAGAACTGACTTATCCATTGCTAAATGGCCCAAGAACAAATTCAAAAATAGAATTATGAATAGAATATGGGATCCATACTTGGGATTTGTGGTATGGGAGATTTGGAAGACCCGTAATCTAAATATATTTGAGAACAAAAACTGTCAGGTGGAAGAAATATGGGAAACCCTGGTTGCACATATCAAAGAAACTCTAACTCTCACAGCATGGTCGTGCGATGATTTAGAAGCTAATGCAATAGAAAAACAAATCCTTCAAGATTGGGGAATACTTCAATTACCTTTGAACAACTCCTACCTCGGTAAGTTGGTCTCTCAACTGAACAATGCTAAATTCTGGCAGAAACCTCCAGTCAGTGATTTCAAGCTGAATTTCGATGGGGACACCAAAGGAAACCCTAGTCCTACAGGTTCTGGAGGAGTGATAAGGGACTCTCATGGAAGAATCCTCAGTCTCTTCTGGGGAATCCTTGGATCAGGTACCAATAACCTAGCAGAGCTTGATGGTCTCCTAAATGGAGTGGCTTGGGTGATTTAGAACCAAAGAACCCCTCTGATAGTGGAGGGGCACTCAATGGTGATCATCAACCTCACCAAAATGCTTATGCATGGAGCGACCATTAACCAGGTTTCCTGAAACTGGAGGTGGGAAGGAAGGATTTAGGCACTAAGAGAATGGTTAAGGAACACCCCCGTGCTAGTTTTTTCCCACATAAAATGATTGGGGAATAGGGTGGCAGATATTCTTGCTAACGAAGGGGTTGGAAAGGAAAGCTATTTCCATGCAGAGAAACACATCGAAAAAAGGAACAGGAGGCTTTGGGAAAAATTCGAGGATATGGAAGATGTCGATGATGGTGGGGATGACACTGACCAACCCCTGAGACAGTATAGGTGTGAGCTCATGACACCTCCCGCCTCAACTCATGTAACTTCCCCCTCACACACGACCCGCTTATTTTATCGGGAATGCCATCAGATGGCCATGTGATGAGGCATGTAGAAGCATGCATTTACACCTCCTTGTCAGGTGCGAGGGACAATGAGGTGATGCATCCTCCACTTGGCATTTAATACTCGACACTCAGGGAAGAGGCAAGAACATATGGGAAGCATGAGAAATATCAGGAAGAGGAAGGTGGCATGCCAGTTCAAGAAGAGGTGGCAGATCCAGGGCCTGGCCCCTATCTCTAAAACGGATCATGTACAGGCTCACGAGGTACGACAAAACCTCAAAGGACAGTACTCGCAGGCTCATCGGTGGGGATATTTCAAGTATGCGAACTAAAACTGACCTTCAAAGCAGGATAAGCACCAAAAGGCCATTAAAGGAGGAATCAATGGCCAATCTCCCGCACGAAGCAGGGTATTGGATCATGTAATGGAAAATTTTGCATCGTAAGGTGATTGTCTCACAAGGATCAATTTGGAAACCATTGAAGAATCATAAAGCTAAGGGCTTCAGCACTTAGAGAAAAATATCGGCTATTTATATGCCTAAGGAAAGGGAGAGAATCGTTAGATTTGAGCTCTTTTTGGTTTGTGTATTTTATTATGAGAAGGCCAATTGTGATACCAAGCCCCAAGTTAGCATGTCTCATCAAAGGAGGAGGAGGAGTAACCAAGAGATTAGGGCAAGCCAGGATGAAGGAAATTCCCTTTAGGAAAGATCTTTGAGTACCAACTCCCCTATGGAGAGTGGCCCCTCCCCACTGGTGTTCTATTGGGGATCTCAATACATGGCAGAAACCCCTACCAAGGTGGAGGTCATTATCACCATCAAGGAGGTGGATCTAGTTCATGAATACGAGACCCACCAGGTTCGACCGCTCATTGCTAGTCCTTTCTGGATGGAATGCATCCTACTCGCCAAGGACAATCAAGCCAACCTACAAATGGCTATGGGTATTCATGAAGCTCTGAATTTAATCAGACAAGGCCAGCAAGAGTCCTTGGTTGACTTCTGATTGTTGGAGACCATTGTGACCGAGCTTCTCAGAAGCTTGGGTGAACATCTAGCAATGCCACCTCCTTCCCCGGTGGATCCACCACAGTAGTAAGGATCGAGTCCCCTGCTATGAATGTTCATCTTCATGTTTTGCTGTCAGACGTGTTTCCTCGTTATGGAACCGACGACTGTTATGGGATTGGCTAGTGTTATGAAACCGGGTTTTGTTTTGAGAACCGATTATTGTTTTGATAATATCTTTCCTTGTCTGGTTTACTATGGACTATTTGGAGTAGGCACTAGCGAGGATTTCTACAAGTTAAGGTTTTATATGTTCTTGGCTAATGGCCTCTTGGTGAATGTCTTTGTCGGGTTTTTCAGTGTCTAGTTGGGGAAAAGGGAAGAGGTTTCGGAACCATGTAAAGATTATCTCAGTAAAAGATTCGCTCGGACCAGCATTCTCTCTCAGCTGGTCGGCCTGTCTTTAACATAATTTTGTACTATTCAGTTGTATAATTTCTATGCTTACCAAAAAATAAAAGGCCTTTATTTATACTTTGGGAAATAGAGTGGTTTCGAAGGTTGGGATGGTTGAGACAGTTGGGATAGTTATGGATTAGGGCCCAACTAATCTCATCTAATCTTGATTTATATTTTTTAATGTCGAATTAAGGTATACGTGGGTATTAATATAGGAAAGGCGCATATGACATCTGATTTGCTTAAAGGGAACTCGTGGATGCAAGGTATACGTGGGTTGCAATGCACATATTCACGTATGACACGCAAGTTGCAATGCACATAGTCACGTATGCATCCCAAAACTCAGAATAAAAATATATAAGGTTGGTCTGAATATAATGCATCAAAGGTCATGCACATCTATAGTTTTTTAGCCACTTCAATCCAAATTGTCCTTTTGTGTACCGACATGGTGAATGTCAGCACTTGGATGGAGAAGTGCCATTTTGGTTGATAACAGGGAGCACTAGAAAGAAGGAAGTGATCTGTTGAGTGAAGGCCAATCCTGACTACAAATGTTGTTGGAGGAGGGAATGAAGCAAATATTAAACATGTTTTATGGAAACTATGGCCTGAACCTATCAATTCAGGAGCCTCATGCACACAATTCTTGATCTTTCTCCAAATAACTACATCAAAAACATCGATTTCCTAAATTTCACAATATTGCCATAGTTTTTATTGACTAAGGCCAACTAAGAAAGGATTCACAAAAGAAACATTAACAAGTTTTCGTAAGTGTGGTTTTTTTGGATGTTTATGTCATGGTTATCGTGTTCAACCCCACTTTTCCCCATATTTGGTCCCTCTTTTTGTCTAGGATTTATCTAACCAATAAAAGTTGGACCGCTCGATACAAGTACTAGTACCAGAGTACGATGTCCCTAGCCTTTTTAGAATTCACATGTATTTGTTTATGCTATGATCAGACAAATTTGTGATACAACCTAGTCTAGGACTTGTGTTGCAAAATCTTAAGGGAAGCAAAGGTTGAGTAGGATTTGCGTTGGTGGTACTCAATAATTTGGAAATTCAAGTGCCTAATGAAGACCAGGATTTAAATGTGTCTAATGCTCAGTAATATAGTTCTTATTTGGGATTATATGTAGAGAAAAATCTAGAAGTTGTCCAATATGTAAGGTAAGCAAAGAAATCACATGAAGTTTGTATATTGAGTGATTTTTGTTATTGTTGTATGGGTAGAATTAGAAAGAGGTATTTGTATCGAAGGCTTATGACACTACTACATTTCGACCAAAAATCCGACGGCCGTCATGTCGGATTTGCGACACTTTCCTGTCGCATGTACGACACTTTGATTTTTTTTTAAGCATCAGAAACTTGTCGTCGGTTAGCCGACACCTAAATAACTGTTGGTTAAGCGACACCTATGAAACCGTCACTTAAATGTATAGCGTCACTTAAGCAACAGAATATTTTCGACGGTAGTAATTTTTTTTAAGAAAATAGCCTTCATAACCGTCGCTTAAGCGACGAATATCAACTAAAAGCGTCGGATAAGCGACATATGTATCCGTCGTAAAAGCGACACCTATTAACTAAGAATCGGATAAGCGACATATGTATCCGTCATAAAAGTGACACCTATCAACTAAAAGCATCGGATAAGCGACAGTTACAAGTGTCGCTTAATCGATGGATATCAACTAAAAGCGTCGCTTAACCGACACCTGTGTGTGTTTAAAAAAAAATAAAAAAAATCAACGTCAACAAATTCATTACCAGGTTCACTCCATCTATGATCAATGAGTTTCTCCTTTCATGGACGAAGGGATCGTAAGAGAATTTTTATATGAATTAAGTCCACATTGTTCAGGTTTGGTTCTTGTTGAGAATCAAATCCACTACCCTAATTAGGTTGCAGGGCTCTTGTCCGCACATAACCCACTTGTTGTGACAATAATCAATAGCGTCTCTAAACATTTGAGAATATCTCACCAAACAATACTCATTGAATTTACCACTCTTCGGTCAGAATTGAGGTTCTTTTCAGTACTATGTATAAGAATTAGCACAAGGTTAGCAACTGCGATAACTTATCCTATTTCATAACAGCATTAAATCTGAATCCATCTAGTCCTTCCTGTGCATATTGGGTAAGTTAGCTACAAAATTTAGAAGGGAAAGCTCTCGCAGTGTTATGTCAAGAATTCAACCATGTTAAATGAACTTCCAGATGCCTCATATGAAATCCTCTGGGAGATATTCTCAGTAATAAAAAATCATTTAATTTTCCCTCAGTAAGACCCAGCCAAGAAATTAAGACAATGTTAGGAGATAGAACAAGTGGTAACACTTCTGAGGTTGACAGTTCTGAAACTGATGTTTAATAACAGTGTAATTTAGAACAACTAAATCCTCTGGACCAAGAAAAAGCAGCGCCTTCAATAGTGACACTGTACTAAAGGTACTGGAATGTATCACAAATAAAAGCAAGTTGCATATGTAATTGAATGACGAGACAGAAAATTTTGTTGGCATATTGTTCTGAACTTCAACTTATTTTCAAAGTTTAAGATCAAATAAACAAACTTGGCTAAAAGGCATATGCAGAATGGGCATCCTTTCACAATAAGGGCATTCTCGATTGAAAGTATAGTAAATGGAATCAATACACAATTGATGAATGTCCCTGAGGAATGTAATAGAAACCATTATCAAAGGACCATAAACATATTATGTATTAAATTACCAATGGATTGCAAGGGCCGTAAGAGGGAAGAGGTGAAAATAGGAAAGAAGTTCCCAGATGTGAATCCTTGCATGCTCTGATAAAAGGTCTGACAAGAAAGTTCTTAAGATTTCAAAAAAAATGTACTAGTGTATACCTTTGTTCTTTTGAGCAGAGGGCAGCAATATCATCTATCCCTCGATTGTGAGAATTCTGCACAATCACGGGGAGATGAATGTTGGATTAAGGCTGTTCAAAACTATCATACTATCCCCAACCAATAGCCATACATCTTAACAAAAGTTGGGTAATTTTCTTCACATTCATATACTTTGGATTGTGTGCAGGTCTAGTCACAAAGATGGAGCGATCTTCACTAGTGAAGGTCTGGGGATTCAAATCCCCTTTTTTCACAAGGTTAAGCTTCACAGGGCTTCTCTCGACTTGTAAACGTTTGACCTTGATATTGTTGCACTTGACGCTGAACCTGGATTCTCAGTAATAAAAAATCATTTAATTTGCCCTCAGTAAGACCCAGCCAAGAAATAAAGACAATGTTAGGAGATAGAACAAGAGGTAACACTTCTGAGGTTGACAGTTCTGAAACTGATGTTTAATAATAGTGTAATTTAGAACAACTAAATCCTCTGGACCAAGAAAAAGAAGTGAAAAAACAAACTGCCACCCTAGGTAGTGAAAAACCACCCTAAATATGTTCCTTTTATGGCTAATATGAAAGGCTGGAAACAAGTCTGAAACAACCTTTGATGCTACCACAATTTCTTCAGGATCATTGTTTATTGTTTACCAAACTCAAATTTGCACTATTGTTACTGTTTAGATGCACAGGACGAAGGCCGAGTCTTATTGGCACTTAGTCTCGGCAAGCTACATTTTGACTGTAGGGCTCATTCCTTTAAGAAATTACTGTGATACTACTTCACAAACTGCCAGATTTTAAGTATGCCCCTGCAGTTATCCAAGGAACAGCACCTCTCTTACAAACTCTAGTCTCTTCTCATCCAGAATCATCAAGAATGTGATAAAAACCACAAATGCATGCCCATGCAAAACTTGGGGTAACAGAAGGGAAAGCATAATTTTAATTTTTTTTCTAAACTATGTAAATATAAACCTAAATCATTACATTGACTGCTTAAATAGCAAAACATATTTTCATGAGAATTATATTTGACAGACATGGGTGATAACATCGAGAAAGATAGTTTATCAAACGCATAATCATATGGCAATCCTTGGCTACAGACAGTAGCATTTGCAAAAATATACTAAAGCAAATCTTATCATACAAACCGTTGAGAAAAAATTCACCCAGACACACAATGAAGACTGTCATCAGATGGACAAATGCGATTTGATTTCCAGCTACATAGTACAAACCTAATTCATTTGATCTTCAGGTAGAGTCTGGTTCTCCACAGTCCAATTCACATGGCATGCTCACAAGCTTTATTAAACTCAGACACATTCATATTGAACATTAACAAGAAACTGATAGCTTCTGTTGTTACCTGGGAATGCTTTGCAGAAATACCGGAAGGTGACTGGATAACTTGGGGAAATGTGCCAATGTCACCTCACACAAATCCCTCTCGCTCTGGGTTAGTGATTTGCTAATCTCAAGGGGGAATCCATAGATGACTTAAGGCTTCATTGATGAACTTTTGGAGGTGTGTATGACACCAAATCTGCAATCGAACTGCTATTCTGCGCTGTAAAACTCAGAAACCTGCAACTAAACTGTTAGAGCAGCATGCCTGAATATTGAATTTATGATTATAGATGATAAATTAAGTTAAAATAAATTCATACAGATGCTAGTCTCTCCTTGTTTCTACATTAAAATTTGCAGAACAAGAACCTCAAGTTGCCTAAAATGCAAGGACTCATCTTTCCAAAATAAAAGTAAAAAATCGTGACAGTCCATGGAAGATTAAAAAATTTCAGTAATTGTGACAGTTTGTTGACGATTTCCACTAATCATAATGAAAGTCAAGGTTAAGAGATGATAATTAAGTAAGGAGACTTTTAAAAAAGATTGATATACGAAGTCAATTTTTTTGTTGCCTTGAAGTATAGGAAGTATTGTAACCTAGAAGAAAACTGCAATTGAATGTCAGAAATAAAATAGCAACAATTTATAGTTGCACTCATACTTTGTGTGCCGACTGAATCTCAAGTGGCGAATAAAATCCATTAAAAAAGGTGGGTAGCATACGATTAGATGGACTTATTCATCAGAGGATGAACTCGCACTATATAAATTTATAGAAGAACCTAATGCAATGGAGTAATTTCATCCAAGAACATCCAGATTCCAAAGCAATCCTGAGACCTTTCCAACTGCAATAATAGATAAACTAATAAAAATTGGCCTTACTGGGCTAGTAACTATAATGTTTTCCACAACTTCAAAAAAAACACTCCCATAAACTAATGACATGGTTTAGGGTTCAAAAGCATGACAGAGGTAGCTTGTTGGGTTTAAACTCTTAAATGGCAACATTCTCTCTTAAATACTCTTTATAATCCTCACAATACTTCTAGTATGAGAAGAGAAAGGGTAATTCCTCCACAAAAACTAATGCAAATATGCATCATCATGCTTGTGACTCCTCGAGCTAAGTATTTAATAAGAAATTGAATATTACACAACAACCCATGGCCCACTTACCCTTCTATATAAACTGATGGAAGACATGCACAAAAGACAGTTGAAACAACACTCTCTAATATCCAAGAAGACACGAGTAAATTCTTTACAACCTTAGTTAATTCAAATTGGTTAGGATGAAGACTCTTACTAGAGCAAGTGTTAGGACTCGAGACATCCTAAGAGCCAACAGTTAAATAAAACAAGCCCAAACCTTGATGAAATTATTGTAAATTATATTATCTAAGTGATGGGAAACTTTATGGTCCATTAACTGATAGACAGGGAACTTCATGGCTCAAAATGATGAAATGAAAACATGAATAAGGTGTTCATTATGGTACAGCCTATAGTATATCCAACATTTGATATGATAGAACAGATCATATTATCGGTTGCCTCCTAGTTATCTTTTTCCTATTAAGAAAATATTCCACGTGCCTTCCATCTAGAAGCAACAGAAACTCTAAGACCTAAAAACCAAACTTCTTAGAATGACTTATGATTTGACACCAAGGCTGCTCACCATAATGGGTATCTAAAAATACGGTCAAATGTAAAAAAAGACAAACCCTAA
>LPNX010298707.1:108630-119942 GCA_001517045.1 Pseudotsuga menziesii
AAAAAATAAAGATAAAATATATAAGTGAATTCTACATACATTTATGTGAATATATATGTGTGTGTGTGTGTGTGTGGAGTAATTAAAAAAGAAATAAAATATAACAAAAAATACTAAGTCAAAGTCTAATTATTATATTATTTTATAAAGTAATTATATAATAAGAATTCTTTTCTAAACTCAAGTAGGAACTAATAGAAAGTTCCTAGTTATCGAAAGTTATTATCTTCTAAGATATGCTACATATAAATCAAACTAAGAGTTATTTTCAAGAAAGTATTAAAATCTTGATGAAACTAAAGATAACCAACTACCCCTTTCCAAATAATATCTATAAAAGAAAGAGCTAAGAGAGGGCATGGGATCTGATCATTACTTCTTTATGGGATTGGAGAGAATTTCCAAACCCAACACTTAAAGAATACAGATCCTAACTCCAAAATATCAGCAGCATCATCCTTAGGTGTTCTAGTTTTCTATTGCATGTTGGAGCCAGCTCAAGAGAATCCTATTAAGAACCAGGAATGGTTCTGGGTCAAGGTTGGAAGGAACGTGGAAGTTCTAAGGTCATCCGGTTACCACTCCATAGGTCAAAAACATAGTATTTCTTATTAGTTTTGTGTTGAAGTTTGCAGGGTGATAAATCTATTAAAAGTCACGCATTGTAGGTAAGAGGTTTACCCTATGTCAGATTTTATTTCTTCTTTTAAATATGTTTACACGCTCAAATTACAGTTAGCAAGATTTGTATTGAAAGCTGCAAATTATCCTTTATAAACTTGATAAAACATTTATTTTTGTGGATCCATTGACATAATTATTAGTCATGGTACACTGAGTTTTACTTAAAGAGATTTGTAGGGATATGATATCTTTTACCACTGTTTTATGGTTTAGGTTAGAATCTAGGATTTATGTCCTATAAAGATTATGATAATTTATATCCAAACATCCTAAACAACGTTGATTCCACATATAAACCTCAAACATAGGAATTCTTAAATCCTAGAAACAAAAGCTTTTGAAAACCAAATAATTATTTAAATCATTAAAATATAGGAAAAAATCATTTCCAAGCAAATATTGCTCCAACAAAGCAAGCTCGTGATGGAGCTCTGTTTTGTAAACCTAGAATAAATACTTAGCATTTATTACAAATCATCCACGCAGGGTTTACAAATTTATACCATAAATAAACTATAATCTAAATAAACATTTCCATGCCAATGATAAACAAAATAGATAACCCTATGTCATTCACGACAGGTCGAATCTCTTAGAGCCACAAATCTACGCTCTAAATGTTTCCATAATTTACAAGCATGAATCCATAAACTACAGATAGCATTGGCTAAAATCCTATTTAAAATTTTAAAAAGAAAAAAAAAATACATAACTATCCAGATAAGTTAAACTAGGGTATCACGATATCCCCTCTACCAAACATTGAATCCCTTAAAACAAAAATAACTTAGGCGTAGGGTTTCGAATCCCAAAAAGTTGTTTGTTAGCCATCCTTTCAAAAGAGTGGTCATGCTTCAAGCGTTGGCATGAAATCTCCTGGATGTTTTAAACATTAAGATTAAATAAGAAAGAAGATTTAGGGTTATTCCCGTGCTTCTATAGAGAAGCGAAACAAACAAAATATCTTCCACCCAAACAATAAATACAAATAAAATTACCCACAGTGCCATTGCTAGCAATGGCACTGCTAACGCAGAACATATCCACCATAACAAAAATATGTTGTTCACTGGCAACAATTTGTCTAGATAAATTTGAAGTAACAAAATTGAGATAAGGATTTTTTCTAAACCAAACCAACTACATCTGCCCATATATTCCTTTAAACACACAGAGCAAGCTTAAAGCACAAATTGTTTTACCCCAACTGCGTTAGCTACAGGATGGTACAAATACATTAAACAAATTCAAAACGCAACAATTATCAGTCCACAAAATACTTCATCATTCACCCAGCTAAAAACATTAAACCATTAAAAAGCACATAGAGGAGAATGCATGTACAAACTTTCAATTCCAGGAATACTTTTTAGATATATTCTTCACCCACTATTAGATTAAGAATTACAAATTCATTAAAATGCATGAACAAGATCTTAACCACTAAACCCTACAAAAATTTTGAGCATTGTTTCATTCATGAAACCCTTACAGTTAGCATGTAGAAAAGTCGAGATATTTCCAACAAACCCTTGTAGCTCCGAATAGTAATCCTTTAAACAACAAACATCACATCCCCAATTCGTTTCAAAATGCAGAACCACCAATCAAAGCTAAAGGACATTTGAACAGGGGCTTACCAAGTTTGGCTTGATGGTCTTCCCTTTCCCCAGTCGTAAACCTATTCAAACGCGGTACCATCCTACCATGAAACGAGTCCAGAGAATAGGAAATGCTTCAGATAAAAATAAAGAAAATAGAGTTAAAATCAATATGGAGGAGGAACATACCTAAACAGCAATGACAACCCTATAAACACCACAACCCCATTCTCCACACCTTTTCCAGAAAACTACAACTGGCATCTCACTCCCCTCATCCTCCATTTTAGCACGTCAAAGGGGATTTCAAAACCATAGTAATTCGTTATATGCCTAATCCAGTGTGGAAGGAGGACACACGTGCCTTCACATGGAATTCTTAAATGCTCAACCACCTCCACTAGTGATTAGATAACTTACCCACTCCCTATAGTCATTAGTCCCTCATGAATGTTGAATATGTATTACACTATGCATTATAACCTTGGTTTCAAACTTGGTTAAACCTTTAATTGCTTGATCAATTTACCTCTTGAAACATTAAACTCAGCATAAAGTTTGGTCATAGTACCTGCAAACAAATCACTTAATCATGTCTTGGTTCATAATGAACTAAGTAAGCCCAAGTTCGTAAAATCCTTTCATGCCTTTTCGTTGAGTCGCTATTTAAAACCATCCACTCTTTTCCCTTTAGAAGCAGAGGTAAGTTAGCCACGACATTCTAGCTTAAACAAGACTAGGTTATGTGATAAGTTAAACATCCAAGATAAACCAATATGAATTAAGTAGACAGAATGGAAAAATAAACACCAAGGTAATATACACAAATCATCATTATACAAATAAAATGACATAAATATCACCGTAAGAAAATATGACACCATGTATTAATCTACGAAAAAAATCCAGATAAAAAATACAAGTATCTCTCCTAATAAGGTTTACACAATGATGAAGTTAATTTTAGATTAACCTTAGATCTTAACGATTCTATTGACCATACAAAAAAAAAATTATGGATTTAAGGGACATTACAACTCACAACTTAGTCATACCTTTTGCAAGCTTGTAGCCTCATTTCTACCTCTCCTTTTTTAATTGTTTTCATCTTCATTATAATTTTGTTTTAAGGTTCATTCTTTTATTTCCTAACTATTTTTTCCTTCATCCTCTTTGATATCCCTTTCTAGCTAACCCTTTCCTCCTTCTCATCTTCCTTTTATATTCTAACCAAGCAGTTTCTTGCTATAATTTTAACTTTTGTTCATTAAGAATATTTTTCGTAAACATTTGGAGTCTTTCCTATGTTTTTGGGAGAACAAATTCCCATATCATACTTGTTTAAATAATAGATATATTAATCTTCTTGACATCCAAACCTAAGTCATTTTCCTGCTCATGTAATATCATGGCTCATTTAGTGGGAGCCTTCCCAATTCTCTTTCTTCAAATATTGTTGATTTATTCCTTTATAATAATAAAAATGATTAACTACAATATAAGTTGTTTGTCATTGTTAGGAGTAATCAAGACTTAAAATTGTGGTAAATTTAAATAAATATATACAGTAAAATGGAAATCAATTTCTAGATCATTACAGAGTTCAAGCAAGGTACCATTCAAATAACTATTACCGTTGAATTGGATTTCTCATATGTGTGCATGTGTGTGTGTGTGTGTGTGTGTGTGTGTGTGTGTGTGTGTGTGTGTGCGCACGCGCATGCGTACATGTGTGATGAAAATCTCAAATGCTCCAAATACACTTGTCATTGCATCAAGATCAATACAATTTTTAAATGAAAATTTTTATTTGTATTCTCTTTAAGGGGGGGATTTTAAATGCATCATAATCAATGTTAAAATGGGTGTTATTCAACTTGTTGTAACATTGAAGTAACCACGAGGGATTCTTAATCATGATTCCATCCGACTCTATGTCGTACATTAATGCATAGAAAATTATGAGGGTAAGACTTAGCACTTGGATGCAAAATGGAGCTACGAGATTAGATGGTCTTCTTCTATCATAGTTTTGTAAAGCCTCAACCCTTTATATCCTTTTGGACTTGATTCTTAGTTGGATTTTCACAATTTTCCCATTCCAATTGAAGTCCTCCAAGAAAACAATATTCTCATGGCCATTGGGAGCATGCCATTGAAGTGCTTCCTCTATCATAGTGGAGTGAATCCTCAACCTCCTGGATCCTTTTGGACTTGATTCTTACTTGGATTTAAATAATTTCCCCACTCCAATTGAAGTCGTCCTTCCAGAAAACAATATAATCGTTGACATTGGGAGCATGTCAAAGTGCTTTGTTGTGGCCAAGAATGAAAGGCATAAAATAGCACATGCTTGTAGTATTGGAGAATATTTTCACAATAATGTCTATTTCAACTATATTCTACAATGGATAATCTTAAAGCTCATTGTTCATTGCTTAGTGCAAAAGCACCTTGACAATCTCTTGACAAACTTGTTTTGATACAAAACATGTCTGCATGAAATGCCAATTATCAACTTGTTAACTAATAAAATGACAACATGCAAACTACTTTAAGACACACATATAAAAAAAAAAGATCCCACACATATCACAAAAAAAACAATCCATTGGATCTAATGATCTAGTGGAAATAAAGTCCACAACACTACTAAGATGTTTGAATTTTCCACTTTCTATTCTTATTGAAATTTAATAAAAAATGTGCTCTTATCTTTATAATGGGTTCAATAACTGAATCACTCTTGTATGGCACACCATGGGAAGATCCAATTTGAGTATGGTGTTTATTTTATCCTATACATATTGTAATTGATTACAAGAAGATTATAAAATTAACAAGCTATAGGATCATCCGGTTGGATTGAACCTCACGGTGAAAGAAGAATGAACAAGGAAGAAGAATTTTAGTGCTATAATGATCAAGCAATCATGGTGAAATTATTCATACAAGAGGAAAATATTTGACAGCATGACAATAATTTGATAATCATTAACATGTATGTAATACATCCATCATACAATGAAGAGAATTTGAATCCTCTAGAAGTGATTCGAATTCCATGACTTGGACTGACTCCAGATATCACTAACTGTGGGAAAATCACCACTGGACACTCACTATGGTAACTCCAAACAACTAAATAAGTTCACAATCAGTTAACTAACCAAGATAGGTGAGGAAAGGAACCTAACCTCCTTCAATCATGAAAATGTGGCGCTAGGATAACTGAAGATGAACTAATTAATGCCCATCAGAGCATAACTCAACACAGACTAGGGTGAACTGATGGTGGGACTCCCATGACTTAGTGTGGGTTCCTAAAATATAGAGTTTGGCCTCTGATGCTCCTAAACTCATGCAAACTAGTGCATCAAGTGGTATGTGGGCCCCAGATAACTCATACATCACACTAATGAAGTGGAAACATATTCCTAAGATATAAAACTGACATTTAGACTATGGTGGACAAGGGAGTTTTACCAATAATCCTAGTAGCCCCCCCTTAATCCAAACTTGCACAACCTTGGTGCTAACAACTAAGATGAAAGGTCACCCATACAATCTAATCCAAAAAATTAACTATTCAATAAACTGAGGAAATGGGGAAAACATCTTGGGAACAAAACCCCCCCTCAAAATTGAACAGTAGGGAACTGTATCAAGTTTTCACACCAAGAGACAAATTTCTCCAAAGTAACAAACTTTGTGAAAAAAATTCTACAGTCTATACCTCTTTAAAGCAATAATGTAGTGGGATGGTCGTTGTTTGCACTAGTTCCCCAATATAGTGCATGTGAACCTCTCCACCTTCTTCCAATTTAATGCCAAATAGGAGAAGAAATGTTGTTGCTTTTGCAATCAGGCTTGCATCTTTCGAACCTCTGTGATAGTATGGAATAATTCAACTTAGAATTCCATGCCCTGGGGGCTTTCTTAATCCCATACAATGGTTTTATTTCCTTGCATGCCAAGGAAGAATCATCAGTGTACCCCTTAGGTTGTTCCATGTAGATTTCTTCTTCCAATTTACCATGTAGAAAGGTAATCTCATTGTTCTTCAGTGACTCATATTCCTTATCCATGGTTTCCTTCCTTGTTGAATCATCACAAGCCACTTTTTAGAACTATTGATCAGACCTCACCATCATGTAGCATTTCTATGGGATTTTATAACACCTGTCTAGGAGAAGCATATTTCTATGACATAGTGCAAGGTTCTCATCTTGAAACTAAGATCTAGTTCTCTTATTGTAAGATGAATCTCAACTCATGTTCCCAGCATGCTCAATGACTTTTTGAGCCCATTTTGTCCTAGGATTAGGATTAGGGACTCAATTTGGATCTGTATCTATTTGAACTTCATCCTCAATAGCAAGATCTAAATCAACTTGGTCCTCAGCTTTAAATTATGAATCATCACAAGAAACATAATCATATGCAAATGGTTTAGGTAGAATGAATATACCTTCCCTTTTAACTGGTTGCAGAGATTGCGATGGATCTGAGTATGTAAAAAAATGTGAGAACTCATATGCCTTGGAAGCATGGTTTCTACACCTTCCGCTATCATCTATCCAATAGAGACATATGAGATATCCACTAAGACGGGTTCAAATGAGTTGATTTCATCACAAGAAACATAATCATATGTAAATGGTTTAGGTAGAATGAATTTACCTTCCCTTTTAATTGGTTGCAGAGATTGTGATGGATTTGAGTATGGAAAAAATGTGAGAACTCATATGCCTTGTAAGCATGGTTTTCTACACCTTCCACTATCGTCTTTCCAATAGAGACATTTGAGATATCCACTAAGTCAAGTTCAAATACAAGTCGCTTTGGTGAGCCTATATGAGTCATTTGATATATAGACAACAAAGTTGTTGCTAAGGAGGGAACATATATGACATTTTTGAACACTCCATGTTCTAATTTTAGTGTACCCTTCCCTTAAGATTGGATCTGAGTATCATCTCCCATGTGAATACTTGGACCATCACATAGATTTAATGAAGAGAATTATTCTTTGGAGGAAACCATGAGGTTGGAGGCTCCTGAATCGGTGAGGAAGGCCCTAAGATTTTGAAAATCCATCCTTCAATGCATGGAATCTCTCATAATATTCAATATTTCCCCTAGAATCATCCTTCCTTATGCCTTTTGGGAGGACAATATTATGTTGTACAAGAAGTATTGACATCTGATCTATGGTTTTCTTCATACAACTTTTCTCTAAATGGTTTCCTTTCTTACAGTAGGAACACTTGTGCTTTTCGAACCTCTTCTATTTTTCCTTCTCGGAACCTCAGGCTCCATTTGATGGATCAAACTCCTCCTTTGATTCGAAATCATTGTTATGTTTGTCCTTCCCCTTCTGAATCCCTTTAGATTGCACATTCTTGGTATCCCCAACCAAAAGAGCTTGATTCCTGGAGGCTGTGAGCACTCCCATTTGGATCAACTTGTCTTGTTCTTGAATGAGGGCTTCAATAAATGCATCAAGTAAGGGAACTCACCAATTTGGGGTAGTCAGTCTCCCAGAGTGGAAGGTGAATGGAATTCACCAATTTTGGGAAAGCTTGCTTAGAATGGAGAGCGCTGATTGCTCATCCTTCTTTTCAATTCCACACTGCTTGCAATGAATGACCAAAGACTTGAACTTGGATAAGAATTGTTGGATGGTTTCGAAATTGCTGGGCTGAAGAGAAATCGGTTCATTGTCCAAAATGTGGCCTCTCACCTCATCCTGTTTTCCAAATAGTGATTCGAGCTTCTTGCATACTTCCCTCAGTGTTTTTAATCCATCAAGATGGAATGGTAACTCCCTGGAGATATGAATGAACATAAAACCAAAGGCTTCATCCAACTTGTTCAGATACTTTGATTTCTCTAAAGGTTGTTGGGGTTTGACATCTTTTTCCGTTGTGACATTATACAAACCTTTGTTGCACAACACAATCTGCATATTTGTGCTCCAATCCAGATAATTGAAGGGTGCAAGGATCCTCAATGCAAGGTTATTGAATTCTCCATTTTGCAGCTTCAGGAGCAACATAATTCTTCTGAATTCTTCAATTTACCTACATAAATATTTCAATTAAAAGGAAAACCAGTTTAATCACTCTCTACTTCGACATGTGCCCATTATTAGGGAATTTCACACCTAGCTAGAATTCCAAGTTATTAGGGCATTTCACACCTAGCTAGACTTCTTTGGATAGGTCCAAAGGGAGCAAGGAAAATATCACAGGAATTATGTGGAACCCAGTTGCTTCTAGTGCATCAATGGAAGTTTCCGAGATTGAAAATGGCCTGAGCACCCGCTCTAATACCATGTAAAATTAACAAAGCTACATGATTATCAAGCTAGATTGAACCTCACTGTCAAATAAGAATGAACGAGGAAGAAGAATTTTAGTGCTAGAATGATCAAACAATCATGGTGAAATTATTCAAACAAGAGGAAATATTTGACAGGATGAGAATAATTTGATAATCAATAACAAGTCCGTAATACATCCATTATACAATGAAGAGAATTCAAATCCTCTAGGAGTGATTTGAATTCCATGACTTGGACTAACTCGAGATATCACTAACTGTGGGAAAATCACCACTGTATACTCACTAGTGTAACTTTGAACAACTAAATCAGTACACAATTAGTGACCAATGTAGGTGAGAAAATGCGCCTAACCTCCTTAAATCATGCAAATGTGGTGCTAGGCTAACTGAAGATGGACTAACGGATGCCCACCAGAGTATAACTCAACACACACTAGGGTGAAGTGATGGTGAAACTCCCATGACTTAGTGTGGGTTCCTACAATATAAGGATTGGCCTATAAAGCTCCTAAATTCAATGGCTTCATTGGTATGCACACGCTGACCTAATTTCAATGCTCCATTGATCTGCACACTCAACAAGGACTTCGCCACCCTGTGGCACTTGTTTTATTTTGCACTGAATGATTTTAAATTCGGGGTAACTTCAAAGGGGCATTCACTATACTCACAAAACCATATTCTCAGCCTATTTCTGGTGGACCGGCACATGCAAAAACTTAACATTTTTTATTTTGGTAAAACTTTTATGTATAATTCAAATTCAAACATGGAAAACCGTCACAAAGATTTAGGTGGATCCGCAAATTAAGAATTTAAATTTAAATAAGGGACACAAAGCTAAGCACATACCAAATTGCAGAATATTTAAATCCAACTGTTTACAACCCACAACCCACCTTTGTAGCAGACAAAAATTAATCAGCCTGCCACGAAGTCATGATTGCTATCATAGGTTTATTTAGGGATGGAATTTGACGGGTAAATGCTTGTCTCGGTCAATTTACCCGTCAAATACAGCTAAGATTTTACTTAGGCCGTCAAAATCTGGCTTAGAATAGAGAAAACATTTCAGATTTTGATTATTACGGGCAATTTTGACGGGTGTCTACCATTTGAAATTCCAACCCTGGTTTCTAATCCTTGGATCTTAAAATGCTAAGATTCAATAGCCAACACTTAACCTAGAGTTGGTTCGTTAACGAGTTGTCTAAAGAGGGGATTTTTTGACGATGGTTTTTGTTGGTTTTTATCAATTTTTTTGCTATGGAATTTTCAAGAAGTTGAATAACATTGTTAGATTTTACAAAGTCTGGATATTGAGGTTTTTCTATCACCGAATTTCATTTCGACCTTAAAATCGTCTACCCAACATAAAAAAAATTATGTAAATTATATTCATCGAATTCGAGCAAAAATCTGCCTGAAAAGTCAAAAAGTCTAGACAGCCCCGTTCGTTAATGGTAGCCTCTGCGACAAACAATATTTAACATTGATTGCTCGCAGAGTCGTTGTTTTATAGCGGACACAAAGCTAAACATCAAATTGCAGAGTATTTAAATGCTACGGTTCACAAGCAGTCGGGTATGTCAGAATATTTAAATCCAACGGTTGACAAGCAGTCGGTTAGTAGGGTACTGCTCACACTCGTTGATTTACAGTAGGACATTTTGATAGGTTCAACGTACCAACCATTAATACGATAGGATTGACGTAGTTGATGAACAGCCTATTTCTCAAAAACGCGTTGAAAATTTTAATGGTCGATGTCACGACGTGCGATACTAGGGCTCTGAACAAAAAGAATAATGAATAATGTGTATATACGCTTACCGCTGCACACCAATCCGCCCCACAATTTCTCGGAGCTTCTGAAACCCTAAATCATCTCCTCCCTGGCAAATTGCGTCCACGGTATCGACCATCACTACCGTTTTCATTTTTGTTTTCCGACTTGCAATGGCTGCATCCTCTTCCACCGCCGCCTCCTCCGCCTCTACCGCTGCTGATTCCAACAACAATCAGTGGCATCAGGTGTTCATAAACCATCGCGGAGTTGATGTGAAACAAACCTTCGCCAAGTCTCTCTACAATCGCCTTGGCTCGATTGGATTGAGGGCCTTTCTCGATGAGGACGAATTGCAAGTGGGATACGGATTTCCTCCTCAAATAGAACAGGCGATTGGAACAGCGTCAGTGCACGTGGCGATCTTATCTCCCCGTTATGCTGAATCATATTGGTGCCTAAAGGAGCTCTCACTCATGTTGGAGTCACACAGGGAAAATAAGGTTCCCATCGTTCCAATATTTTACGGTGTCACGCCCGCTGAGGTGCGGTGGACGCAGGGGAACGATGGAATTTATGCTCAAGCTCTAAAACGACTGGCAGAGAAAGTTGATCAAGGGAAGCAGCGATATGACCCCAACACTATTGAAAAATGGAGAAATGCACTTTCTGATGTTGCAGACATCAGCGGTTTCGAGCTGAAGAAGTGCAATATTGGGTGAGAACTCAACCTTCACTCTCTCGATATGGTATGGTAGTATTTCATCTTTTAAGATATAGACATAGAGGTTTGTTTCTAACTAGTTCTATTGATTTTATTCTGAAGAACCAGCAATGAATTGGAGCGGAAACTGCTAGAAAATGTGGTTACGTCTCTGTCCCGTATGTTG
>LPNX010298725.1:3525-18411 GCA_001517045.1 Pseudotsuga menziesii
AAAGGCTGATCCCAAATCTATCAAGGACCCCACGAATTAGCAAGGGCGCATGGGCAAGATAAAGAGTGGTCAAATGGCAGCTCATACATGCTTTTGCATGGAGGAAAGAGTGGAGGATGAAAGGGGAATAAAACAGGTTCACTTCACCTAGTCTAGCTTTCCTTGTGTGCTTTAAAAGCTAGAAAAGCAGTCAACAAAGCAGAAAAAGCAGAAGGGCGCCTAGGAGGCCAGGAATAAAGCAGATTTGATTCCCAGGACTTTCCAAAGTGCTCCATGAGTCAATAATGGCAATTTTGACCTATGTGGATAGGAAATTAGCTACTTGCACATGGTGGGACTCATGGACTAGGCAAATAAGACAAAATAAATGGAATAATGTCTAAGTGGGTAAATACTATGGGTTGATTATTCTAACACATTCCTATGTGTTCATCCTTCACGTGGGAGTCATTTTCCTCATTTTTTCATGCACAAAAATTTGTTTTGGTATTGTTCAGTGAGTGGATAAGGAAGATTTATGTTTTTCTGTGTTTTCATGGATTCTTTAATTGATGGGAACCATTTTTTTACCTTGCTGAGTGGCCAAGACGCTAGATTCTCATTTTTGGGGTTTACAACATTCGTTTTGGCTCCCGTATTTCCATACTCGCCTTCAGAAATTAGAAATACAATTTGGATCTTGGAAGAGGTCAATTTTGGCTCTACTGTGTCATTAAAAGATTTTTGATATCGTATTTCTATCCTTGGTGTTTTTTCTCCACCTTTTTCAAAGCTAAAAAACAATTTTGGCTCCTGGGGCCATTTACCCACTTACCATTTCTGATTTTAGCTTCCAGGATGTTTTTGTCCATGTTTGACACTGTAATTATTGTGTATTGAATTTGTTTTTGGCCATGTTAGGGCCAAACGTCCCAAGGATACGAGTTTTTGTTAGTGGGTTGTTTTCCAAACCATTTTCCTCAACCCACAAATTGTGTAATTGTTGTATATGCATTTGTGCTTTGGTCTGTGTTGAACTAGGAGTGGAAACGGGGCTTGACCAGCTTGATAAATATATTGCATGAGGAACCTCACTGGGAGATCTTGAGCGATGATTGTTCCTTACTGCACATCCTGAATAGCACTAGAAGGGAATGCATAGCATGAGGGAGTGTACAACAGAGAAGGCGATGATTCCTTGTGTTTGGTGTGTACGTGTTGGAAAATCCAAGTTAGATCTTCTGTAGGTGTCCATGGCTCTATGGTTGATCTCACTAGCTTAGCAAATAAGCCTTTCCATCTCCTTGGAAGTATGATAAACCCAAACATAGCTTTGGCTTGACTGAGTTTTGCCATATCTTTGGCTATGTGTGAGCCTGCTAGTTTCATGTTCCTTAGGAAATCATGTACAACTCGGGGCTGGTAGCGTTGTTGAGAGATTAAGGAGCACACTAGCCTATGGTTGGGTGGAACGTTGCAGCGACATAGCTGGTTGCGGGACAAGCTTCTTCATAAGATAAGTATTCTTGTCTATTTCATCTCTGCAGTTGTATTTGTTGTTTAATGAAAATGATGAACATGCTAAATGCTTGAATGGAATGTAGTTTTCTTCCTGTATGATAAATAATTATGCATCTATGCATGTTCTAGTTCAAAACATTACAATTTTTATTATGTGTATGTTCATGGGGCTAGTTTACCGGATAGATAGTATTATGGTAGTGTCCTCTTCATTGATCGGAGGGTTGGAGGCATTACAAATCTACTCTAAGATGATTTAATTTAATCTAAGATCTATAAAACATTTCAAATCCAAGCAGAAATGGAAATACCTTTTAAGCTATCTTCAAAATAATTCTAATACTAAAGCATAAAAAAATGAGAACCATTTATCCTAAAATAATCAAGAAGCTAGACTCAATAAGTAGAAAAATACATATTGACACAGAAAGCAGAATAGGTGACAGAAAGTGAATTAGGACTAAATGAGCAGAAACTACATTAACATAGAAAACAGACTAAGTGACAGAAATTGAACTTATGAAATTGATATATCTTTTAATACCTCAAATCTCTTATTAATCTAGTTAATTGTCATTTAAGAAATTTAATATTAGCATAGAGCTTACTTGTTCATCCTAATCTTTAAAATGAGTCACTTCTATCATTGAAACCATTCTAAACTAGCATTTTGAAATATACAACAAAATAAATGTAATTTGCAAAGGATCCTATTATTAAAATCTAGAGCTATATTCTGAAATTAAACCTTGCAAAAAGACAAAACTGAAGTAACTTAAAGCTTAAGCCATAATAAAATGAAGGAAATCTACATATTCTATAATTTAGAATAAAATACAACTAAGTTAATCTCATTGGGAACCCAATTTTACAGAAGCAATGTATGACTTTAAACTAGAATTTAAATCTAAAGCAAAACAAATCAAATCTATAACACTAAAAATTCAAAACAATGATTTTAAATCAATCTACCCTAACATCTGAGCTTGGGTCCTAAATTAGCAAATGTTGTGAATATTATTTCATTAATCATCATACAATAAAAGGACTGATTTTAAACATCTGTTAATCTACTCTTTACAGCCACTTAACATTCTTACTAACTATCCCAGATGCAGGTGACTCCTCCACACATCAGCGACACGCCTTCCCTTGATCTGAGCGATGTACATGTGGTGATCTTCATGTTAACCTCGACCATGATTAAACTGACAAGAACCTTCTTCATCTTCCAAGTGTGGGAGCATAGCAGACCATGACCTCTGCACCTGCGACGTGGGGTGGCAAAGATCTAGTTCAATCGTAGCCTTCAAGGCTCTGCATCGATATTCATGGCTCATACTATGGTAGGAAAGGAGAAGGTTTTGAGCGCGAAGGTGCGGTATTTGGACATCAAGGTTTGGATCTACTCGACTAAGTGTACACTTTGGATTGTTGAGCATATGCAAACTTATAGTGAGTCCACCTCCACGAATTGCATCTTGTTAATTGATACTTTTTGGAAGAAGAAGCACATCAGGGTCAGCATGTCATGACAACGTTGAACTCCATGAAGAGCCACCATGGGGAGAGGTAAAGCAAATAAAGGTTGTAGTTTTCAGGTGGCAGCAGACTATGAACCGCATATCTCTAACAGGGTTCGCGTCCTCATGGAATCTTGGGAGAACTACATTCTAAATCAGAAGCTGGAAACAGGAGAGGATGGTAACCAAATCAATCACTACTAGCTCATGAAGAACATGCTCTGCAATTTAATGGAGTATATGCTTATCAATTAGGCAGATGCCAGAGACATGGTTCAGATGGTGAAGACCAGAATATGAGAGATAGATGCTTAGATCACGGCAATGGAGAGCTCATTCATGTGGAAAGGCAACATGGGTATCTCTGGCCATGGAGGTCTGAATGGAGGTAGCTATCACCGTGGTGGTGGTGGAACCATTAGCACTATAGGTGGCATGGTTCTGCCTACTAGAGGTGGTAGTGGCAGTGTAACTGGGTGCACCATTGCACCTCCTCCTTCTCTATCCTTCCCCATACCCTCGACGGTGGAGCCATTATTTAAGCATTTGAAGGCAATGGTTTCCTAACTTCCTTCTCTATAGTAGCAACATCCTTAGATGCCTCCAGAATTTTCCCCCAACTCACCTAGCCAGTCGCAAGAGGAAATATGGGTTTTCCCCATAACCGAAGAAATTCTAGACATTCCACCTATCTGAAGACCAATCTGTCCAGGTTTTTTGGCTTTTGCATACCGTGTCAGGTGGTTCTTACACATGTGTCTATTTCTAGGCCTTTGTCTATGTTTATATTAGGGTCAATTCCTGTTTCTTTCTTTGGGCCTGCGTCTATGTCTATTTTGGGGTCAATTCCTGGGTCTTTTTTGAGGCTCTTGTCTTTGTTTATGTCATTTTACTGTCAAAGTATGTAACTATGTCAGTTTATTGGACTCGGCATTTACTTTCAAAGTGGAACATTTTTTGCCTCTATCTCTCTCAGACAACCATCTTTGGAGAGGTTGAGGTGTTGGCTTCACCTCCTTCGACCTCTTCTGGTCATGTTGAATTTTTTAATTTTTTCCACTGTATTATAATAGATTTAAGCAACTTACAAAAAAAAACAGTCTTGCTAACTACAATTTTCTCTTCTAATGGAAACATAAAATAACAATTATGTGATACAAGAATTAAATTTACAAAATAAGGTCTTATGGTCTTCTTGGTGGATCCTTGCCAAGAAAGCCTTAAGTCCTTAAATGGCTTGCAGACTGAAATCTAAGCTACAACCATAGTTCTAAAATTAAGAAACATTAATAAGTGAAAACAGATCAACTTACAGTCTAAAGGAACATGGGTATTATTATCTAAAGTAATAGAAGCAACATTGTATGAATTGACCTCTATTCAATTTTAGAAAAAAGACAGCACTTAGGAAGCGCAATCCTTTCATTAATTGTTCATTGTATTTCTGCACCTTGGCATTCTTAATATTTTTCAATATGCGGACTAAAGGTGTATTCGCACCCTGTAGTTCCTTGGCTTTGGTCGAGGCTCTAGTTTGTTTGGGTGCCATTGTGTCAGTCTGGTGGTCTATTTCACTAAGGTTTTATTGTTCGGTCGACTAGATGCTCTGAGGCTCTCTCTGTATGAATTGCGGTGAATGATCCTTTGGCAATCCCGTATTTATAAGCAATGCTGTGGATGTGTGCGTCAATGGGTGTATTAATGGCAGACGTGATGTTCCATCTAGAATACTTGAGTGTGCTTTAATGGTGAATTGCTTTCGGCACTCGATGTCATGAATGCGCGATGGGACTATCGAGGTCGTCGGTCGATGTCGGTTATGAGAATGGTTGATGGTAGTGGTCGGTCGATGAAAATGGTCGATGGTATTATGTTGATGGCCATGATGTCGGTTGTCGAGATGGTGATTTCCTGTCATCTCTTTGTGTGAGTATGGTATTTTTTTTTGGTTTTTGAATTTTTAAGTTTTTATGGCTTTTGGTTGACGGTTATGGTCGTTATATGATTTTTTTTTCTAGTTTCTGTAGCGTTTTAGTCAAGCTCCATTAACGAGCTTCCGAAATACTATGCCATGTAACATCCTTAGTCGGACTGATCCATTGGGATGTATCTCTTTGCCAACGTAAGGTCCCATCCATTATGTGTGGAGATTTTTAGGTTTACCATTTACCCGACTATTGTATAGTAAAGCAAAGTCTCTGACCGATAAGTTGTTGTTCTTGATGTTGCGGTCGTGCCATTCTTTCTGTTGTTGTTTCTGGACTTCTTGATGTTGTATTGCCATTAGTCGGTGCTCTTCAAGTTTGTTGAGTTGCAATAGTCGGTCCTTATTTCCTTGTTCGACATCCACATGTAGGATTTCTGCGATGATAGGTGTTTGTTGTCGGAAGTGTAGTGGAACTATTGCTTCTTGTCCATAGACTAGTCGAAAAGGAGTTTGGTCGATCGATCGTTTATATGCTGTTCTGTAGGCCCATAATACTGCAGGTATTTTCTCATCCCAGTCGTCCTTATCAGCATTACATATTTTAGTTATTCATTTTGTTAATGTTTTATTAAATGCTTCAATTGCTCCATTCGACTGAGGGTGGTATGCTATACTCCGACGATGGTCGATTTGGAACTGGTCGGTTAGGGTTGTGATAGTTCTATTGATGAAGTGTGTTCCCTGGTCGCTAATCAGGGTTAGTGGACACCCAAATCTAGTGACGATATTCTCATAGATAAACTTAGCAGCTATCTCACTAGAACATGTGCCGACTGGTTCAGCCTCTGCCCATTTAGTGACATATTCGACTGCAGTTATGGTATACCTTGCACCCATCCTTTTTGCTAGTATAGGAAATGGTCCTCTGAAGTTTATGGCCCGGATTTCAAATGTCATGCTTGGGTTTATTGATATCAAAGGAATTTATTTTCTAGGCAGGGGTCGACCTAGTCATTGACATCTGTCACATCGAATGACAAAATTTTCGCAATCTCTGTGGAGTGTCTGCCACCATAACCTAGACTGTTGGATTTTCTTTGCAGTCATGTCTGCTTGGAAATGTCCTCCTGCAGGTCCATAGTGTGCTTCATGCATAATGTTTTCTTTTTTGTGTTCTATTACACACCTTTTGAGGATGTCATCTAATCCCATTTTGTATAAAAATTCATTGATAAGACTGTATGGTGTAGCCTTCATAGCTAGGATCAGGTTTTTCTTTGTACTAATTTCTTCTGGTGCATGTCCATATTCCAAGAATTGAGCTATTTCTTCTACTTCTGTTGGGACTGCTTCTATCCGAAATTAATGTGCATCAGGTAAGTCATCGTTGACTCCTGTCGGTTCTTCTCTTGTGTCGATTCGAGATAAATGGTTGGGACTGACATTTTACTTGCTTGGTCGGACAATTACTTCAAATTCGAATTCTTGGAATAGTAGTAACCATCAACAAATTCTTCCATGATGTAGTGGTTTATTGGCACGACACTTAAGTGCCTGATGGTCTGTATAGAATACAAATGGGTTAGCTAAGAGATAATGTCGATATTTTTGTAGTGCAAAGACCATGACTAGGGCATCTATTTTCATTGTTGAATAGTTCCTCTCAGCCTCGTTTAATTTTGTGCTACTGTAAACTATAGGATAATCCATTCCATCTTCCCCTGGTTGAGTTAAGATTTCTCCTATTGCTAGGGCTGATGCATCAGTGTGAACATGGAATTTGATCAACCAATTTGGAAACTGCACGATTGATGCTTCGACTAATTGTCTTTTTAATTTTTCGAATGATATGTGGCACTCCTCTGCCCAGTTGAACTCTTGATATTCCCTTAATAGTTCTTCAATTGCATAGGCCATATCTGAATAGTATCTTATGAATTTTCTATAATAGCCTATGTGACCAAGAAACACCCTAACTTGTTTTGGGTTTACTGGTGGTTTTAGGTCGAGGATAATTTTTATCTTTGCAAATTCAACCTTAATACCTTCCTTATAGACAATGTGCCCTAATAATATCCCTATGGGAGTCACAAATATGCATTTCTTGATGTTTAGGGAGAGTTGAATTTGTTGACATCTTTCCAACATAAGTGTGAGCCATTTGCAATAATATTTTAACATGGAGTATATTGTCCAATCATCAAAGTATACTGCCATGGTCTTGTAAATGCATTCCTGAAATGTTTTGACAACAATTCTAGAAAATACTGCAGGTGCATTTTTGAAACCAAAAGGCATAACCTTGTAAGCAAAGGAGCCAAATTCACACATAAAAGTTGTCATCTTCTAGTCTTCTTTAGCTATTGGCACTTGGTTATAACCTGAGAATCCATCTGTAAATGAGTAGCATTCATGTCCTGCGTCCTCATTCAAGATTTCATCTGCATAAGGGGTTGGAAATGGGTTTGCCAGTGTAACTTTGTTTAGTTCCCTGAAGTTGACACAAATTCTTAGTTTGGTCGGGTCATGTTTCTAAGGCTGTACAACCATTGGACTTTCCCATTCTGATTGGTCGATAGGATAGATGATTCCTGCTTCAAGCATGTTATCAATTTCCTTTTTGACTATCTCCTTGTATTTGTGAGCTAGTTTATATGGCCTTTTCTTCACAGGTCGGACATCAGGTTTAGTATCAATCTCCATTTCTCCCATTTCATGGAATAATCCTTTGAGGTCTTTATAATCTCGAGCAAATACATCTTGGAACTCCTTTAATAAGTTCACTATCTCTGTGGTATGTTCTTCACTCCAGTAGTCACCAATCTTTGCTATTTTTGGTTGATCATCATTTGAGATGTTGAATTCTTTAGTTTTGATTTTAGCATCTAGCCATTCTGGTGATTTGGCTTCATTGATTGGTCCACTTCCTTCTTTGAACTGTGAGAATGTAGCAGGAAGTCAACTACAGTCATTCTATCGATATCTTGTTTGTCGGTTGTTTCTACTTTTAGGATTGTACAAATAGGTTTGGTCATTTCGACATGGTTGGATTTCCATCTAAAGATTTTTCCTTTTGTGTTTTTGTTTTCTAACTGTAGTCTTGTCGACTGTGGTTTTGTCTTTGTTTGGATATTGTTACATTCCATTGTCTATCGGCTATCCTTTAAGAGTTTGTTTTCGATCGACTGGATGAATTCTTTAATATGTTTTGTTGTTTCGACCAAGTTTTCGTTTTGTGGTATAAAGTTGAAATATTTAATGAAATTTTCCCTCAGTTCATGCCATAAGAAGGTTTCACCTCTAGCTTCTTCCACCTTATACCATTGTTTGGTAATTCGGTGAGAGTTGATGGGAACAAGTGTGGCCATGATTGTCGATCCTTGTATCCAAGTATTCTCCATTCTCTTTCACAGATTTTAATATGATCTTCTAGGTTCTATCCTTGAGTGAATACAGGTATCTGAGCTTGTTGGGTTAAATTCTTTCCTCCAAACCTTTTGACAAAGTATGTCAAAGCATTTTTCCATGTCTGTAGTATTGTCTAATGGGTATCCCGCCATCTAGCAGCTTGTCCTGTAAAGGTTTCTACCAGGCTTTGAAGTCACCCATGTTGACCAATATTTTTGGAAACTTGTTCGACATGCATGACTGGTGATTCCCTTTCCTTGTATCTTGGTAGTTCTGTAGTATTTACATTGGTAGGTTGTAAGGTAGGGTATTCCCTAATTCTTTTCTCAAATATTTTTGGGACATTGGACACTATGAAGCACTGTTGGGTGGGATTTTTCTGCACTTTTTGTATATTCCATCACCCTCTTACTTGTGTTTCGTAGTTCTCGATCTCCCAATCATATAATTCGGCGTCTAAATCATAACCAACTGAGTCTTGGTTTCCTAAATGAAGTTCTCCATGGATATTTGGTTCGATGTAATCTACATTATTTTGGATACGGTAGAGTTGTCGGACATCGACTTCTTCATCGATAGGTTTAGTCCAAGGTTCTCCTTGAGATGTGTGAATAGGTACAATGACCTTTTGTCCATTTCCTTTTAATTTGATTCGCTCCTTGTCCATGGATATCGATGCTTTCATATTTCTACCCCAAGGTCGGTCGACTAACACTGGGAAGGTACTGGATCCTTCCTTTGGGTTAATGATTTCGAAGTTGACCTTGGTATAGATTCCCTTTATAGTCGTGTCGACATTTTTCTAGAATCCAATAGGCTCAATTAGGCCCTAGTCGGCTAGTTTTAGGTATATGCCTGACTCATAGACTCGAGGTCTACCCATTTGTTCCCAAGTGTCACGAATCATGATGTTTACTTATGATCCAAAGTCGAGCACTACTTGTCGGACATGGTATCCTTCAATTTCCAGGTCGACAAGTGGGTCGGCATCACCTTTGTCTTTTTTATTTAAGATGCAAATGTTCTTCATTTTCTTTTCAGAGTTGGTAAATTTTATTTCATACAACAAATATTTGAACTGAGAGACTGAGTTATCTTCTTGTACGAGCTGGATTAATTCGTTTATTGTGTTATGTCGAGTTTCGTGAACTTGTTCTTGTCATGCAATTTCTTTGAATACATTGGTTGCTTCTTTGTATGTTTGTGTTTCTTTCAATGGATCAAGATATATAGTTCTCTTTTATTTTATTGATTCTTGTGTTATCAGCTCCTATTTTTTTTTCGTTGTCGAGTTACAATATGCAAATTTTTTGTGTTTATTACATCATTTTTTTGCACACAAGACAAGACATTAACATTTTTCTTTGTATTTATTTTTTCTAACATGGTAGGGCAATACTCTAGTGAGTGATCCCCTACTCCATAGTGGGTACAAAATTTGAGGTCAGTTTTGTCTTTATACAAGTAGTCTGTATACTAATGTCCCTCTTTATAACAGATAAAGCACTGGATGGGTTGACATGGTCGGATGTCACGATTCCCAAGGAATCGACCTCTTCCTCCATAGCCTAGATGTCAATTGTTGTACCAGCACTTGTATCATCGATTCATATCTCTGACCATTCTGATCATTTGCTAAATTGTTTTGCTTGTTGGTTTGCGCAACTGCGTTGGTTTGGTAGACTGCATGGTAATTTTGTTGGTTTTTCAGGTTCAAATGACATTCGACCATGTTATGATTTTTGGTTTCGTAGATTAAACACCAGGATGCCTTTCTGTTCTTCATGTTGAACAGGCAATATTTTGTCAAGTGATCCCCATGCGCGTGGAAAATGTCACAAAAATATTTGGTCTGCATGAATCGAACATCCTATCAGCTGCATTCCTGTCAACAGTTGTCTTTGGAGTGGCTGGCCATCGAGCATTCGATGCACCAAATATCCTTATTCTTGAGGTTTAAATCCTTTAAAGAATTCTGTACACTATCGAATTGTTCTTCCAATATGTGGTCTGTGGGGTAAGCGGGTATGTCCTCGTCCATCTCCACTTGAATAGATTTTGTTAGAGCATCTTTGTAAGATTTGAACGTTTCCAGACTGATGCGTCGACGCAATTTTTGAGATAACCTTGCAAGAAACCACTGGATTAGTAATTTTTCATCTATAACATAGTCCAGCTGGCTCAGAAGGTCTTTCCAACGCTTATCATAGTCACAGATAGTTTCCCCTAGCTTCTGTGATGTAGTTTTTAGTGTTTTCGCTTCCAAGTGTTTGGGATTTGGAGTTTTGGAAAATGATAAAAATTGCGCCTTAATATCAGCTTTGGTTGATCTAGGTTTTATTTTCGAAAAGGTCATATACCAGGTCAATGACCTTTTCCTCAAGGCATCGATGAACTGTGCCATTTGTCTATCTTCGTTTGTAACTTGGTTGGCCTCCCAAGTCGACTCATAGATGAACCAGTGTCATCTGGGGTCCTCATACCCCTCATATAGAGGAATGTGAGCTAATCCATGACCCATGTTTGAATTACTGTCACTGCTCTCAGGAGGTGGTAGTGATGGAGGTGGTGGGGTTATTGGTTTATTCATCTCTACGGGACTATGGTCGACGAAACTTTCATTCCCATCAGTTGTCAATTTTTCGTCGACTGGGAGTTGGTTGATGTCGACTTCTGCTATCGATGGTCCATTGCAACTATTTGTCCGTAGTTCTGAATGTTTTTTGTCTTCTAAAGTTGTATTTGGCGGGGGAGGGGGGGGGTTCTATCATGTGTCGATAAAAGTAACTGAATACTTTGGTTGGAGGGTGCCGCTTGAAAGGTCACCCAATTCCCTTCCTCTGGTTGACGTTAAATGAGGTGTCTTCTAGTATATGTTTCGTCGTCTAGTTGACTCCATATACTAAAATCACCATCTCGTAGTCAGAGGTCCTCTTCGACAATAGTTTGTATCTGAGTACACGGAATCAACGAAGAGAGGGTTGTTCTGTCATGGGGAGCTCTTAATTGGAGAGCTTATGGATGCTCTATCCATAATTCTTCCTCCGTTAAGGACACCTCTTGTTCCACGCCTTCTTCTTGTCGGTCATGACCCGACTCTGGTGGATTCTTTTCTTGGTCGGTCGCCCTAGGAATCCTTCCTCTATGCAGCTCTAAGGCTCTTTCTCTTATTGCTTCCCTTCTCTACTATCTCTCTTCCCTCTCTATTTTTTGAATATCCGACATACCTTCGTATGATACTATTCTCTTGAGTTCCCTTTTGGTCGACTTCTCATTACTGGTGAATGGTATCTATTTCTAGTCAACTAGAATCCACTCTACTCTATCTTGACATATGACCAGCTACCCCCCCATAGCCTACCTGATGATTTTAGAAAGCCCAGATAGTTCGGTCTATTTGCTTAGGAAGTATTCCCACTCCCTTTCTGCAATAAATTTTTCCCACTTCCTTTGTTTCTCCGCCTAGTTAGAGTTTGATGGCAATCTGTGAAGTGATGGACAAGGTTCGACAATATGTCCTACTCCTTTCTCGATCATGAATTTGAACAGCAAGGTTGGTAAGGAACATAAAAATTGCTTGGTGAGATCTGTGTAAAATTTCTCCTTGACTGTTTCCACCGAAGTTCTGTCTTCGAATGCTTGCTCGTCATAGAAGTCATCGACGATTTTCTCAAACCACTCCGACAAGTTTGTTCTACCTTCTTGAATAAGTTTTTCCAGCAACTGTTGTTCTTTTGTCCCTTTCAGCTTTCTCATCCAGGAGTTTCTACAGAAGTTGGGGCACTGATTCAACAAACTTTTCATGCATTTCTGTGAAAAATCTTTCTTTTGCTTGTGCAATTGTTAATATGTTCCTTCGTGCTTAGTTCTACAACTAGTTTGCAATTTTATGTTCCCACCAGTCCTTAATCTCCTTGGTATCATCTATTTGCATACATTTAACACATGTACTACCGGCAACGAAACCAACGTTGTAATCTCACAGATCACATAAGGTTACCAATAATACATACTAAAACATACATATAAAATAGAGACAAGAGATAAGAATAAATAGGTAAAGTAACAGATTATATTACACAAAATGAGTCCACATAACACATAGAACTAAACTGAGTTCTCATCTGGCTTAACAGCCTAATATATATGATTATAGAATGGTTACAAAATAACTACCTGTCGGATCAGTGAATCGACACAACCTTAGGTGGCTGACCTAATGTCTAGTTTAGTTGGTCGACCGACTTAGTCGGCTAATCGACTAAGTCGTCTCATCGACTTAGTCGGCTCATCGACTAAGTCGACTCATCAACTTAGTTGGATGATCGACTAAGTCAGCTATCCTTTAAGTCGACTTATTGACTTGCTCCTTCTACAATACTTAAACTAAAAAGACTAATATAACGACAATTTTTTTTTAATATCCATGTCTAGAAAAGTCAAAATCATCAACAATAATCAATGTTTATATGTCAACATGAATCCACCATACAAATCAAAATGACCCAAACTGTAGTATGAACTTGGATCATCACAAAAATAGCAATATGTGTCTAGTATCATGGAGAAAGCAAAAACAATCCACAATATAAATAGTAGCATCAATGGATACAATCATCATCAACATCCTCCTCCTTATCCTCATCCTCATCATCATCCATCCAAACATATCCATCATCATTTTAATTTCATCCATTTGCATCATTATCAGCAATATCTTTCTTTGGTACATTGGTGAAAACATAATTAGAATCATCATCTAAGTAGTCATGTTCACCATTTTCCTGCAAATACCAAGAAATAATCAATTTAAAGAATTAGTATTAATTTCATTACATAATGCATATTGAGTGTTATATTGCAAATATTAGTGTGATAATTTATGCATTCTCATGAATTTTCCAACTATGAAGATAAACATCATCTCATCGATAAATAGTAACCATACATATTAACGGTATCCACAACCATGCATAGATTCATCCATACACACACATGTACACCATAAATTTTCATATCACAATAGAAGGCATAGAGGCAAGGAAAAACAGACACCCCAATAATTATATATAAAGTGAAAAAAATATGATATCACATATATTATTCACTTTCAACCATTTTTTTCCTGAAGTTGTTATACCATTAAATCTATATATATAACATGTTATCCAATCTATATCTTTTATATCATATTAACCATGGTCTTCATCTCTCAATCGAGTTCATGAATTGTTTACATTGTAATCTAAAATTAAATTTAATATAACATGCTTGATAATATCTGTTCATAAACATCACAAAGAATATTATCATAGATATAGTTTTAACGTAATAATCATATTAATGGTATAACAATCTCCACAAGCTTCATTGGAGTCGTGTTATCCAAGTATCTGTAGGAGGTAACAAAACTCAATTTGGTTGCTTGGAATTCACCTGGTATCCCTAAATGCCCATCGAAAGCAAGTTGAAACTCACCATAACACAAAAAAAAGAGGCTCAGATAAACAAAATGTTAGTTAAGTTGGATTTGTGACATCTGAGTACTAAGAGAGACACCCCTGTTTAATGGTTTCATGAACCGAAAGTTGTCTATTTTGAAATTTGTTTAAGCTAAGTTTTTGTTATGTGACATACAGTGCAATTTTTGCATGATAGTCTAGATAATATTTCAAAAATGTGTTGGCCAAGTCCATGAGAATCACAAACATCTCGCCTTTTTTGAAACACAGCTGCAGAAGGCAATGAAACTCAATTCCATTGTTCTATTTGGTTTTTATGCCCTAGGTTGAAATTTGTCTTGTGTCCCTTAAAGAACTTGATAACCAATAAGAAACTAGCCATGAATAAAAAATCATGGCTCCAATGGATAAACTATCACCTCTCTCAGATTCAAGACATTCAAGTACCATTAGGAACACACTTGTTCGGTGGCTTAATGGACGAAAATTTGTATATTTTGTTGAGTTTTACTAAGTGATGTGTAGTGAAATTTATGTACTATAGGATAAGATTTTCAAAAATGTGCCCAATGAGTGTGTGGGAATCGCAGTCATCTCACCATTTCCCAAAGACACTTGTAGGAGGCAACATAACTCAATTTCATTGCTTAGTTTCGTTTTATGCTCCAAGTTTGAATTTTCTTGGTGTCCCCAAATGTAAATAGTAAGTAATATGGAACTCACCATAACTTGAAAACCAAGGCTCCAATGGACAAACAGTTAGTTTTGTTGGATTTTTGACATCCTGTTAACGCTAAAGAAACCCCTATTTGGTGGCTTCATGGACCGAATGTTGTTTTTTTTAACGATCCACTACAACATATTTGAATTTTAGGGGGGGGTTTCGTCTGCCTCCAAAATTCACTTGTGGAGGCGGTTTTGTCTTTAGAGGCGATCTTTAGAAAAAAACCCCAAATAGCACTGATGCTAAAAGATTCGAATTTTAGGGGCATTTTTGGAAGATATCAAAACTGCCCCTAAAAGTGACTTTTGGTAGTGTTTCTAACCCCCCCCCCCCCCCCAAAAA
>LPNX010298725.1:18840-29677 GCA_001517045.1 Pseudotsuga menziesii
TAAAACTCTATCTTACAAAATTTTAGGGGAGGTTATGAACCCCCCTCATATAAACCTACCCGGGGGGGGGAGGGGGGGGGGTTCAACCCCCCTTGTAGTGACATATGGAGGAAGTTTAAAACCCCCTCATAGAAACATACAAAAACGGTTTGAAACCCCCCTATAGCCATAATAAATCATAATAAAATATATTTTATTTAAAAATATCAATATTGAGATATCATTAGGGAAAAGAGGAATCGAACCACCAACCCCCTTCTTGTAAGGAAGGCATGTTTCCAGTGAACTAGAACCCTTTAAGAATTGGAGAAATGAGTCATATTTACGTGAAGATTGCATCATTTGGAATTCTAAGAAATGACAATAAGATTTAAATACAACCATGCTTAAAATCACTCATTAGCAACCTACATCTTCATATCTAGAGAACAAAAGAAAATGTCACTATTAACTAAACAAAATATTCTTAAATATTACATGAAATAAAATGAGTGGTATATAGAGATCTTCCTAATCTTGTGTAACTCATTGTATATTTTTCCCATGATCCTTTTTAGCTATATCTATGTTCCCAATTCTTAGTTCCTTTCCAGTACTCTAATCTTAAAATGAATGAATCATTCATCAATGTCACTTGGTTTTGATGTCAGTAATGGTTACTAACGCTATAACACCCATTTCAAGCATTACAGCTCTGTCATGTTCGATAACAAAGATGATTGTCTCGTTGGAATCTCCATTTGAAAATGTTGAAATGTAAATGGATTGGTAGTTAGGGGGATGAGCACCTTTCTAATATGGTAAAACTATAATATCATTTGTGTAAGTTGAATTCATGCATCTAGTATTCAAAATTAGTGAAACATGGTTACTATATTAATATAATCCTTTAGCTAATCTTCTAAGATCAATGAGAGCTAGTAAAGGTAACAACTAAAACCAATGAGAACTTATATCCTTACATAACTATCAACGAGATTGTGAAGATCACATTGAATTTTACCAAGCATTAGCAACACTCTTCTTGCATTTTCGAGCAAATAAATTTAGTTACAAATAGTTGATACTTTTGAGGCAAAGTATATCTAGAATTTCAAGCATGAAAAGTGAATTGAGGTATGAGGAAAATTGAAGTGTATTTATATTGGTTAAATGGTTTTACTACTATGGATACAATAAGTGAGTTACTAAGAAGAGGATTTAGCTTCCATTCCAACAAAAGGAGAATATCTTCATTTTAGATTTACATTATAATAAGGTACAAAAATAGGATATGGTATTTGTAATAAAAGAATATGGATAATATATTACCTTTCTTACCTCTATTCTTAATTATAGGTAGGGAATATGAATAAAAAAGGTAATAATACTATAATGTGCATAAAGTACTAATAGGGAATGTACCAAAACCTAAAACACATTAGACATATACATGTTAATATATTGGTTATTCGTTGAGGCATTAATCTACTTCTAATGGTGCTTTATCTAATTTACATGCTCATTAAACATCTAGTTTGTTGTCTAATACCTAATTAGAACCTATGGTGTTCTTATCTTAGTTAGCTCTATATTTATTGCTAACATATATGGTTTTAGTTTATAAACCTTAGTTATGATCTCAACAAAGTCAGTTTCAACAACTAGTGAAAGGTCAACTTAAAGGTTTAAAATAGGATTGAGAATTAAGAAAGATGATGTTAGATTTGGTTCTTATTTATATGCTTGAAATACAACCTTTCTTGAAATCGAACAAGGTGGTATGGAGACTACTACCTTTATGGATGGATAAATTTTGTTTACCTATCAAAGTGGAAATTAGGAATGCTTATGTATTCACTAGTATTATGCTTAGAAGCTTAATGAACTCAATCAACTAGAAGAGAAGTGGTTGGTTAGGAATTTCCTAGGTACATGTGGCTCTGGATTTACAATGGATGTTTCTATTACGTTGTTAAATTCCTTTATTGGTGGATTTGTGTGGTCAACCACTTATAATGGATTTATATTAAAGTATAGTATGTCATTAAGTATAAGGATATGTGAGTACAATGATGATAGTGTAAATGATATGGGTGATTATGGTATAAATGTGATACTTTAGTAAGATGGAATGAGGTATACTAGGAGGGTATTTTGGTAGTGGTATAAATTCTCGTGTCTATAAGCAATTAAATATAGTGATAAGACTATCATAACAACCATTACATTTGTAATAAAACTTCCAACACTAATTTAAAGAATTAATTAAGTTGTCAATAAGGTAGTGGATAAAGCACTTGTCCTAGAGTACACTTTTTGGAACAACAACTCACCTATTGATAAAATAAAAGGTGAATTTGTGTAGATAAAATGATGACTTATATGTTTATTGGGATATAGGTCTACCAATACTTGAGCAAGTAGTAAATTAGACAAAGGCCATGAAAAATGATTCACTAGTGGAATATCTTTGATTTCTATAACTCATTATAAAACATATAGAAGAGTTGATTTACAAAGGTTTCCTTATTGACTAAAGTTAGCTAATAGAAATTATAGCACGGCATCAATTAAGTACCAATTATAACATATAGTTGCATGTGAAGTATATATTATAAAATAGAAGTAGCAAAACAAACCTACTAGACAACTTTTGACAATTTAACTAAAACTAGTGGGTTTGTCCTACAACGTTACCTATATTTCCTTAAGAATATTACCCTTTATAATAACATTGCTTAAAGCACATGTCAATTCCATAAGAACATATGTAAAAGGGATGTAGAGCACTTGTAGAGGCACAAGCTGAAGTAGAAACATCATAAGTTGGAATACTAAGAGAAAAAATTATTAGATAACTAATTGAAACTCATAAATCCTCCTAAAATTAATAACAAACTAGCATAACCTATATATGCATATTAGTATGTAAAAGGGATGTAGAGGCACAAGCTCATGTAGAAACATCATATGTAAGAACACTAAGAGAAAAAAATAGTACATAAGTAATTAAAACACTCATACATCCTCCTAAAAATAATAACAAAACATCATCATAACCTATGTATGCATATCTATTAATAGATTGAGCAAAGCATCACCATGGATATATGTAAATGTAATTATCTACCCAAATTAAAATCAAAACCTTAAATCTACATACTAAATATTTTAAAATCAATCGAATTACTTCATTTATTTTCTTATTAGGGATTAAAACCCCCTAATTCTAGATTTGGCTCCTCTTTTTATTAATACAATGCTATTTTAATATGAATTGAATTACTTCATTTATTTATCTTATTAGGGATTAGGACCCTCATTCTAGATTTGGCTCATCTCAATATTAATCCAAGAATGATTTCATTTTTGGTACGTCTACAAGGAAGATGGCAAGTGCACGAGGTGATTTTATGGTCTAAGGAAAATTTAGCATATCATACCGGACATAGGGTTCCATCACCATTTACAGTGGTGTTCATTATCTAACACTACAAGAACAAGAAGATTCCTTATGTTTTCGAGCTATAATCTATCATTTGCAAAGGTATCTCTCCATCAATGCATGAGGAAATAGCTAGGATTATGCCATACCTCCCACAACTAGAATTTAAAGCATTTATAATTTTTGGAAAACTTGAATTATCACACAGTTTGAAACAACCCTCAACTTCTATATTATATCACTATAATATAAACTCTTTTCATGGAAAATTCTTTAAGTGTGACTCATACATTCACCAATCTACACTTGTGACCATTAATTAGCCATAACTAGTATAGATTCATCTTAAACCTTGATCTATAAAGCCTAGTTTCTAGAGGTATAAATTTTTTTATCTTAAATTTTTTACACATGGATAAAAAAAATACACCTCAAGAAATTTGATGGCTCTCTAAATGTTTGATAGATCCCAATTTAAAATGGATCTATGTTGGTTTTAATTTTTTTATTGAATGAGATAGATTATTTAATTGCTTTACTTTTATTTTTATTTTTAATAATATAATGTTTCTCACAACACCTCTCTCCTAAATTTATCTATAAAACACCTTGTTATTATTTAAATGTATATAAATAATAATTGCCACCCACAAACTAAGGTTGGCTAAAAAGAAATTTCCAAAGTAGGTGGAATCTAACAAAACGTGCCCAAAAAGGTGAGCTTTAATTAAAAGTGTGGGAATATAAGGTCAGCTCTAATTAAAAGTGTCAAAACAAGTTGGCAGATAATTAAATATGGTTATTTGTGATGCCAAAAGAACCATAAATATTGGGTAAACGCTTTATGTAATGTTTGGAAAGCAGGTTGGATCTAAAACAAATAATTGTAAGACAATAATCACAAGCTAGTAACTAATAAATCAGCTCCTGTGATAAAGGGGTCTACGGAATTACGTCGCTTCTTCACCTACCTCACAAATGTCCTCTTACAATAACTCTCTGAATTTATTTTAAATTTGTTCAACAATCAAATGGAACCTATAATTCAGTCTCTCTGAATTTATTTTAAATTCGTTCAACAATCAAATGGAACCTATAATTCAGTTGGGACTACTACATAGTAAGAAAAAAAAACCATCGAAAGTGGAAGAGTGGCCAAAATTAATCCAAAATTGTTAATAACTCAATGCACGGATTATAAAGTCGGCGAAGGGTGTCCATTGAATTAAAATGATGAATCGGAGCGTTGCCATATTAATAATTCAATGAACGGATTATAAAGTTTTCAAATGGTGTCAATTAAATTAATAAAACAGAATAGCAGAGGAGCAAATAGAATACAGTGCGCGGATACGAAATTTTACATAGATTTGAGGTTGAGGTTGAGGTTGAGCGAAGTGATATTTTCCTGGAGACTGGTGACCATGGAGGGCGCCGTGATTGACGGAAAATACAGAATGGAAAGAAAGTTCGGCATTGGTTCACATGGCGTGGTTTACGTTGGAACTGATTTAGACACAAAAGAGAATGTTGCTATGAAGATGGAGAGAGTCGACGCAACGCACGGACATTTGTATCATGAAGGTTTTCAGTATGATAATATGTTTGATTGGAACACTTTACATCAACAAACGGCACAAAGTTCGACGGCTGTACCACGGCTGCCTCTATCAGAAATTGACATGGTGCCTGGAGTCAAAGATGGCCATGGTGCACCAGAGACTGTAAAACCTGCATGAGATGGAGGAACTACTAGTGTATCATATGCAAGAAATAGGCAGTAGTGTATTATATTAGGCAGTAGTGTATCATATGCAAGAAATAGACTAAGCTTAATAAGCGGATGAAATTTAAGGCTACAAGGATGAAAATTCTAGTCTCGAAAATTCAACAACCGTGTTAAAACATTAAGCTTCTATTTTCGGTGTGGCCCTTCTACAACATTGCTCAATTAGTGTCATAACAGTAATTGTTTAGGTGGAGAAATACTTGTATTATAAGATTATATAACTACCTATAATCTTTTTGCTAATTATATATTGTTATATAACAGAATATATACTACTATTGTTATATAATAGAATATATAGATTCATTAATCTAGAAACAACCGTGTTAAAACATTAAATTGCATCTACAACATTGCTCAATTGGTGTCATAACAGTAATTGTTCAGGTGAGGAAATACTTTTATTATAGGATTATATAACTACCTATAATCTTTTTACTAATTATATATTGTTATATAACAGAATGTATACTACTATAGATTCATTAATCTACCAAGTATTAATCTACTAAGTATTAATCTCTGGGTTTTGAGGACACGCCAGATTATGCTTATTTGAGGAAGTTGTTCCGTGATTTGTTTCTTCGTGAAGGTTTTCAGTATGATAATATGTTTGATTGGAACATTTTACATCAACAAACGGCACAAAGTTCGACGTCTGTACCACGGCTAACTCTATAAGAAATTAACATGGTGCCTGGAGTCAAAGATGGCCATGGTGCACCAGAGACTGTAAAACCTGCATGAGATGGAGGAACTAGTGTATCATATGCAAGAAATAGACTAATTTTAATAAGAGGATGAAATTTCTAGTCTTGAAAATTCAACAACCGTGTTAAAACATTAAATTGCATCTACAACATTGCTCAATTAGTGTCATAACAGTAATTGTTCAGGTGGAGAAATTATAATCTTTTTAGGTAATTATATATTGTTATATAACAGAATATATACTACCATAGATCCATTAATCTAGAAACAACCTTGTTAAAACATTAAATTGGATCTACAACATTGCTCAATTGGTGTCATAACAGTAATTGTTCAGATAAAGAAATACTTTTATTTTAGGATTATATAACTACTTATAATCTTTTTACTAATTATATATTGTTATATAACAGAATTTTTATCACTATTGTTATGTAACAGAATATATATTTCTATAGATTCATTAATCTACCAAGTATCAAAGAGATTAAATCTTTGCAGGTGTAACTTTTTTTAAGTGGAAAATTTGAAAAAATGTGTAATGCAATGTTTATGATTTTAATTTTTCTAAGTTATGTAGTTGTATATATATTCAGTTAATTTGTTTAGTTAGGATGAACATTCGCCTCTTACTGAGCTGTAAAATAAGCCTCTTCCAGGTGATTATATAACGGTATCTTCAATCATCAAAATCACATTAAAAATTCTCCAAAAAATAATAAAAATTTAAATCATAAATATAAAATTAAAGCATAATATCTATACATATAAGAACTTTCAACAATCAGATATTTAAGCAATTTTCAGTTGGACCTCGAAAGATTACTATCCTTCCATCACTTACCATCGTTCTTATCTATGCTCTAGTAAAAAATGAATGAGTTGTTCCTTCTATCAAATGGAATTTTCAAATCTTATAGCAATGTGAAGTATAACAACTCAGCTTCGTTGTTTAAATTTTTATAGAAATGTTCTAAAGTAGAGAAAGATGTAGTAACTTTATTCAAGGGATTAAAAGAAATGAGACTCCTTGCGGCTTTATCTAAAATTGTATATATATAGTATTTTTTAGTATTTTATGTTAAATATTTATAATACTTAGTATTATAATTCCATTAAAAGAAATATAAAAAATTGGATGGTCTAATTTGCCTCATAAATTTGTTTTTACAAAATATTTTAATAATATATATAATTAGTATATCTACATAGTTTGTGGTTGGATCACATGGAGGCCTTTGCGAAGAGATCTAGGCTGTTCTTGAAGCTTTGTGCTTCTTGGACTAAAGGGTGCCCCATAGGCGTAGTATCATCAATGAATTGTTGGTGTGTCTGAGGTGTCAATCCATCATGGACCTTTAACCCTCTTATTTCCCCATGGTTGGCCTGGGCAGCGATGAGGTGACTGAGACCCTCAACGATAAGAATGAAGAGGAAAGGAGATAGAGGGTCACCTTGTCTCATACCACAAAAAGAATGGAAAGTGTTAGTCAGAGATCCACTAAGGAGCATGTTGAAGAAGGGCGTTGTGACAAAACCCATGACCCATTCCACCCAACCTTGATAGAAACCATAGGCCTCCAACATTTTCTCCATGAATTTCCAATTTAGTTTATCATACGCCTTTGCTATGTCAAGCTTGATCATCATACGTGGAACCCTCGTGATTTTGAGCGAGTGCAACACCTCTTGGACGAGAATGACCCCATCGAGGATCTATCTACCTTCCACAAAACTCGACTGTTCTGAGCTAATAAGCTTCAGGAGAAGGGGTTTGAGCCAGTTAGCAATGACCTTGGAGATGATTTTGTAAATGATACTGCATAACGCTATGAGTCTGAATTTGTTAGGAGTGTCCCTCCTTTCCTCTTTCGCAATTAGAGTGAGGAAGGGGGAATTGAAGGATTTAAGGACACCCCTCATGTTCCTGGATTCCTCCACAATATCCAACATGTCCTCCTTGACAAGGTCCCAGAAGTGATGAAAGAAGTTTCCATGTGAAACCATCAGGGCCAGGAGCTTTTCCTAGTGCCATTTGATTAACAACTTCCTCAACCTCCTGCATCCCTATTGGATTGGTCAGCATTTCATTTTTTTCGCCAGTGACTACCGTGGGGACTAAGCTGGCGATTCGTTCAATATCTCGATCGCTATCCCCACTATCTTCATTGAGGATCTCAGAGAACTGTTGTGTGAATTTAGCTTCAATCTCTCGTCTGGTTTCCACGCTCCTATTGTCCCTTTTCTTAAGTTTTTGGACTCTAGAACTGTTCATGTTGTGGATCACCGAGTTATGAAAGAATTTGGTATTTCTTTCTCCCTCCTGGAGCCATTTAACCCTCACCTTCTGTTGCCAAAATATTCCCTCCTGCCTTTCCCTTGCCTTCAGATGACTCATTAAGTCCTTTTCTTTGGCTTTCATGTCCTCATCCCAACCTACTTCCATGCCTTGTTTATTGATGAGGTCCAACTCATTTAGAAGATTTTTTTTGTCCTCAAAGATGTTCCCGAATTTCTCCCTGTTCCACGTGTGGATTTTGGCCTTTAGAGCTTTGAGTTTTTGCTGAAAGCGAAAGATAACGGTTCTTGGGGGGGACGAGCTCTTTCCACCACTGATTAACAAGGTCCTTGAAGTCTTTATGTTCTAGCTAGAAATGTTAAAAACGAAAAGGTTTTCCCATAGGAGAGCAAGAGAAATCCCATGTAAGGATAATGGGCCAATGGTGAGAGCCTACAACTGGAAGAACATTAGCCATAATTTCCCCCATGCTGTGCATGATATTTTTAGACACCAGGAAGCGGCCAAGGAGAGAGGCCACTAAATGCTCCCCCCCCCCTCTTGTTGTTCCAAGTGTAGCATCCATTTCGTCTTTCTAGGTCAACGAGCGAGCTCTGGGATATAAACTTGTAGAAAACTTCTTGGTATTTGTCCAAGAATCGTCTTCCTCCCTTCTTCTTCCCAAGGTTGGCAATGAGGTTGAAATCCCCTCCAAGAACCCAAGTTCGTATCTCATTTTTCTCTTTGAGCCAGTTGAGGAAATCCATGAAGGACTACTTTTCGAGGAAACTGCTGGGGCCATAAACATTCCCGAGGGAGCCCTTCACCCCCGAATCTAGGATACAGAACTCTGCCATGAGAGCAAACTTGCTGGCGCGCCAGTCAGAGAGCTCCACTCTCCTAGGCTGCCAAAAAATTGCCACACCTCCATATTTTCTTACCGCATCTAGAGCCATGAGATGAGTGCCTTTCCAAATTTTGTCCTTAATTTTCTCTAAACCCCCATAGCAACACTTTCTTTCTTGAAGGAAAAGAATATCTCGGGATTTCTTCCTGATTTTTTTGTTTAGCATTTTCCAATTCCTCGGGTTGCCGCACCCCCTTATAATCCACAATATGACCTTCATTGAGAACCCTTTTTAACTTCGGAGAAGGCCACCATGATTGTAGGGTAGTGCTCGGATTCGATTAGTCGAACTCCCACTGCTACTATGCTTTGTTTAACCATCTTCCTGCCTCTTCGTAACTCTTCTTCTGGGGATTTCCTCTTACTACCTTTTTGAGCATCTAGGTCAATCCCAAGACTCTCATGGGTTCCTGTTCAGATGATTGCCTCCTGTAGGAGTTCGATCTGGCATCGAGAGACGTAACCTTCACCCTTCTTCCCACATTCTTCTTGAATCGCCTCTAGATCTACCTCACTGAGTTCCATGTCATCTCCTTCTTCCTCCTACGTCCCTTCCATATGCTACATGTCCTCTTCCTCTGGTATTTTGATGAGATTTTCTTGCTGGTGTGTCGCAAGTTTTTCGGTTGGGAATTCTCCATCCTCGTTCTCTGACCCTAGATCCTCGAAGGGATTTCTGGGTCTCTGCTCCTTTGTTACTTGATCCTTTCTAGTATTGGGTTTTCCTCCCCCTCTACTTCTTCTTTTGTTTTTTACCTGTGTGAACCCATCCATTTCAAAGTATTTATCTAGAAGGGGTGCATATGTATCAGCTCCAGGACTTAGTTTGGGGCATTTCCTTCCAATATGACCATAGTCATGGCAGTGATGACATCTACAGGGAAGTTGCTCATAGTCGATGGGCTCGGTCCATTCTTCGTCTTCCCAATTTAAACTAATTGCTTCTCGGAGTTCTTTGGAGAGATCCATATAGACATAGATTCAAGCAAAGGATAGTATACCTTTGGATCTTGGTTTGTTCTTCTATTTTTATGAATTCCCCCAGAGTGTTCCCTATATCCCTCAAAGTCTCCATATCCCAGTACTCACCTAGGAGAGATTAGAGGCAAATCCAAACCAGGGTGGCTATCATATCCTCTGTTTCTGGGTTAAAATTCTCCTTCCATGGGCGAAGAGATAACCGAGCCAAGAAGAAGAAGTATGGGCCTCCCTCCATGACTCTATCTCTATTTTCCTGGTTAAAAAAAATGATGGTAAAGAAACCCTTTGATCCTAACTGAAGTTTGCAGTGTCCTTTAGGGTTCCACATGCTATTTATCCATTTAATCAAATCTTTCTCCTTCGGCCATATCCCCACAAATTTCCCGATTAGGGATTTTTCCTTCCATGATTCAATATTGCCTCTAACTGCCTCAAATCTGATTTGAATTGCTAGGATGGAGGCGATATTTGGTAGGAAACCTCCCAGGCCAGCCTTCTTGCCTAATCTGGTTCTTGGGTGAGTTCCGCCTTCGGTTCCTTCCTTGTCTAACTTCTCCCGACCAAGCGTGGTATCCCTTCCAACCAGAGCAGCGTCCCCTTGCCCCGATGCCGCCATGGCACTCTGCAAGAGGCCTAGTACTGTCACTCGCAGGAAGACCAATGCGGCTTGGATGCCGCTTGCCCAGTCTCACCTAGGTGAAACCCTAAACACCGTCTCCTTCAACTACGAGCTCGTCCGCCACC
>LPNX010298742.1:0-16676 GCA_001517045.1 Pseudotsuga menziesii
ATTGTTTATTTCTATTGCATATTGGAGAAGATTGATTTCTGGAGTCTAGCTGTCTGTTGTGGTACCCCAAGCCATAGGAATTTCTCTCCGTAACAGTCATATCTGCATTTAAGGAATTTATACATAAATTTCTGGAAGTCTACTTTGATGATTGGACTATCTTTGGTTTATTGAAAGATCATATATCTAGTTTAAGACTTATGCTAGACAAGTGTAGACAACATCATATTTCACTGAACCTAAAGAAGTGTATCTTTTGTGCACCTTTTGGAATTCTGCTAGGTCACATTATATGTAAGCAAGGATTGATGATGGATCCCGCGAAGATAGCCATTATTGTGAACTTGCCACCTCCGAAGTCTGTTAAGCAACTTCACACTACAGTTGGTCATACTGAATATTATAGGAAATTCATCTAAGGATATGCTCAGATTATAGCCCTTATGGAAAAGCAATTAAAGAAAGATATTAAGTTTGAATGGACACTTGAATGTCAGGAAAGCCTGGACATTTTGGAAGAAAAGATGGTAACTGTCCCTATCTTAGTAATCCTTGACTGGAATAGGGAGTTTCATGTTCATGTTGATGCATCTTCGATTGCTTTGGGTATAGTATTGGCTCAGTCAGGTGAAAGTATTATTGACCACCCTATTGCTTTTGCAAGCAGAAAATTGTCCATAGCAGAAAAGAATGATACTACGATAGAACGAGAAGGTCTAGCTATGGTTTATGCCTTACAGAAATTTCAACATTATCTGTTAGGACTCATTTTAAGATGTTCACTAACCATTCTGCTTTGAATTATTTGGTTAACAAGCTTGTGTTAGGTGGAAGGATATGTAGATGGCTGATTCTGTTTTAGGAATATGACTTTGAGATCATAGTTAAGCCTGGAAGACTTAACCTAGGGCCTGGCCACTTATTGAGGCTCAAGTTAGGAGAAGAGCCCACTAGTTTGGATGAAGGTCTTCCTGATGCCCAGTTGTTTTCCATTCAAATGGTTGATGACTATTTTCAGGATATTGTTCAGTACTTGTCTACAGGTTTTACACCTGTGGAGATGACAACACAGCAGAAGAAGCAACTGGTGGTTAAAGCAGCTAACTTTAATTTAATAGCAGGATAGCTATATAAGATGGGGCCAGATGAAATACTGCGCAGATGTGTCCTGGAGCATGAAAAGCCATTGATTTTGGATGAGGCACATTCTGGAGCGGCAGGAGGTCATTATGCGGGAAAAGATACAGCTCAGAAGATTCTGACAACTGGATTGTGGTAGCCTACGATTCATAAGGATGCAAGAGAGTATTGGCACAACTGCGATATCTGTCAGAGGATAGGCAAACCATCCAGAAGGGACGAGATGCCTCTGGTTCTATAGGTAACTTTACAAGCATTTAAAAAATGGGCTATTGATTTTGTTGGACCTATCAATCCCCCTGCGAAGAAATCTGGAGCAAGATACATTATTACAGCAACTGACTACCTTACTCGTTGGGCCGAAGCTCAACCAGTCAAGAACTGTAGTGCTGCGACAGCTGCAAAGTTCATCTTCGATAATATCTTGTCAAGATTTGGGTGTCCTAGAATTCTTATGAGTGATCAAGGATCACACTTCCTAAATAAGACTATTCAAGCATTGACTAAAGAATTTCAAGTATATCATCAGAAGAGTACTGCCTACCATCCTCAAGAGAATGGAACTGTTGAAGCCTTTAACAAGATCCTTGAGCACGCTCTGATGAAGGTTTGCAATGTTAACAGAAATGATTGGGATCTTAGAATTACAGCAGTATTATGGGCTTATAGAACCACTTGCAAGAATTTGACAGGACATACACCTTTTAGGCTGGTCCATGGACAAGAAGCAGTCATGCCCATGGAGTACATTGTTCCTAGCCTCAGAATATCTGTCTTCACAGAGATGGATGACCCAGCTATATTGAAAGAAAGGCTGGCAAAGATACTAGAACTCGAAGAAGACAGATTCATTACAGGTTTCCAGCAGCAAGTACAGAAATCTAGAGAAAAAGCATGACATGATAGGCACATTAAGAAGAAGCAATTCCAGATTGGTGATCTTGTGCTCTTGTACGACAGTAAATTCATGAAGTTCCTAGGTAAGTTCAAGACACATTGGAAAGGACCATACATAGTTCAGGAAGTTACCGATGGTGGTGCAGTCCAGTTAACTATATTGAATGGAGAAATTTTACCTTCCATGGTGAATGGAAGTAGATTAAAGAAGTACAGGGACAAGATGGGACTCCCTAATCAGAAGTAATAGCAAGAAGGAGAGTCTAAGTACCAAGAACAATTGAAATTGGGTACTACACTATAATGAAGTTGTTCTCAAAGCTACGAAGTGTTGAAGGCTGTCAAAGTTCGAAGGTTGAAGTTTGGTTGGTGCTTGGGTCAGGATGGGTCGAAGGTCCTCATTGTGATGAAGTTGAAGTTAATGGTTGTGTTGAAGAATAAAGGTCTGTTGCAGCCTAAAATGTGACTGATGGGACAAACTAGATTTGGCGGCATCGGCATGTGAGCTGCCTTAACCGCTTGTAATGATGAGATTTTGGGAAATCTAGCGCCATGTGAACAGGATTTACCGCCACTCCATCAGATTTGGTGTCTGTAATGCACCATGATGGTAGATTTTGTTGTGGGATCCTATAAGAAGCCACACAGGCCTGCGACTCCTGCATTATGCATTTCCTTGAGTTTACAGTTAAGACTATGTCGAATGATCGCGAAGTCCAGGAATTGTTATGAGAGTTCAGGGAGAGAGGTCTGCAGAACCTTATCAGCAATCCACCTACATCTAAACTCCCCCAGTGCTGCATCCACCTATGCAGACATGTTCAACCATGAATAAATTTAAGGCAGAAGTTCTCTCTAAATAGAACGAAGAAAGGAAGAAGCCCTCAGGAAAGACTCTGGAGGATCCCGAGATGTATCCTCCTGGCTCAGCAAAATGAAGGCATGCTGTTTGTCTTATGAAAAAGTACATTGGCATGCAATCCCAGGGGTACCATCTGTTTAGGACCCAAAGTTGTGGATGGTCAAATGTTCGATAGGACATGAACGGGAGGCAGTTTGAGGGATGGGGTCACTGATAGACTTAGAAGGCCCAATGATTCCCATGACCATCATAAATATTGCGAAGGAAGACAGCAACATAAGGAACATAGGTATTCTGCTACGGATGAAAGATGAAGGATCAAGCAAATTGCGGCCGTGGTAGAAGTAGCAGAAGGGATGATGATGATGACAGGCATATAAGGGAGCAGGAGGGCAGGAGAATTAAAGATGATGGTTACAGAGATGCAGACGGATACAGAACCCGATAGAGTGTGAAAGGAGATCATATAGAAGGAGCAAGTAGTCGAAGATATCATGCACAGCCTCCACAAGCAGTTCACTATTGTCGCCAACAAGATTCTGCCACCAGACAAACAACAGAGTGTCCCGGGACGAGACACTGGTGAGTCTTAGGGGCCTGTTGGGGCGTGCACCTTAACAGTCCTTAATTTTGGTAATTCTGCGGTTTTTGTGGAAGCTTGTAAGCAGAGTTGTGATTCAAAATAGTCTTAGGGGTGTCGGGGTTGAATCAAAGGCCTCTTTTTGTAATTGTCCATAATTTTTGGGTGTAAGCCCATGATTTTGTAATAGTGCACTTGTATAAATAGGCACTCATGTAAAGATGTCAAGATCATCTAATGAAATGAGGATCATATGATGCAAAGAAGTTAGATCTATTTTTGGGTTTTAATTTCAAGTCCCAACTGTGTGCGTGGACGACCTCTGCAGCTATGTGCACAGAGGGTTTTTGTAAGGAAAGGAACTGCAGCTGAGTGTGCAGCTTAGATATTGTAAGAAAGGAATTGCAACTGAGTGCACAGCTTAGAGATTGTAAGAAAGGAACTGCAGCTACGTGTGAAGTTAGACTTGAAGGGTGGATCTGCTATTGAGTGCACAGATTAGAACCGTTGTTGTGTAAAAAGTTGAATAAAAGCGCAATTTTGTGGACGTAGCGCCTACACTAGGGGTGAACCACGTTATATCTTGTGTTGTGGTTCTTTTGTGTTGTTTTTGTTATGGTTTCATTTTATGCATTGATAAGTAGATAATTGATAAAGTAAGATAACTACTAAATAATAACTTTCTTGTGAGTTCCCAGTTAAGGGTTAAGCAAGAAACTGTTTGTTCATCTAACTACGAAGCTATTTAAGTACAAGTCGAAGCTCTGTATTGTATGATTATTATTTGTTAAGGCTAAAGGTACAATAATATCTCTCTTCTACTTGCAGAAACCTGGTTCTACGGCACCCCATAGCTATTTCGAGTGAGACTACACCTGTTCGCAGGTTGTTGCCGAAAGGGCCAACACTGTGGGTCTTTTTGTTGGTGCGAAGTTAATGGTATAAAACCCGGGTCTTCCCTAAGCCCAACACTTTGAACTATACACTTCTTTCAATGAATGTTTTCAAAGATGAGGGATAAAATAGCTTGTATCCCTTTGTGTATTCATCATATCCAATTATTATGGAGTCCTTTATTTGAGTTTTCAAGTCCTTTCTCTTCTCTAAAGGAATTCTACCCTAATCCTTTGGGCCAAAAACCCTAAAATGAGAAACATTGGGCTTGTCACCACTCCAAGCCTCAAATGGAGTTTTCTCTTCCAATGCTTTGTGTGGAACTCTATTCTAAACATATGCAGCACAAGTGATGGATTCATCCCATATATTAGGAGTAAAATCCTTATCCTTCAACATGCAAGCAGTCATCTCCTTCAATGCTCTATTCTTGTGCTTTGCAACACCATTTTGTTGTTGTGTGTAAGGCATAAAATGTTGCATTTGAATTCCATTTTGTTCACATAGCTGCTGTAGGTTATTGTTGACATAATCCTTTCCATTACTAGTACTTAAGACCTTTATTTTATTCTAACTCAAGTTCTCAATTAAATCCTTGAAGACTTTGAAGGTCTCAAACACTTCATATTTTTGCTTGAGAAAATACACCCAACGGTACCTTGAGAAATCACCTATGAAAGTTAAAAAATACCTTGAGTTACCTTAGGAAGGTGTGAAAATAGGTCCTATTAGATATGAATGGATCAAATCAATAACTTGGACAACCCTTCTTTCCTTTCCCTTGCCATATGTTCGCTTTGCATTTTTTCCAACTACGCATCCCTTGCATGTGCCTTTGGAAACCTTGATGCTTGGATGCCCTTCAACCATGTTTTATTTACTTAATGTTTGAATATGATTGTAGTTGAGGTGTCCAAACCTCTCATGCCATATATTTCTGGTCTCACTGGCATGTGTCAAGATTGAATTCCCTTAGGAGTAAGGAATAAACTGAGAGAACTTATGCATCCTCGACTCATGGTCTGCAATACCCACTGCAACAACTTGGCTTGTAGAAATTTTTAATATTTACATATCATCTTAAGTAAATGTTACTCTCTTGGATGTACATGTGTGTGTCATTTTATAGGAAGAGATTAGTTTGGATGCAATATTAGGAACATACAACACATTTTTGAAGTACCGATTGCCAAGGTCAATCTTGCCAATCCCTTTTCCTGGGATCTCAGAGTCATCACCGATGAGTATGAATGGACCACTTTAAGAATGTAGGGCCAAGAAGGAGTCTTGATGGAATCCATGTGTCTTGAGGAATCTTAATCTATGATGAAGGAAGAATATCCTGAATATCCAACAACCAATGCATGGCATCCATCCTTGTTCTCTAAGCTTGAACCTCCCTCTTTCTTCCTTGCACCTTCTAGAAGGGGAATGTTGTTCTTCTCAAGGAGTTGTTCCATTGTGTAAATCATTTTGTTCATGCATGCACACTCTAGATGCCAATATTTGTGACATTAAGTACATTTTTTCTTCTCTTTCTTCTTCTTCTCTTTGTCCTTGCTAGGATTCGAACCCCCATATGAAGATTTGGGATTCTCCTGCTTCCTCTTCTCTTGCTTCTTCGAATATTTGGATTTCCTCTTACCTTTGGATTGATTCGAAACACTAATAGAAAGGGATTGATCCTTGATGTATTTGATGGTACTCATTTTCACCAATTTTTCTTGTTCTTGAGTCAAAGACTCCATGAAGTCTGTCAGTGAAGGCATTCTCCAATTTCAGACTGTGAACTTGTCTAAGTGGAATGTGGAGAGAAACACTGAATACTCATGGAATAACTTAAAAAGAATGGAAAATATCAATTTCTCCTCTTTCTTCTCGATGCCACACTTTTTAAGTTGAATTACCAAGGATTTGAAATTTTTGAAGAAATCCTGGATTGTCTCAAAGTGAGTTGAGCTCAATGTGATCAACTCATTTTTGAATTGGTGTCCTCTCATCTCAACAGTATTCCCAAATAGTGACTCAATATTGATCCATATTTCATTGGGTGTAGTAACACTATATACATGGAATATAAGGTCCCTTGAAATATTGAGACAAAGCATCCCAAATGCCTCATCCAACCTATTGAAGTACTTTGATTTTTCCACAACAGAGTTAGGCCCATTCTCAGTCCCCGTGGTTAATTTGTAGAGGCCTTTCAACCTCAATTGGATCACAATTTCATATTTCCATTAAAAATAATTGAATTGGGTAAGCAATATATGAATCTACTCCATTTATACTTGCACACTGAGTGACAAAGACACTAGAACTACCTGCAATTCAAACACTCGAATTTTTCTGGAGGAGGCCATAGATAACAACTTGAAATATATGAATTCTACTTGAAACTCAAATATATTTGATACCATGTGAAAATGTGATTCACAATAATATATAGGAGCTAAGGGAATCCTCACAACTCAATAATTTCACAAACTATGCAAAAAAAAACAGTGAAAAGAGAAAAGTTAACACATAGAAATAATGCTAATAACTGAAGTTTCTATTACTGTCCAACATGTAAATATGTCTAGAACATGAATATAATACAATAGGTGAAAGGAGTAAAATTGGAGGCATACATGTGGCATCCTTATATTGGACCTCAAACCCCCCTAGGTGGAACAATGAGCTCCCAAACCACCTCAAACAATCACGAATGGACATGTGAATGGTGGTGAAGCATGCTAGGACATGAATGAGGGTAGGATATCCATTTTGGAGTGAATTGGTGAGTGGGAGTGTCTCTAGGAAGTAATAAATGGTCCAAAAGAGCTAAAAATACTCAAATACAATGCATGGGCATCTCTGGTCAAGTTAGTTCCCTATTTTAAGGAGTGGGAGCACAACAAGGAATGAAATATTATAAATGAAGGTGCATGTGTATCCTAAATGATCATATGTTAGAACTTGGGTGCATAAATGAGTCTAAAACCCCCAAATACGTTTCTAGACCAATATAACCAAGGTTTGGACCATATGACATAAGTACAAAACAAATGAAAGTGTGTCCTAGGTGTATGTGACCATGGTACTAGGTGGTATGATGCTTTAACAAAAAAATTATATCATACCATTGTTTGAGCAACTTGTGGAGAATGTTTTGGAATAAGTTTTGCAAGGGATGAATCTATGAGCATGGCATTAGTAAAGGGAAGGATATATAGTCCCTACTACAAGGAAATGATATTGTGCACCAATGCTTGAAGGAATAGGAGTATGAGCCTCCTAGGGAACCCAAAAATATGCAAATGGGGATGTGATCGAGAGGGGTCAGGAACACCCTCACTTGGAGAAGAATGTGTTTGAGCTTTATCAAGAACCATACCAGAACAAGGACATCAGGTAGATGGGAGGTTGCATACCTGTTGTAAAATTTATTCCAAGGTATGAAATAGATTCTCTTGAAAGAGGCTTACATTTAGTACATGTAATGCCATGTTGTTATAGAAAAAATTATGGGCATCTTTCCCAGTGAGAAATACATATGATGGTGGATCGAAGAAAAATGGATATAGAAGGGGAAAGTTGATATGAAACTAGGATCCAAGGGGTTTTTTACTGTAATATTTACAAGCTTCGAGGGCATAGATTGATTTCTTGAAAATGGACCCTATTTCTTTAACTCACCAAGGATTTATTTGAAGTTATGGGAAAGCAATTTTATCCCAAACAAAGAGGACTTCTAATAAACCCTAGTATGGATCTAACTCTATGAACTCTACCTTAGTAGTGTTGGGGGGCGGGGATAAACTCTTGCTAGTATTGCGAACACAATGAGCATGCATCTCCATAAAATATTCAGAAGTTACCAAGAAAGGACGATACAGCTCCTATGCATGTATATGTGTATATATGCAATTTATAGGTTCCCTTATGGACTCTATATGTCTAAGCTATCATGGTACTAGATGGATCAAATAATTGAACTATGAACATATTCCCTTAAGATGCCTAAAATTCCATGAACATGGATATAAAAATTGATCTCATAGGAATCTATGGACCAAGGCAAAACTCACAAATAGATCTCACAAACAATTTACTCAATATTGACATGAAATGGGTTGCAGTTTTATAATGATTTCATTAATAAAAAAGTAAATGGACACAATATAGATAATTATTACAATGAAATACAATGCCATTAATAGCCAGAAAATTTGAATTCATGAGAGGAAATTTGAATTGATTAATTCCATATGACTGCATGGATAACTGGACATGTCTAAGTCACTATCGAATCTTAAATAGCTAACTCTAGTTGTATAAATCAATGGCTCAATTAGTTAGAATCAGTTAAATTGGTATAAATAATGTGGTAGGTTAGGAAAGGAACATTTCCACATGCATCCATGCAAGTACTGGCGCTAACTGGATGTTACTGACTCATAACTAGGCTTGACTAGTCACCAACTAAACTCAACTGAAGGAGGTTGGTATTAACACTTTATTAAATTTTGGTCATAAGATATACCCAGGAATTTCAACCTAATCGGAAGGTGTTGGGAAGGTAGCTTAGTGTTCATAGAAGGGGCTGATGGCACACACAAGATAGCCCTCAGCCATTGGAATAAGCCTCAGTGGTGAAAGTTGGAAGCAACAAAACAGTCTGTGGATTGGAGCAGCAGGGTAAATAAGAGAACATTGGGTGCGTTGAAGGAATTAAGTGGGAATCATGATCGAAGGATGAGATTGATCGATTGGCAGATCAATGGCGTCAAAATATTTCACACGACGAACATGCCCGACCAAAGCCACTTTTTAGGATTGCGAAATGGTTTAAAGGATGGAGGCATCCAATGATCGAGAATGAGATCCAAGAAGATCCACGGTTGAAATTGATTTCGCACCCCAGAGTTGTGAGGATGCAGCAGTAATCATGGATTGCGAAAAGTGGTATGGGATGCTTTGATCGACGGTCCCTATAAGAATGGAGGGAGATCGGCAAATATAGTTCATTTTTCTATCTAGATTACCACGGAGGGAAACAGAACCTCGCTTTGTGAAGAATGGTAGGGTTCACCCAGATCAATGGTTATGAAGAAAATTGGTCTTGATTAATGGTTGAGCTGCCCACGTATGAAGTAGAGAAAGATGTAGCACAAGGAACCTCACATACCTATGGTTCAGATCGCAAAGAGCAATATCTACGGTGCAAGCCACCTGGGAAGGGCACAAAGTTTATGTTGTGTGAAAAGCTATAAAGGGATCTATGTGAGGTTGCAAAGGTTTGTCTTTTCTGAAACCTTGAATCCGTCAAATATCCAACCACATCCAGAGCACCAGCATGGGCCAACGAGGATATTATGCTGCAGAACAAGGTAGGCCCCTGATACCCTCTCAGTACTGTTTAAAAATGGACAGAATAGAAGTGTTAGGGGTGAGAGATGATGTGGAACCTAAGGCCACAGGTTGAAGGGCAGAAGAGAGTCTGGTGGATGAGAATGCAAATATTTTTAATACTATCCTGGTGGGAGAAGCTATTGAAAATGCCAGGGGAAAACTGGAAACTCTTAAGGACCGAGGTGGAGATACGTGCGGTGTTTTTAAATCTTTCTTCCATTTCTTCTCTGTTGGCCAAACCCATCATTTCCCTGAGTTTGTCGAGTGGTGCACAGAAAATTTCTCTGCCACCAAAGGTGTCATTATGAATAAATCAAAGTCTAAAATCCTTTGCTCGGTCCAAGCTGTGGTCGTCCACAAAACCCTGCATATCCCAGACGAATTTCGTCCATATATCCCAAGACGACCACGAATAAAATATTATACATTGTTTTAGAGAGTCTACAGTTGAAAGTAAAGAAACCTTCTTGGAGGCCTGTTCTAAACCCAATAGTGAACCCATCGACTTGTCTTACCCTATTGACCTCAACCAATTCAATGAAGAAACTCAGTGGTGTATATCCCTGGCCAGTCAATTTCTAGGTCTAGATATCGACGCTTATGTCACTGAGTCATTATTGAGACTTTTGTTCATCCTGAGTACTTGTCCGGCCGAACTTGAATTGCTTGGACAATCCTATCAATCTTGCTACCTTAAGTTTGATGAATTCCTAGCCGAGAACATCCGTTCTCAGTTAGCAAATTTCCACGGCACTAGAATGTCTAGATTCTAGTCCTTTTTGTTGAGAATGTTTATAGCATATAATGAGGAATACCTACAAGTACCAGGGATGGAAATCACTGTTGATATGGCCATGGATTACTGTAAATTCATGAACCAATTGATGGCCAAAATATACGAACTCTTCTTTCAAGAAAGGTTACCTAGGGTGTTTCCTGAGATGAGGCAAATGCTGCAACTGTCGAATAGCAAGAATATAGGGGATTGGTTCCACATAGAATTTGGAATGACCATAAGGTTGTATGGCTTCATACATCCACCCTACATTCTACTCTCCTTTATAACTGCCAGGGTTTTCTCCCTGGAATTGATCCGACAAAAACTCATTGTTGAAGAAGAGCATTTCCTGAACTTTAAGAAAATCTCAAATTTGATTTTCCCATGGGAAGTAGGACCATACACAGTTAGAAACAGAGCTGCTTTTCCCCTTGTTACCAACTTTCTTAGAGGCATGGATTTTTCCCTAGGACAAGCGGTGAATTATGACCCTCACCAGATAATTTCCAAAAGGAGGAAAGATCACAAATGCAGGCCTTTTGAACACACCGAAATACCTAGACTTAGAGAAGCAGCAAACTGGGACAATTTCCCTAATCCTGCCCCAATGGATACCAGCATAGAGCAGAGCACTGGTTCACAGCTACCAGGGGTAGCTTCTCCCCAAAGAGAATTGGCTCAGGTAGTTTCAATAGCCGGGGAATTCTCATCATTGGTCAACTATTCAACGAGTTCAACAAAAGAAGGGTCCCTAGAGCCCATGGACATAGCCAGCATGCCCAAGAATCAGAAAATAGAATAAGGAAAGAAATTGGTGCAGGTTAAAAAGGGCCAGGAAAAGGGACGTGTGAAGAAGAATAATTTAGTGAAAGGATGACAATAGGAAGAGCCCAAGATGGCCGAATTGCAAATACAAGAGTATGTATTTCATGGGAATACTCCAAGCAAGCATGCATCCAAAGAGGACTGGCTAAAATATTACCAAGAGAGAGATGATAATACTTTTGAGGAGACAACAGAACTATATAGCGAGGCATCGTGGTTGCCTTACCCCAATGTGGCGCTGAAAACTGTAAGAGATCATGCCACTGACACTCTTAGTTTAGCTTTGGCCATGGGGAACATGGTGCCAGAGGTCAGTGTGAACCTCTCAAAGGTTCCCACTACTGACATAATCCACCTCAACAAAGAGACTGGATATATCTTGAATACCTAAGGATACCATACAGATGTCCAAGCTGGAGGAAAGTAAAGAAACAAAATTAAATCTTTTAAGGAAGGTGAGAGTGGAGAACAAAGCACTCAAAGCCCAAATCAACAGTTTATAGAATGAAGCTATGCAAATAGAAGGACCGGCACATAAAGGGAGTTTGGCTCAGAAATTGCTTGATGATAAAGAGAAGGAGATCCAGACCCTAAAGAAGAAGTTAAAAATCCCTGCCACCTAGCTCGCTCAAGCAGAAGAATTGGCTGACTTTGAAAGAGAAAAAGAGACATTGAACACTGGGCTTACCGACTGCAAAGATAAGCTACTAAATCTCAAAGAAAAGGAGAAGCAGTGGGAGGCAGACATCCAGCTTTTGAAGAAAAGAGATGCAGAGTTAAAAACCAGATTAGAAATGAAGGAAAAGGAGCTTCAAGGAAGAAGTGCGGAAAGTACAATTCAATCCATAGGTGTGGCTAGAGAGATAGATACCGGTTCCCTCTCTAGAGAGACATCCCAGATAGGCCTAAAAGATACAGAGCTCATTAAACTAAAACAACAGATCGAGGAACTAGAAAAAGAAAGGGTCAAATAGAAACAAGGAAGAGAAAAAAAATAAGAGAAGTGCCAAGAGCTTATTCAACAAAACGCCAAGTTGAGCCAACAGGTGGTCGATAAAATTGCCTTGCACAGCACTAGGCATTTGATCTGGGATCAGATCATTATAGAAGCTGACAAGTTCTGGCTTACCTAGATTTCAATGAAGACCAGGAAAGCACTATGGCAGGAGCCAAGAAAAAGAAGCTTGTTTTAGTAGTGATAGTTTTGCTTTGGAAACATACACCATTGTTTTTACATTTCTTATCAAGTCAAAAACATCATAGTCTTTAACTCCACTTTCCTTCTGAGTAAAAAATAGCCCTTAAAATGAACACAATAATTAAAATTTATTAGTAATTTTTATTTTTTAGGGCCATACACCTACTAGCTTAGGCTAGACTTGTGGGTTAGGAAGTGTAAACTTCCCATAAGTTTTAAAATTCAAACATAGTGGACTAATCAATAGGTAAATCCTTATCTTTATCGATAGTATATGGGAAGATCCTCTCAAACGGGAGTCAAGCACGAGGCTGCATGGAGGCATTGGACTGAGGAGATAACCCTCTGATTCCTTGTCATAACGTAAATCAGGACTTTCACGCATCTGGGGATTCTGTCATAGACAGATTTTCAAGCTCAACTGCCCTGCCCATGCATATGAGTTACGCTTACGACTGTCCCCCTAGACTGTTGGTATAGTTAAGGTAGCCTCTAGTCTCTTGACATCTAGGGTTCATACCTAGGTAAACCGGAAGGTTGTTTCTGGTTCACCTTGGATGGGCTTGGAAGGTAACCCTTGTTGAAAGTGTAGGAGGGCGGTGGGTGATTCATCGGCTTGTGCCTAAGAACCTCTTCAAGGACGCCAAGTAACTGTTCTTCAAATTTCTTTGGGAAAGCATATCTTTTACCCTTGCTGACTGTTGAGACTTTAGGAATTTTTGTAGTGATTTCTCTGTGGTTTGTCTGTGTTTAACTGACCTTAGGGTTTGAATTTTCAAATTTACAATCATGGAGGACCAACCTATTAAAAGGTCACAAAGGTCACAAAACCTTCCTCCTCTCATCACATTAGAACCTCCACCTCCACCTCAAAGGTGGAGATTGGACACAGATAGTTCATTTGAACCGATAGGAGTAAGTGAAGTTTCGGGTGAACCAAAACTTAGGGCTAGCCATTTTTATTTTAATATAGTTGAGATAGAATACTTGTAGGCTGACAAGTTTGCAAGGAATTTAAGTACACCCTTGACTAACTTAAACGATCTTGTGATCGTCCAGGTTCGTCCTTTTGATCCACCCATATTTGGTGTCCCTGTGGGCAGGATTATGTCTACTGTAGGAGAAATCTATTTTGTTTCCACCTCAGCCACTCAGGCTGAAGGGGTACTACCTCCCCTGGTAGGTGCCCCTAGATCTAGTATACCTACTATGCCCTTAAGTCCAGTGAGCCGAGTGGTTCAACCGCCAGTTCCCACAAGCCTAGTAGTTGCTTCTGGTGGCATGGTTACTGGGATTCCTAGTATACCTAGTGTTCCTTCCTCCTTTGCACACACTGCCCAGAGCAGTCCGGTAGGATCCTTGGCTTTTGTCCAAGGATTTCCTTGGAATGGGGGCATATCTCCCTATCCACTCCATACACAGGCCCATCACCCTCTTATGTAGGAGTGCAGTTTGGAAACACTAACCCTTACGGGTAAGGTTTTCAAACTCTAGTATCGGCCCTGTTCACGAGCTCTCCCTTTTCGTTGTTTAGCGGAGGGATACCCGCTCTTATTTTTCAAACCCCAGTTTCGACTGGGGTGGCTCGAACCTCTTATACTGCACCTCCCACCCATAATCTTGTGGCTTATAGATGTAATCCATTTCAAAGTAATCCATCCACTTCACAACTGGTGGCAGGGGGAAACCCCACCTTTACATATGGGAATTTGGGGGCAAGTACCTCTAATCCCCATACTGGAACTTTTAGTGCTCCGGTTCGACCTAAGATTCCATTTCTGGCAATGTTAAACTTGCTAGATTTGTCTAAATCGATGAATGACCCAGTGAGGCATGACCCCTCATGGCCACCTGTTCCCACCAAATTGCCATCAGATATCCCAAAATTCAAAGGCAAAGTTGGTGAAGATCCTGGGGCTCATGCCACCACATTTCATTTATGGTGTTCTTCTAATTCGTTGAATGAAGATTCAGTTAGGTTGATACTTTTCCAAAGAACCTTAATGAGTACCGCAGCAAAATGGTACATTGAGTTGCCTTTTGCTGCGTTCAGTAGTTTTTGGGACTTGGCTAGTGCATTCCTTAGCCACTTTCAGCTTCCGGTCTGATATGATTTTGGAATGGACTTGTTATCTACCTTTAGGCAGGACAAGGCTACCCACATCTCGGATCACATCCAAGAGTGGAGGAGGCGAAAGAGCCTTATTAAAGCCACTATTCCTCCTGAGTTTTTACTAGAGTGGTTCCTTAAATCACTGTTGCCTTATATATCCAAGGACGTATCAAATTTAGGAGTGATGAATGAGGAAGAAGCTATCCTCAGGGCTCAGCAATTGGATTTGATTATTCACAATCTGGGATCTTGTATGAGATTATCCCTGAGGCACCGAGGCCTATCCATGATGCAAAGAAACCTAAGCCTAGGCACCACGCAGAAGGGGTGGTTGGGTCTATAAACTCTCCCACTATAGAATATTTGGCCAAATAGCTCCATCAGTTGTCTGTCAAACATTCTATGGTAGAGGCAGCAAAGGCTGGCCCCTCACCCCAAAATGAAAATGTTTTTGTACAGACCTCTTAGAAGGCCAATCAGCAGCCCGGTGGGAAGAAGAAGAGAGGAAAGAAAGGGGAGGGAAATAAAAACAAGAAGAAACCCACGAACAATGCTGATGGGGGACAAAAACTATGAAAAAGAGACTTCTGAGAAGGGTAAGTCTATGGGTGAAACTTATAACCCTCTCATGATCAAGAATCCTGCTGAAACTATGCCTAAGATATCGAAAGGTGTCTTTAAGAAGACCTTGCATAACCCTAATGCTAGGGTTGATTCAAACTACTTCATGGTTGAAGACTTATCCCAAACCCCATGTGTAACGTCAGCTTTATAGGTGTTACAGAGCTGTCCCGCACAGCAGGATGCACTCTTAGCATCCTTAGGCAGTGTTGGGCACTGTTTTTGACCCCTTTTTGCCTCTTATATAACCCTCATTTCCTTCATAAAACCTCCATTTTGACTAAGAGCTTTAAAGTCCATCTATAAACTATGGTTAAAAAGGTTGAGTAATTACAGGACAGCTAGGAGGGAAATGGAAGATCAAGAATGGATCCTTAATGTCCACAGATGGACGAACATCTAACAGTCAGATGAAGTAGCCTGTGCAGGTGGCGAGTCAAGCAGAGTCAAATGTGGCCACCTGTTCTGCATTTCACATAAAAGAAGGAGCAAACGCTGATCTCGTAGAACCCCACGATCCTGAAGAAGATCTCGTAGCCTCTAGCATTAATTAGCAGCAGGATTATAGCAGTTTCAGTTTAGTTTAGAATTTGTATAAATCTATTCCAAAATATTGAAGTTGGGCATCACGATTTAGAAAGAGAAACGCATTGTGTTTTCAATTTGTGGGATCTCTGTGTAAACACTCTCGTTGGTGAATGATTATCAAACTTTAGTTCTGTAATTTCTTTCCTGTGCGTGGAGTAAAGCTTTGGAGGGCCCCCATTGTTGAGCTCTCGCACATTTTTCATTTGCCGGTGTAGAAATCAATGAATGCAGCGATTTCCCTTCTGTGCAAGCGTTGAATACATTGGTATGGTTTCTTTGTAGTTTCCAGTTCGTAAATTGCAGCATAGGTTCAGTTCATCTCTTCATTGATTCGATTTGATGCTCTGTTTCTTCCCTTTACAGTTCAAATTATAAATTTCATTGTGCTGCATACCACGCACGATTTTGATAAACTCTGTTTTATTTAATGGTTAAGACTGAATGCGTTGAAGGCAAATCAAGATTTAATTCATTATATATTGCTGAGAATCCAAATGAGTAATGGTAAAGAACATTTACAGATTATGAAAAATGTCTTGTAAGAGAAATTAATTAGTGAATGTGTCTTTAGCGCTGGTAGAACTCTGTGATTTGAGCTTAGGTTTTAGATTTGTTATTGTTTTTATTTTCTTTACTTCAGTCTTTCATGTTTTCACAAATCAACCACTGTAAGTTTAAAAAGAAATAATGAAATCACCCTTGTAAGAGGATTTTGTCTCTGTGAGCTACAGTATCTCAGTTTCTGTCAGTAGATTTATTTTCAGTTAGCTAAATTCCAACTGAGTT
>LPNX010298774.1:4328-52595 GCA_001517045.1 Pseudotsuga menziesii
GGATCCATTTTGAACAAAAGTTTAAGGATGATACAATCCCACCACGTTCTCGAGGACCGAAGTCATCAGATCCATTTTGAACCAAGGTTCAAGGATGATACAATCCCTCCACATTCTCGAGGACCGAAGTCACAGGATCTATTCTGGACAGATGTCCCGGGATGATACAATCCCTCTTCATTCTGGAGTACCGAAGTCACCGGATCACTTTAGGAAAAGTGTCCAGGGATGATACAATTTCATTGCATTCTCGAGGACCGAAGTCACCCGATCCGTTCTGGACAAATGTCCCGGGATGATACAATCCCTCTTCATTCTCGAAGACCGAAGTCATCAGATCACTTTAGGACAAGTGTCTAGGGATGATACAATCCCACTGCAACATCATTGCTCCCCCTTTCGAGGAAGTTCTTTCTGAACAACACCAAACTTGTCTTAAAAGTGTTTGAACTTTACCCGAGACAGAGGCTTTGTCAACACATCGGTGTTGAATCATCATCTTGTAACATCATCATCTGAACCATCATCATCTACATCTTTAGTATGTGAATACTGAACTATCATCATCTGTATTTCCAGTATGTGAATACTGAACTATCATCATCTGTATCTCCAGTATGTGAATACTAAAAGCATCATCATCTATATCTTCAATATAGAAATACTGAAAGCATCATCATCTGTATCCTCAGTATAGAAATATTGAAAGCATCATCATATGTATCTTCATTATAGAAATACTGAATCACCATCATCTGCATCTATAGTATGTAAATACTGAAACATCATCTATATCTTCAGTATGGGAATACTGAAATATCATCATTTGTATCTTATCTCGTATGTAGAAATACCGGATTTCTATGTGCTTCGATGGAACACAGGGCTCTCTGTCATCTTTATACAACTCTAGTTATCACATAGAATCACTGTAGCATCCATCTCTAGGTCAAAGAGACCTGCCATCAGCTTTCGAAGCCATATGGCTTCACAACTAGCAGAGCAAGCTGCTATGTATTCTGCTTTAGCCGTGCTAAGAGCAACACTGGACTGTTTCATGCTAAACCATGAACTCATAGCAGACCCCAGACAATAACATCCACCTGATGTGCTTCTTCTGTTGGAGACACTTTCAGCCCAATCTGCATCTGTATAGCCATACAATCTGTAATCATGGTTTCCATCATTGTATATATCAAAGTCTATAGTCCCTTTCAGATATCTCATCACATGCTTTGCAGCTATCAGGTGAACCCGTCTAGGTTGAACTAGATATTGACTCAAAGTGTTCATAGCAAAACAAATGTTTGGTCTGCTATTGGTTAGATACATCAACGACCCAATAATCTGTCTGTATTGAGTCACATCCACTAACTCTGATGAGTCATCGGCCAACAACTTCTGGTTGGAATCCATGGGTGTGGCCATGGCTTTTCATTCCAACATATCAAATATTTTCAAAACATCCACTGGATACTTTCCTTGATTGAGAAAGATTATTTCTGAGTTCTTCCATACTTCTAGGCCTAGGAAATAATGCATTAGACTGAAGTCTTTCCTCTCAAATTCTTCAGCGAGCTTCTTCTTGCATTCTACAATCTGTTTTTGATTCCCTGTTAGAAACAAATCATCCACATATAGTAATAGTATGACCGGTTTATCTTCTATAACCTTGAAGTAAAGGTTAGGAACGGATTTACTCTTTGTAAAGTCCATGCTCGTTAGGAAACTATCTATCCTTCCATACCAAGCTCTGGGAGTTTGCTTCAGGACATATAGGGCCTTTTTCAACTTGCATACGTGAGTCCGTCTGTCTTCAACTTCAATTCCTTGTGAGTATTCGATGTAAAACTCTTCTTCAATCATACCATTAAGGAAGGCTTGTCTATACATCCATTTGGTGTATATCCCACTTCATCATGGAAGCAAGTACCATGATAGTTTTGAAGGAAGTGTACCTTCCTTCCTGGAGCAAGTGTCTCTTTAGAATTAATTCCCTCTTTCTGAGAGAAACCTCTAGCCACAAGTCTTTCCTTACTTCCATCAGCAACATATTTTATCTTGCAAATCCATTTGGAAGATACCACATTCTTGCTTTTTGGTTTGAGTGCTATATCCCAAACATCATTCTAGTATTCTTTCATCATAGCATCTTCCATGAGTTCGTCTTGTCAGGTCATCAACATATCCTAGTCTTCCGCATTCAACCTTGAAGGTTGGAACCCACTTTAATCTTGGTAAAGTCTCGATCCATCAGGAAGTTGTCCATCATGTTGTACCATGTCAAACTTAGAGATCTTCTGCAGTCACTCCCCTTGAAGCGGAGCATCATCTTCCCTCTTCATTCTCTACAGGTGGTTCTCTGCTTGATATATACTTCTAGTGGGTTTGGTCAATAGAGTATGTCATGTCATAGTCTATTCTTTCTGAGGAAAACCACGAACCTTGCTTTGTACACTTGTTCTTGTAAATTCATATGGAAGACGCTACGGACTTTCCTTTAGGTCTCGAAACCATATCGTAGTCATCATTTCCCTTGATCAACTGTTACTCTTTGATCATAGCTTCTTTCATGGCTGGAAAGGTTAGCATCAATGATGTCACCCAACTGTGTTACACAACCAGAGTGTGTCCAAGGCCTCTTGGAAGTCTCGCCATACTTTTCTTCATCTTGAGTTATGTCTCGTACCCAAGGTCTTCATCTTTTGAGGTGGATCTACCGCTCTCTGAAGCTCTTTCTTCCGCCACGGTGTCTCTGACCATGCGAGCTTCAGATTCATGTTTATTGGAGTGAATCTTGAATTGTCATCACTTTTTCTTCGGAACAAGTTTCATCCTTCTTTTCTTGTAGGCGGTTGTACAGGACCTTTCCTACAAGTCAAATGCACCAGTTGCATGGTTAGAACCATTTCATAGAACATATGCATAACGACGCATCATTCAACTATTTAGCCAATACAACATTCATCCATATCTCACAAAAACTTTCTAGGTGACATCATTGAGATTGTGCACTAATCCAATATGTCAGCAAGGAGGTTTCATTCTAGATAAGTAGCAATGGAGAGTTGTATAGCACCATGAGCTACTTACCCATCACATGCATATTAGTAGTATACTATCATTAATGCAAACATTCTATCATGCAGAACACATCAACTGAATATAAAGCAATATCATGAAATGACAATTGAATACTTATCTTTTATTCGTTTCATGGGTAGAGTCCTTGATCCTTTTGCTTCATCATCTTCTTCATTCATGACATCATCATTTCTTATCCAAATGCTAAGATGGATAAGAGGTTCTTCAAGAATTGAGTTCTTCATATTCCTCATCGCTGGAGGGATACTCTTTGAATCATGACCGTTTGATCTTCAGTTGCGCCCATCTTCTCTTCTCTTATTATGAGTCGAGTTTCTTCTTGTGTAAGGCTTTAGTCTCATTTCCCTTTGGAACTGGAACCTCGACTTATGTAGGTGTCTAATTCATGTTCTTTAAGAACCAGTGAAATCCTATGCTTCCATGCTTGGAAGCTTTCAGCGGTTTGAGGTGTTCGTCCTGGATTCGGATCTGGCTGATCTAGGGTTTGTTAGAGAAACCCTTATTTTTAAAACTTGGAATCTTTCAGATCTAATTCGATAGAAAGATGTGCCTCTTGAAGGTGAGCTGAGCAACATATTCATTTTCCCAAAACTATGATCAGAATTACAAAATATCTGATGCTCTAGTTTTCTTCAGTTTCTTCTGCAGAATGCCTGATATTGTTTCCACGGTATCTCTAAAATTACTGCTCCTCTGTATCTGAAATTTCGTACTAAGGAAGCCTCTTCTGTCTATTTTTCAACATCGCAGGTTTGAGCAGAATTGGTTTCACCAATTGGGACTTATGTGCGTTTTCCCAAGGTGACTCATTTCAGGACTGTTCAGAAGAGCGAACTTGTACGGACTGCCATGTGTCACTCTTTCATCTTCGGGGTTTGAAATTCTTACCACAGAAAGTACAGTCCGTGCCCTTTTTGGAACATCTTGCGAAATTTCATTTGGACCTTCATAGCTTGAGATATAGCAATTCTCCCTAGGTCACCTGTTTAAGGATGAATCTTGAGAGAGGCTGGAACCCTAACTTGGAGGAATTGTATCACCTAGAATATAGCGAATCTGAGGCTAAAACTTTTACACACTGTACATCAGGAATTTATCTTCGACTTGTGAAAGTTTCGGCTCTTGAGCCTTCTGCAATCTCGAGATATAACGAATCTACCAAAACTACTAATTTTAGTATTGTAGGGTTTTCAAGCATGAAACCCTAATCTTCAATAGCTGTAGTTGTAGCACTGTTTCGACTGCACAATGACTTCTTTCAGGGTGGCTCTGATACCATGTTGAATTTTTAATGGTTATATCAGATCTTAAAACATTTAGCATCATAACATCATAAACATAAGCCAATTGATCACAAAGATAGACAAGCACAACCACACAAAAGGAACACAAAGATTTATCCTGGGAAAACCCTAATGGGAAAAACCCAGCAAAAGCTTCCTCAATATAGATGCCCCAAAAGATAAAAAGGTAAAACCCAAAAGACTGATCCTCCTCTTTCTCGAGCTACAGCTCTTTCCCTCTCTCTCTTATGCCCTACACAAGTGAGTGTGTGTGTCTCAAATGAGGAGCGCCTCCCTCTATTTATATTCTTTCGTTCACTTAATATTTGGCTCAGTTATGTAGGCTCGAGTAATCCTAACTCAGCTATGTAGGCTCGAGTAACGACAACTAGGGTACTAATGACCCAACTTACAACGAAGGGGACTTCCTCATGACTTATAGTAATTCTCCCGATAGGAACATCGAGGTACAAAGAAATACAAGTGATTCTCCCGATAGGAACATCGAGGACCACTAATATATATTTAGAATATTCTTTGAAGTTACAATAATTCAACATATATATATATATATATATATATATATATATATATATAGAAAGGGCTTTATCAAGGGGTGTTACGAATATAATATATATTAATAAATGAATAATAATAAATAGTGATAAATATATTGATAATTAATAATAAAGAAGATAATAGCTATTATTAAAGGTTACGACTCTTTATGAAGAGTCTATGCCTTTTTAACAATTATAAATATGGCCTTTTTCATGTGTAAATCATCATTCATATTATCAATTACATTACATAATATTTCCAAAATGGATTATACTTATTTATCTTTTTGATATTTTTAATTATCGTGATTTGGATACGATAACAATTATATTTATGGCCTTTTTCATGTGTAAATCATCATTCATATTATCAACTACATTACATAATATTTCCAAAATGTATTATACTTATTTATCTTTTTGATATTTAATTATTGTGATTTGGATACGATCACAACATTGGTATCAGGGCTTGTGATTCGGATACGATCATAGCAAGAGGTATACTAAATTTTGGATAATCATATTCATATTGACTAAGTGTCTTCCTCGTATTTCGTGCATCCTTTACTTACTTAGAGTTTACATACAATTATTAAACCATGGAGTATGTTACCCCTTTTTCAACAAGGGTAATTTGATCAGTTTTTGTTTGAGATGAGATCTGTGGTTTTACCATAGATCATTGGTCGGAGGACCTTCAACTTTGTCATGAAAGGTCCTTCATCTTTGTCAGATGGTTTATGTGCATTTATGAAAATTTTGGAACCCCAACCCGGTTTCAAGTTTAGTTTCTCTACATATAGTTTAATGCCCAAACCCCAACATGCATGATCATTTAAAATTTAAAAATTTCACTATTTGCTTGAAACACATGAAATTCTTTCAACATAAATAACTCAGAAATTTTATGGCGACCTACTTTTCACACACAAAAAATTATGACAACCAACACACACATGAAATTTGACTCAGTATTTTTGACCAATCAGTCCAGGATAAAACCCCGAAGGGAAAACCTGTTTTCAGAGAGAATTTATTATTTTAGGAAAAATTAAATGTTACAACAACAGTACTTATCTCCCAATTTCTTCCTCGAAATTTGTGCCAAAATCTCACTGACAAACTGTTGTATGGTTAACACTCACACTTGTGTATGTACGACCTGCATTAAATGCTGCTATAAGGTTTGTACCTTCTCTTGAAATTTGTGCCAAATCCCTTCCTCGAAATCTATGCCAATCTCATCGAATTTTGAGCCTATATGGATGGCCTGTCCTTTTCACCTCGAAAACTTTGTATGACTATAGTAAATGTTGTATTTGATACCTTGATTTCTATGTATGTTTTTTCAGTCTTGAAAAATGTGCCAATCTCGAAATATGTGCCTGGTATGGTTTGCAATAATTTCAAGTACGATGCAATAAATGCTAGTTTATTTCGTGTACTCTTTCCTTGAAATTTGTGCCCAGTCTCTGCTCTTCATCACTTTGGAATCTCTCTCTCTCCTTTGTCTCTCTTGCTTTTTTTCTCTCCAAAAATCTCTTTTGTGAAAGTGAACAATGAATCTCCCAGTGCCTTTCCCTAGCCTTTTTGTTTGAGTAACCACCACTTGAAAATCAATGGCTTAGATTAAAAGCCAACTAAATGAGGTCTAGGGCCTTTATTAAAATTTATTTTTTCTCATCAAAAGCATTAACTCACTTTTAAAAATTAAATGATACATTTAATACTCACCCACCTTTTTAAATTCTCATAAAGTCACTTTTTAAATTTTTAATAACTCAAGTTCACCTTATAAAGTCACTTTATGAACATAAATTCATTCTCACTTTAAAAATACTAGGGACCACAACTTTTTAAGTGTTCATGTCCACCCCAAGGCATCACAAGGTGGAAAAACACTTCCTTGGTAATTTTCAACACTCCCTTTTATCGAGGAAGTTCTTCACCATTCCCATCTTGTCTTTGAAATGAATATGCTTCCCTCTTCCCAAAGACTTTGTGAGAATGTCAGCCACCTGCTCCTCATTAGATATGTATTGCAAGTCAAAAGCTCCTCTCTGAACATAATCTTTGATGAAGTGATTTTGATCTCAATATGTTTAGACCTGTTATGGAGCACTGGATTCTTAGAGAGCTGGATACAACTTTGGTTGTATATTACTGTAGGCCCTAACTTCCAATCAAACAAGTCAACCATCAACTTGCAAAGCCACAATGCCTCGCAACTAGCTTGACTGGATGTCATATACTTAGCCTCAGCAGAACTCAAAGAAACAGACTTTTGCTTTTTGCTAAACCATGACACTGCTGTCAAGCCCAAAATAAAGCAACAACTGAAAGTGCTCTTTCGTTTCGATGCACTGCCTGCACAATCTGAATATGTGAAGCCAACCAAGCCCACTCCATTTGAGCTCCTGTAGTCCAAACCATAATCTACTGCCCCAACAATATCTCTCAAAACATGTTTTGCGACTACGCAATGTATTCTCTTGGAATCCATCATGAACTGGATGAGTGTTCACTGTAAACATATATTTGGTCTGGTGTTAACTAGATACATTAACGAACCAATGAGCTGCCTGTATAAAGTAGGATCAACCAGCGCTCCATCAGAAGCATGAAGCTTCTTCGAGTTGGTAATCATTGGTGTGGACATCGGTTTGCAACCCTCCATTTGAAATTTCTTCAGAACATCAGCAACATATTTTCCTTGCCCCAAGAAAACATGTCCATCCTCCTGCCATACCTCCATACCAAATAATAATGCATCATCCCAAGGTCAGTCATCTTGAACTCTGAAGCAAGATTTTTCTTGCAAATTGCAATCATTGCTCCTCCCCTGTGATAAACAAGTCATCAACATATAGTTGAAAAATAAGCGGATCACCTCCAACCACAATGAAATACAGGTTGGGATCAATCTCACTCTTTTGAAACCCAATCGAAAGCAAGTAAGAATCAATCCTCGTATACCAAGCTCTTGGAGCTTGCTTCATCCCATACAAGGCCTTTTTCAGCTTGCATACATGTGAATCTCTCCCATGCACCTCAAAGCCCTATGGATGCTCCCTATACACCTCCTCTTGCAAAAGACCATTTAGAAATGCGGTCTTCACATATATTTGGTGGATCCTCCAACCTATCTCTGCAACTATGGATATCATTGATCTGATAGAAGAATAATGTGCAACTGGTGCAAGACTCTTGATAGTGAACTCCCTCAACTTGTGAGAAACCAAGTGCTATAAACCGAGCCTTTTACTTCTCAATGCTGCCATCAGCCGCATGTTTTATTTTGTACAACCACGTGGAAGTCACAACTGACTTCCCCACTGGTCGTGGAACAATCTCCCTCACATCATTCTTCATGATGGAATTGTACTCTTCCATCATGGCATCTCTCCAAACCTAATGTGTGGTGGCCTCCTCAAAAGTAGAAGGCTTGTACTCATGCAAGTTGGTCACCACTGCCATGTAGCTGGGAAACCTCTCTGGTGCCCTGCTCTCTCTGACTGCCCTCCTAGGTGGCCCCATAGACTTTGCAACTTCCTTCACAAGCTCCTTAAGCCAACTTGGCTTTCTCTTCCTGGAAGTAGCTTCCTGTGGAAGACCCTCCTCTACATCCTCATCCGACGACTGTCTCCCTAAAGAAGTACTTGTGGTCTGAGATCCTGTGCCTGGTGAATCTGAACTTGAACCAAGTGATCTCGGATCATGTGAAGGTGAAACCTGTGAACCTGTAATCCGAGAACTTGTCCCTGTACTTTATGCCCTTGAAATTGATGACCCTGACACCTATGGACCAGTCAAACCTAAGATCTGTGACACTGTACTCTGAGATGCTGTCTCTTGTGGAGTAGAGACTTGTTGCTCCTCCATCTCAGACTCTCAAGATCTCCTAAAGGCCCGCTCCTCCTCAAATCTCACCTCCCTTCTCACTACAAGTTTTCTCTGTGCAGGAAGGTATATGCAGAAGGTCTTCGAAACCTCATCATACCCAACAAAGATGCCTTTCTCTGCAGTAGCCTCCAACTTTGTCCTCTTCTCAGAAGGGAAATGAGAATATGTAAGGCATTCAAAAATGCGGAAGTGGCCTATCTCAGGCTTCTTCCAAGTAAAGATCTCCTCAAGAGTTTTATTTCCCAATGCTCGGTGAGGACTCTTGTTTTGGACATAAACAACAGTACTACATGTCTCAACCCATAAAAAGAAAGGAATACTCTGGTCATGTAGCATGGCTCTTGCTGCTCCCACTATCACGCAGTTCTTCTTTTCTGCAACTCCATTCTGCTGTGGAGTGTAAGGAGCTGTCAATTGACTCTTCGTCCCCTCCTGTCTGCAATACTCATCAAACTCCTTGGAGGTATACTCACCCCCATTGTCTGATTTGAGTACTCTGATATTTTTCTTTTAACTTTGGAAGATTGAGAAAGAGAAAGAGAAGTGCTGACAAGAATGGCAATTTAGTCTTCGAGGAACAACTTAGAGGTTTTTGTTTGAAAGATTACCTAAGAAATGAGGTTGTGCTAGGCTAGTCTCAATTCTCTTAATGAATAAGGAACTTGCAATCAAATAGACACTTATAAAGGAGATTGGATCTCTTCTTCTTTCCTCTCCTAGGTGTAATCTACATGCAAAAGGTTAATATATCACAATCCAACATGGTAAAGATACTAAAAATAACTACCTTACAAGTAAAATAGCAATGAGATTTAACTAGGCATATACTTAGACTAGCCCCATCCAACTGGTTAGTAATAATCTTTTAATGGTTCATTAAAGAGAAAAGAATTTACAATTCTAAAAGAAACATGTTACTTTGGAAGCACTAGACAAGTTAGCATCCACATATCAAGAATCTCCTCCACATGTGACCTCCAAAACTTTCTTTATTCAATAAATATTGTTCTCAAAGAGAAATTAGAATAGCCTCAAGCATCAACCCACAAAGAAAAGAGAGGGGGTGCACTTGCTTAAATAACGAAATGAGAGTAGGCACCCCTCTATGTGTCATCCTTCATACATGAGGTCAAAGCGCCACATTTAGAGCTAACTAGGAGGTCATGCGCCACCTTTGGGTATAAGTAGAGGACATCCCAACCACAATTGGAGCAAACTTAAGCTCAATGTGGCACCTCTACAGTTAACATCCAGACTAGGAAGTGTACCCACCTAAGAGGCCATATTTACTTTCACCTACACCATAAATCATGGAAGTTTGTCTCTAGAGTGCAAAATCAAGGGATTTTATCTAGAGGTGTGTGCTATGCCTCATGAAGGGAGAGAAGGGGGTCTATTCTGAACATAGTCTGGAGGTTGTTCAATGCAAATTTCTTCTTGCAAATATCCATGCAAGAAGCTGGACTTGACATCCATTTATGTGAATTGGTAAGAGCAAGAATAAGACAGATGGAGTTCATTTTGGCGACAAGGAAAAACGTTTCATTGTAGTCAATTCCTTCTACTTGGGAAAATCCTTTAGCAACTAACCTTGCCTTAAGTCTTTCAACACTTCCATTGGATGCATACTTAGTTCTATATACCCATTTACATTTGACAAGTTTTTTTTTTGTTTTTTCGAAAGAAATCCAAGATTCCAAGTATCTTTTTTCCATCAAGGAACTATATTCTTCATTCATAGCTGTGTCCCAATCTGGATGGCTTGAAGCTTCTCCAAATGTTTCTTTATCACTAGTCTCTAAAACTTGAGCCAATAGAGAAGAGGCGCATTGGAATTGTGAACGTGTTCGACACTGATCTCTAGGATCATCGACAAGATCACCAGCTACTTTGAGTGTTGTATAGACCCATTAAGGAAGTGGTTGTGCTAGTGCAAATGGAGGACATTGAGCAAGTGGAGGTGGATTTTCAAATGTTCCCTCAAGTTTTCGGGATGGGGGGAAGCAAGAGTGAGGAAACACACATTCAGGACCCGTGCAGACCACCCCCAAATTTTGGAGATATATTGATTTGTTTTGTAAGTAGTACCAAGTAGGGAGTGTAAAAATTGAAAATAATGGAAAATCATGAAAATAAATATTCTTGGGAGATGTGGTGGGGGAAACGCTTCTCCAGGACTCCCCAAGTCCTCAGGATGTAGGAAACGCGTTCTCAACCTTGCGGGACGCGTCCTTGTGGAACAATGGGATTTTCATCCCCACTGTCATTATTAGAAGAAGAAGCAGGAGTAGGAACACTATCAAAGAAGTTGGGAGTAGAAGGTGGCACAAGCGTCAAAAATGGTTTGTAGGCCACATATTGCACATATGTCGAATTAGTTTTGAAGGTCAAGAGATTTTCATCAAATTTAACATCTCTTCTAATAATTATGTCATTAGATTTTGCTTAAAGAAATTTATAACCTTTTACATCAAAATATCCAACAACTATGCACTTCTCACTCATGTTGTAATGCTTTCCATTTTTCGCTGGGAATGTGAGCCCATGCTTCACTACCAAACACACAAAAATGGCTTACATCTGAATTAATGTTACTCCATGCTTCTTATAATGTTATATCTTTTAGAGCCTTGGTAGGCCCAAAATTGAAGACTTAATCCCTTAGCTTGGATCATACAATTAGCCATTTCTTTTAATGTGCAATTCTTTCTCTCAATAACACCATTTTTTTGGTGTATATGGAATAGTATGTTGCATATGAATTCCCTAGGCACTGCAGTAATTAATAAATTTGTTGTTTACATATTCGCCTCTATTATCTATTCTAAATTTGTGTATTTTATGTCGAGGTTGTTTCTCTACAAGGGCCTTGTAGGCTAAGAACTTGTCAAAAATTTTGTTCTTATGTTTTAAGAAGTAAACCCAAGTGTGCTTGGAGAAGTCATCAATGAAAGTTAAGAAATACTTGAAGCTAGAGAAAGAAGTAGAAGTGAACCACACAAATCGCTATGAATAAGCTGCAAGGAGGTTGATGTGTGGCAAGAGGCACATTTTTCAAAGCTATCTCAAATGATATTTGCGAAGAACACACATGTGACAAACACCATCTTTGCATGAGACGAGAGGAAGACCAACTACCATTTTTTGATTACATAGTTGCTGCAATGAGCGGTAGTTTAAATGACCAAGTTGCTCATGCCAAAGTTTGCTCAAGTCATCGCTATGGGAAATAAAAATGGAGGGAAAAGGTAATGACCCAAAGTTATTGAATCTGTACAACTTTGTAATATCGTCAACATTTTCGGTTGCTATCACATCCTTTGGATCTTTGAAATCCTTAATTACAACTTGGTAAGGTGTATACTCTATTGTCCTTCACCAGAATGAGTGATTTGTGACAACAAATTGCAGGAAATTCTTGGAACACGATACATAATTGAGTTGACTATCATCCAGTTGAACTGTCCCATATCCTACAACATTTAGAGATCTATTTACCAACAAATATTTGTTTGGTGTTACATTCACTTAGAGCAGAAAATATGATAAGATGTTTTAGAATCAATGAAATACTCTTTAGAAGAAGTGGAAGAAAATGCATTGAAGGAAAAACCAGAAGCAAAAAGTGCATGTCCATGAGTTGTAGAGTTAGAAGACGGATCAAGGTTGATGTTGTGCTTCTTCATTATTGTTTCCAAGACTACCATCTTCTTGAAACACTTATATTCCACATGGCCATCTTTCTCGCAAAAAATGCAATGGCGGTTGGTCTTCTTATCTTTCGATTTGGTTCCCTTGTCACCATTGGAAGGATGAGTTAGTTGAGAGGGGTTGGGACCTTTGTTTTGCTTATTGTTGTGAGGATGTCGCTTCTTGGGATGCTTGGTTTTATTGTTTTGTTGTGCCACTAAGGATTTGCTAGATGTATTGGCTGTGTTAATTACTCCAAGCTGTATGAGTTTATCTTGCTCTAATCAAGGTATCACAAAAAGATTCAAGATTGGGTTCTATACAGTTAGTCCCCAGAGATTCTTTCATGGAGTAAAAGGTAGATCCAAAAACAGAATAGGCAAGACCAAGCTTGGAAAGAATAAGATAAATACATTGTTTTTTTGGCTTAGTTATTTTTTATTTTCCAACTAATGTTCTAATGGTTTTGAATTTAGATAGATGGTCGTGTATGCAAGAAAAATCACTTGGATTTAAAGCAACGAACATATTTTCAAGCTAGTGACCTTGAATATCATTGTGTTTGCGAAGCATAATTTCCATTTTTTCCCAAGCCTTATTTGGTTTGCCAATTTCTTAAAGGTGGAATTGTAACTCATTAGAAATTAATGTCTTGATTAATCCATGGCCTTCATCACATTTATTGTCCCATTTTATTTTTTTATCGACATCAGTGGGGGCAATTTCTTTTCCTAAGGTAATCCAGTAAAGTCCCCTACTTCGTATGACATCCTCCGTATGGTATTTCCATGAGAAGTAGTTGGTATTAGAAGCATAATATCATATGGAGCGGCCATATTGTGATATGCAGGTAGTATGGCTTCAAAAGTAGAAACTGATGGTCTAGATGCAAAGATCTCAAAAAAATGGACAATTTAAAAAACAACATTGAAAATGGACTTGGATGTCAAAGTTATTCCCTTTTGAAGAAAGGCATAAAAAAGAAATAAGGGGCCACATGGAAGGTATGGGTTGATCCATGTGGTGATGTGAGCACAATACGGAGATGATTCCCACCTCTTACTAATGTTGCCTATAAACTCACTTTTAATTAAGTTACTTTTTAAATTAAGTGACCCACTTTTATAAAACAAGTGGGAAACACTTTAACAATAAGGTTACTTTATAACTTAAAGTTACATGAACTTTTACAAAAAGTAACAAAAAGGATTTAACCCAAGACCTCTTACTTTTAAAATTAACTTTCAAAAGTGAGTTAAACAAAAAATTTAGTAATATTATGGAGGAGAATGGAGGTGTTGTTGTTGTTGTTGTGGGAGAGCATGCTTACCCAAGAAACCTTGATTTTGGGTTTGCAAGACACTTAACACAACCACACAAACAAAAAATAAAATTTTCATATTGAAATTTCTTAGATTTGGGGTTAGTCTTAGGTTAGCTTACCTAAAGAATGTACGTTTTCTCACTATTTCTTGTTTAGTGAGTTCCCAAAAGGCGAACAACAAAAAACATACACAATTAAGAAAACCCTTTGCCCTCTATTTTTGTTTTGTCGAGTTTGCACAGAGCACCTGACAAAGAGCACATGCAGACCAAAATGGTAGCAGCTGCGAATAAAATAAGAAATCAGGCTAAAATATGAAAGAGTATGATAAATGTTTTAAAAAGCAATCCATAATTGTAAACAATATACCTTTGGATATGGTAAAATGGCTTTATCTTGGGCAAACATAAGTTTTGTTGAGTGAAACAAAAGTGTTTCCAATTGAAAGAAGTGCTCCAGACATAATGGAACACCTCTCTCAACCCATAATGCAAAGAAATATCAGAAACTAGGAAGCCTTTGATGCATAAGATAACACCAGTACAAGATCTCGATCTACAATCAAAGTATAACTTCATAAGCGCTCTAATACCATGTTAGGCTACCATGGAATACTTCTAAAAGGTTGAACACTTTCAACAACCAATCACACAAACATATCATAAATCAACATGATGATGTTTTATGTGGTTAAAACCCTTGGATTGGGAAACAATCCACAACCTCATCTAAATAGCTACTTGAGGGAATATATTAATGGAAAGGTGAAATATTTTACGTACGAGTTTCTCACAATTGATCACCAAGCAAATGACACTCCATACTCTTTATGCTCTCTAAATAGAGATCATGGACCAATCAGGGGCTAAGCCATGGATCAATAGCTGTTAAGATCGAGGTGAAGATGAACTGTTGGATTACTATATGTCTAGAACATATTGTAACCGTTGGATTACATAAGTCCACCCGCATACTAATGCATAGTAAAGAAACACATTCTACCTAAAGACACCTTTTACCAAGTTGATCTTAACTAATTCCTAAGTGTCTAAATATCCTAACAACTTTGCTAATCCAATTTAGTATTGTTTATGATTGCTGATCATAGTATTGGTTTGTTTGGATGATTAAGACATAACTCTCATAACTAAGACTTAATCATCTTAGGTCTTTGTGTGGAAGCTTGTGGATTTGCACTGTGTAGAAATTTAGAAGTGATCGATGTGTTTTGGGTTGGTTTGTTTGGATGATTAAGACATAACTCTCATAACTAAGAGTTAATCATCTTAGGTCTTTGTGTGCAAGCTTGTGGATTTGCACTGTGTAGAAATTTAGAAGTGATCGTCGTGTTTCGGGTGGACACTCCACCCATCATTAGGATCATTCGAAGCTATGGCACAATAGAGAAGACGAGGGCAGTAGAGTATAAATATAAAATAAAAAACTAGTTGTTAATTATAAACTAGTCGTTAATTATAAAAACTAGCCGTTAATTATAAAAATTATAGAAAAATGTTTGGGGATAAAGTTGAGAAAAATAAGGTTGAAAAATAAAATAATATAATATAGTAAAGAATTAGGTCTTGTTATCACACAAAGTGTAGCTACCCACTAAAGGTATCCTATCCGAGACGGTAGTGTTATCAACCAAAATGGCACTTCTCCCTTCGAGTACTGGACAATTAGGATTGAAGTAAGCCAAAACACTATAGATGTGCATGATTGATAATACATAATCTCTTGACTAGCTTCATACATTTTTATTTGGAGATTAGGGTTGCACACGCGACTATTTGCGTTGCAACCCGCGTGTCATACGCGACTATTTGCGTTGCAACCCGCGTGTCATACGCGACTATTTGCATTGCAACCTGTGTGTACATTAAAAATAATAAATCACGATTAGTCTAGATCAGTTGAGCCTTAATCAATAACTATCTCAACTGTCTCAACCATCATAACCTTCGAAACCTCTCTATTTCCCCATGTATAAATATAGGGCATGGGATGGGGCTAATCAATCATTCTCAGAAGAGCAAAGTTATGCTGGTGGTATGCCTTAAGATCTCTTGGAGCAGCAGAACTCAGTGTCCAAGACAACAAAGGAAGTACCTGAAACAAATACATATCAATGTCATATACAAAATCATATCCGAGGATGCCATGTTCAATATAATGGAACACTAGCTCCTTTACAATATTTGATTACATCATATGATATGGGTACAAGACCATGTATATTACAAAGGTGGATCGAAGCCACAATATACAATGATGAATCTTCAAAATCTAGAAGCTATGTAAACTGATCATAACATAATCTTGCGCAACTTAGGTTATAAATGTGAACCTAAGGTCTTCATCGAGATCTAAACGAACCTACCATGTGAATAGATGTGTTGAAGTCGAACATGGAAGGAACTCAACAGAATGTCAGGCAATGAATGAAACTGACAACTGAAGCAAAGGAATCCACCAATGATGATAGTGAATCCTAAGGTACCATCGTCAAAGCTCTAGGTCTTTGTCTTCAGGAAGTACTGATGAGAAACCATACTATGATGAGGAAGGAAATAGATCCTCTAACAGAGCACAAGAGTGACTAGGAACTGGATACGGGAAGGTAGACACAAGTAATACTCAGATAAGATAATGATGGAATCAGGATAATATTCAGATGAAGGGATAAATCCTTGAACAATGAGCATGACACAGAGATGACCCAAGGCAGCTTTTAACTTGCAGATAGAACAACTAGACTTATCTGTCATGTAGGAGACATGATCAGATTCTCCAAGTATAAAGGACAAGTGGAGGAGTAAAGACTCGAAGTGATAGTTGAGCTGAAAGTGTAAACTGAAACATGAGTATCGAAAAGTTCGGGAGTGCTATGTTCAAGGAGGACATCCTGCCACTGTTTATAACCCAAAGAGAGTACTTCTTCCTTATCTTTCCTGTTAAATTTTAACGAGTCGAGGAAAGTCAACTGATTCGTGGATTTTACGAGCCCGAACTAGTACATGCTCGTTGGTGTTTTCATATTTTGAGAGTCTAAAAACTCTAAAGAAGACTCCAGGGGGGTGCTTTTTCGTCCAATTTAGTCTCCTGAGGCCGGAAAACAATAAAACACACCACAGAATAACTCTCTTAGCTTCCAAAGAAGTAAGGTGCACCTTTTTCGTACTTAGTCAGGAAGGTCCGAAAAAGGGTAAATTACCACCTACCCAACGCCCCTTGAAAAGCAACATATAGCTTGAGTTTTACGAGTGTGAAGGAAGGCAAGATCTCTCGGAAAGACCCATTTGGTTACGAGAAATGGGGCTTACAACAATAAACTCAATGCTTTGTTCTTTAGGGTTTAACGAGCATGACAAAGACATAAAGTACACTCGGAATCTTTTTCATGTTTAGGTCCAAAGCACGAAAAAGAGAAAACTAAGCTCAGACCGGGTGCTCATTTTCCGTAAGTTTAGCCCCTCAGGTCCGGAAAAGCAATAAATCTATGCCTGAGAATACTCTTATCAATTTCGAAGAAAAGAGTGTTCCTTTTTCGTATTATTCCACATGGTCCGAAAAAGCGATAACCTACCACCAATGTGGATGCCCATTCACATATTCTTAACGAGCCTAAATGGACAAGTTTACTCGGCAGTCAAGTCTATTTTGAGGAGTCAGACCTGGGCCTAAAGAAACTCCATATCTTTCCCGTGAAGTTTTAATGAGTCCGGAAAAGTCAACCCACGACCTCCTTACTGTTTTTTAACGAGCTCAAAGGAGAGCATAAATAATGCTCTAAATGCGAGGAGATGAGTGTCATAGGTAGGCGAAACTAGTTCTAAGTGCAAGGAACAAACCTATGAATAATGCAAGGAACGCGAGCAAGATAAGGACACTCGGGGCGTGTCTCCTCCAGGTAAAGGGTGTCAAGTTGCGGCGACAAAATGATACACGACTGAGCGATGATGAGAGCAGAGATGAAGGCTTATACAACGAGCTAAAAGCGTGGAAGCCGACATCAGGCTCATAAGCGCGAGCAGGGCACATGAAAATGCAGTTAAAGCTTGAACAACAAAATGAGGCCAGTAAACAGTTGTGACTCCAACTAAAAATCCTGTCTCCAATAAACAACAACATCAGAATCATATTCAGAAGAAAAGATTCGAGCCAGGTCACTTTTGCAGAAACACATGTGACTTTGCTATCTTCTACAAAAGGTGTAGTCAAGACAGAATCAACCGAAGGAGATTTTATAGTGCCAATGCTTAAGGATTTATAATCAGTGAGATCAACCTCAGAAGGAAAGCAAAAATCAACAAGGGTGATAGAGTCTACAGGAACAAACTCAGTATCACAGGAGTTGAGAAATCTATAAGAAAAATCAAACTCATCAGGATCATTGACTTGCTGTCCGAAGGGAGAGTCTAAAGACTCAAAAAGACCAACATAAGAAGACCGATCTATGGGAAGATCAGGATTACTAAGCAAATCAGGGTTAGACTTAGTCACAACTGAACCAACATCCAAAAGAAGGTCAGACTGTATCAAAGACTCTAGGAAGACTTCATCCGAAGGAAGGAGATCATCCAGGATAGGACACATGTCTAAAATTTCAAATGGATCGACAGAGTGGAGAGCGGGCTCCATAGTCTGTATAGGATGAGTCACCTAGTTAACTGTTGGGACCAAGTCTCGAGAAGGTAAGCATGAAAACAGAGGTTGCTTCTCAGTAGCAATTGAATGCAAAGTACATGAGGCCACATAGCTCACCCGTGGCAGTGTAGTGTCTATAGAAACACTGGGAATCAATAAAGGAAAGAACTGGTCTCTAGTTGGGTCAGGAGACGGATCAAGAAAATCCAACTGATCAATAGCGACAATTTCTTCGCCATGATTAAAGTACATCACACGAAAGAATGTTGACACCACAACTTGCATGGCATAGACATAATCACGTCCAAGGAGCACGTTGAAGTCCAAGAGGTCTTCTATCACCATGAAGTCAACTAAGACGATCTTCCCACCCAAAGTAACAGGTGTTTGAGCAAGAATTCCCAATGCTATACTAGTTCTTCTATCAAACGCCAGTAATTGACTAGCTGTCGACACAAGGTTGAGAGATCCCATGCCTTTCCAGGCACAAGCAGAAAAGATACTAACTGAGGCTCCTTCATCAACAATACAATGAGCAATTGTGTATGGTTCAACTTTGACCTTTTTATCTGGAAAGGTGCATCAAAAAGAAGGCGCGGCTCAACTAGGCTATCCCAATCAAAGGAAGCAATCCAAGAGCTTGGTGGGGGTTGATTCGAAACCAGTTCAGTGCCCCCTTGTTTAGTATGTTTTGAACTAGCAGTGAAGAATATGTGACTGGCAGACACTTCACTCTCCAAAGGAAGAGTGGGATTGATCGACAATGGAATCGATTCAACCGATTCGTGAAAGCCACTCTCTGAAGGGAGAGTGGGATTGACCAAAGATGACATTGGTTCAATCACATAAGGATCACTCTCTGTAAGAAGAGTGGAGTGAACCAAAGACTGGGAAGTTTCGACCACTAAATCAACCAAAGGTTGAGTAGGTTGTTGAGAATCTATAGGTTGTTTAGGAGAAGGAAACACTTGAGTCTCGGACCACACTCTTCGTACCTCTGTGATAGCAAGGCACTGGTGAGTAAGATGATCTCCCTTGCATAGCCTACAAGGGAACTTAAGTTTGTACTTCAAACGACCAATTTTCTCAACGGTGTGAACATGACTAGCAATGGCTAATTGTTTGCTCTCAACATGACCTACAGTGGCTGAGAGTTTTCCCCTAGCATGACCACCAGAGGCTGGGTGATTGCGTCCAACCTGACTAAGAGAGGTTGGTTGTTGAAAAACTTCAGGATGTTAAAAAATGGGATGACCATGAAACCAAACTCTTCGTACCTCCGCGATGCCAGGGCATAGATAAGTAAGGTGGTCTCCCTCACAAAGCTTACAAGGAAACTTGAGCTTGTGTTTTGAACGAGTAGTCTTTTCAATAGCATTAACATGACTCGCAGTGGATGACTGTGTGCCCCCAGCATGACCGTCAGAGGCTGGGTGGATGGATCCAACATGACCTGGAGAGGTTGGATGGGGAGGTTCAATTTGACCTACAGAGGTTGAACGGGTGCCCTCAACATGAACTGTAGAGGTTGAGTGACCAGATCCAACATGACCTGGAAAGGTTAGAAAGATCCTACCAGCATGATCAACAAAGGCCAGATAACGAAGATCAACTTGACTTGCAGAGGTTGAGAGCTTAGATCCAACATGAGCTACAGAGGTTGGATAGGTGCCCCTAGCATGAAAAATAGAGGCTGGGTGGTGAGGTTCAACTTGACTTGCAGAGGTTGAACGGGTGCCCCCTTGCTTATGTGTCTTCTTCCTATTCCTCCTCCTTTACTCCTTTTAGATTGTTGGTTACTAGTATCAGTACTTTCATCGCATGAGGTAGAAGGAGGAGGAGAAGCAGCTACAGGTGAAGGGGAAGCAGTGTTTTGACGCCCTTGATATAAGGAGCTTTCTTGAGAAGCATTAGGAGCATTCAGGACAGTTGGAGTGGAAAACAACCATACTGGTAGCCCTAGGGTGAGTCCAGGTAGATTCAAGGTGGCCATCAAAGGAACACCAACATTCCCTGTGAGAGGAATAGTACAAGGAGTTTCCAGCAAGGGGATCTCTTGGTTGGTGTTCAAAGGGGTGTTAGCCATAGTTTCAAACTTAACCAACAATTGAGGTCAAATGGTAACCAACAGTACAAAGAGCACACCACTAGAAAAAGTCGTAAGTATCAAGTCAGGAAAACTAAGATGCCTTCCAAAGGAAAGTCTGGGATGATGAGGGCCACGAACCAACTAGTGAAGGAAGGAGAATAGTTATGTGGCATCTTGTGAAGAGCCCTCCGGGTGCAAGCACTGGAATCACCCAACCGCCCTCCCAGATTGTCTACCAAGGTTACCTTCCAAGTCTACCCTAGGTGCACTGGAAATATCCTTCCATTGCCACCCGTGTAAGATCCTAGCAGACAAGATACTAAGGCTACCAAAATCGCAGAGAAAGTCCGGCGGAACAACCGTTAGTCCAGCCGATGCACATGGGTAGGGTAGCAAAGCCCGAAACCCAAACAATACCAGGCACCATACGGGGCGGGGAGGAGGTACTGGATGAATCCTCAAACGTGCACCAACTCTGGTGTATGCTTTACTGAGAAGTGGAGGGGTATCTCCAACAACTCAGTATCGCATGCCCTCGTGCTTGACTCCTGTGTGAGAGAAGCTTTCCGGTGTCTTTCCCAACAAAGTTGGATTTCCTAATAGATAGGACACTATGTTTGAGTTTGAAGCTTTGGACAGTTAAGATATGCCTAGCCCAAAACACTAGTCTAGACTAGTGTGTGTCGTCCCTATAAACAAGCATTTACTAATAAGTTTTAAATATTAAGCGTTTCTATTAATTACTCAAATAGGGGTGGCGAAGGTGAAACCATTGGTGTTTTGACTCAAAGTTGAAACAAAATGACTAAGCAGAGAGAAATGAAATGCAAAAAACAAAAACTATTCTCTTTCTTTTTCAAATAGAAACTTGAAAGCCACAAAAGAACAATTTTTTTTAATTTTTTTTTCAAAAACAATGATATGCCATGCAATCTAGACTAACAACCTAATCTACATGCATATAAAGAAAACATGTGTTTTTTTCTTTTTCTTTTGTAAATGCAAGTTGATGAACTTAAAACTAAGTATGAGAAACTACAAGACTTCTTAAGAAGTTTTGAAATTTTTCTTTGAAAAATAGCGAAAAACAATATTGAATGCAACATAATGCAAAAGTATAAAATATTTGTCTTTTCTTTTCAAACAACTTCAAAAATTACTATGCAAATAAATGCAAACTTGAGCAATTTGACTAATCTAAACATATAATAGTGAAATGAGGCAAAAGGATCTCAAAGTGACCTACTTCAACCAAGAGGAAGAAAATTGGAACAAACCCTGACTTGGAGAAACTAACAAACTTAAAAGTTTACTAGATCCGCAAAGAAAAGAGTGACAAACTGAGACTACAGGAAGCAGTACAGAGTATAAAGCATTTAAGGACTTGATCACTGACCTAGAACACAAGCACTCAACCTCACAAACCAAGCAGGAGGACCACCAACACTCACCAATGCAAGGAAATCAAACACAAAAGCTCAAGGACTTACGAAATCAAGTAAACGGTGTGACATACAGACCTTAGACTCATAGAGTCATGTCATAAACAAAAGCCTTTCAAGCAATCAAAAAGGCAACAGACAGGGACAAGCAAACCCTACTGAACCAAAAGAATGCTACAGGAAACACGCGACTGTCTATGCAGACAATTCGCGTACAACATGCGACTGTCCAGAAGGAAACCTGCGTGTACACAGTGAAACACGCGACTGTCCAGAAGGAAACCTACATGTACATAGTGAAACACGCGACTGTCTATGCAGACAACCCGCGTGTGCAGCTAAATTTTTTCAAAGACAAAGACTAGCAACAAAGCTTTGAACAAGCAAAACTATAAATCAAAGGCCAAAAAGACTGAACACACCCAGAATAAAAAAGAAGCAAAGGCTGGTAAGGGATCCTAAAGAACAGACCCACATCGGGCTGGGCTCCCCAGCGGAGTCGCCAGTTTTGTTGTTCAGGACAATGCACCCTTGTAACCTAGGGTCTCTGGGGTTGCCAACTTACTAAGACACTTGCAGACAATCAACTTATCTAGGAAATGAAATAGGAATAGGAAGAAGGATTGACTTACCCGATTTATGACGGTTGATCCAAGCTTGGTCTTCTCCTCTTTCAGTCTCCTTCAAAGGTTCTAGGGCTCTCCCAATTCACCTGTAAAAGACAAATTCTTCCAACAATATCTCATATATATATCAATGGTTAGTGAAATGCATATTCATAATAACATAATTGAAACCATTCATAATCCATCATACATGAGAAAGCAACAATACAAAGATTGGAAGAAGTTTTTTATTTATTCATAAACAGAGAATGGTGAGATTACAACCCAGCTTCTGAAACAAGGACTCCTTTGCAAACCGAGGACACTGAGTCCTGCTGGTCCAAGAGGTCTTAAGGCATACGACCAGCATAACTTTGCTCTTCTAAGAGTGATTGATTAGCCCCATCCCATGCCCTCTATTTATACATGGGGAAATAGAGAGGTTTCGAAGGTCAGGCTGGTTGAGATAGTTATTGATTAAGGCTCAACTGATATCGACTAATCATGATTTATTATTTTTAACATTGGATTATGGTACATGCGAGTATGTATCTAGGAAAGGCGCGTGTGACATGCTCCTTGCTCAAAGGAAACTGAATCTATAATGTTGTCTAGGATCAGGATCACAACCTTCTATCAAGTCAATTGTAAAGAAATCGAAAAAGGTAGAAGCAGACAGGGTAATGGGGAGGTGTCTTTACTGGAGTCACATACCTCTTAGCATTCTTAAAAACAATCCATTTTGGCGACTGATGTGTGATGCCATTGCAGTAGTTGGCCTAAGGTATAAAAGTGCCACCTTTGAGGAGTTGTGGAACCTAATCCTTCAAGTAGAAAAGGACATTGGTGCTAGGTTGACAGAGTTTAGGAAGTCATGGGAGAGCACTAGATGCACAGTCATGTCAGATGGGTGGACAGATGGTAAAGGTAGAACCCTTATCAACTTCCTGGTACATTGTCCTAGAGGTACCATGTTTGTAAAACCCAGTTGATGCATCGACACATGTAAAAGATGGAACACTTTTATGCGAGTTGATGAATGGGTTCATCTAGGATATTGGGGAGCACAATGTTGTGCAAGTTATTACAGATAATACAGCTAATTATGTGGTTGCTGGCAGGATGCTTATGGGTAGGTACCCCTGTTTGTTTTGGACTCCATGCATAGTTCATTGCATCGATTTGATGTTGGAGGATATGGGGAAAATTTCAAAATTCCCTTTATCAAGGTGGTGATTGATCAAGCTAGGAGCATCTCCAAGTTCATTTATAACCATGCTTTTGTTCTTAGTCTCATGAGGAGGCACACCAAAAACAAGGTGTTGAAGCGTCCTGCAATCATGCGTTTTTCCAGCACATTTATTACTCTTCAGTTTTTGCTTCAATGTTAGTTTGATTAAGCCCTAGAAAAATAAAATAAATGCAAATGTACTTGGAAATATTTGCTACTAACCTTGTATGGTGATGATCCTCCCTTTTCGATCAATTACGAGTGTTTTCCATGCAATGCCAAGTGGAATCGATTTGCCCTCCAAGAGACCAAGTGTGCCCTCCTCCTGCAAAAGAGATCTACCTAAATGAGACTCGATTTGCAAAAGGAGAGAGAATTGATGAAGAAAGAAACAACGAGCAAGATGATCACAAGATACCTAAGTCACATGACATGAGGACACGGGACACGGAGGACACGAAAATACGAGTATTCGACACGAGACACGACGACCCCAGAAATAGGACACGGGGGACACGTTTTATATATATATTAAAAAATTATATATATTTATATATATATATATATTAAAAAAATACATAAAGATCTACATTTTTTAAAAAGTAGAAGTATATACAATGTACATCAATCATAATATCACTCAATTGAAATTTGACAATGGTGAATCACTAATAAAATTATCAATGAATCATGAACTTTGAACCATAAATTGCATATTTGATATTTCTCAATAAACCACAAAAATCAAAATGTATTTCGAGAGAATGCCACCGATAAATACAAAATAGAGTAGATGCTACTTAGTACTAAGTCTAGTATTTACTGTCCTACTAGATACAAAAATGAAAATACTAAATAGCCACAGGTAAGAATATAATAGCTCATCAATGGTACTCTACTAGATACAAAATGAAAATACTAAATAGCCACAGGTAAGAATATAATAGCTCATCAATGGTACTAGCCATTGTCAATCGTCTTCTTGCTCCTCCATGTCAAAATTAACATTACTGTCATAGCTCTTTCCTCTATCCTCTTCCTCTTTTATACCCTTTTTGACAGAACACATGTCCAGAAATCAGGACACGTTCTTGGCAAGTGTCCGACACGTGTTAGAAAGTGTCCAGATTTTGGGACATGAAAATTATGGTGTCGGACACATATTAGGGCAAGTGTCGTGTCTCACACGTGGAATGTGTCCAGATTTTGGGACACGAAAATTATGGTGTCGAACACGTATTAGGGCAAGTGTCGTGTCTGACACGTGGAATACGGGACACGGGACCTATTTGGAAGTGTCCTGTTACTAAGCAAGATAGAATAAAGATACTCCCTGAACCCAAAACATTTTGTGGAAGAAGTATGGAGCTCAATCACAATAGCGCTCCCATCAAATCACTGTCTTCACCATGGTACAACCACCTGCAAAAGTGTTAGCAAAGCATCAATTCGCAAGAATGCTAGAAAGAGAAAGACTTTCTAATCTCCATACAAGACATTCGACAAAGCTTCCAAGAGATTTTGCAAAAATATTCTATTTATCCAAGATCTCAAGAGCCAATGTCCCTCCTTTTACAATGAGAGAGAATCTCAAGAGCCAATGTCCCCCCTTTTACAATGAGAGAGAATCTCAATATATAGATCTCTCCGATACACAAAACCTAGATCCAAAAAGGTTAAGGGCCAAGATCAAAAGATACAACACTTTAATCAACAACTAAGATTAGCCGGACACTCAATACATTGATCAACTCAAAAATGAAAGGGGGCGCACCCACTAGGATGCCTAAGGAGGGGTGCACCACATGAAAGGTGAGTGAAATATAACATAGCACATGGTGGGGGCTAGGAGGTGACACAAATACTTCTCTAACATGGCCCCATGGCACAATCACAAGGTATAATCACTAATCATAACATAAAGTAACTAAAGTTACTAGGACATTCTCCTCAAAGTACATCAAAATGCCCCCAAGTGGAGAATGCTAGGACGTGTTGACCCCATGAAGAGTGAAACTGATGCCAGAGGAAGAAGATGACCCCAACAATATCCCTTAGAGCAATTCCATGCCATTTTTTTACCTCAATTACCCAAATCGATTTCTTCATTAGCCATTTTCATCATCAAAATACTGCCTCAGGAGCATAAAACTGCTCATATCTCATTGATGACTGAACCTGGACGTCAATTGACTTCAAAAATGAACTTGACACCATGGCAATATGGTAACAATGATTGGCTACACTCTATGTGCCTCTTCTACTGCCCTAGGAGATCAAACCATCAACTGAAAAACATTTTATTTTGATTTTTTCAGGCCAAATTGTTGCAATCTGATAAAATGACCCATACCTCCTCTGAAAGTACTTGAAACTGAAAAATTGAGTGCATCAATGGACTTAGAATGTCCAAATCCACTAGGAATGAGTACCCATACACCAGATGTCCATAAAAAATGTACGTTCGAGGCCCCATCCATGTTAGAAAAATAATAATAATAAAACTTGTAAATGTTGATAATCATGAAAATAAAACAAGCCATCATAATAAACCATCATTTTAAGCATGAATATGTCTAATGGACACTTATAGACCTCAAATAATCATTATCCACATCCATCGGCCAAAACTCATCCCAGACCCTGCTACTGACTTGGTCAGACTAGATTGACCAAGTCAAGAATGATCAAAATGATGACCCAACTGAACAACTCTGATGCCGCAAGTGCATAATGGATATAGCATGCTCAATTATCTATGTTAGCAAAAAGACTTAAGTAAAAGTGGCTTCAAATGGCGAGTATAAGCACCATATATATAAATAATATATTCAAATTAAAGTAATTAGTTGCTCTAAACAATAACCTTCAGTGTATACTTATTTGTAGATTTGGCTATTTTGCTAGTCAAGGGTGGAGGTGAATAAGACAAGGTAAGTTCAAGGGAATAAGTTGACACTTGACACTGTAAGCATCTAGGCTGAAGGAAAAGGGGATCCACACAATACAAGCTGGACTAGGTGAAGAATAGGGAGTGGCGATGTCTCACAAATTGGTGGAATAGTGAGAATGCTCCACTAGACTCTAAACAAGGAACGTTTTTGAAACAATTTATTTGCACAACAGTAAGCCACTGGTAAACCTGCAAAGGAAGGTGCCTTACAAAGCCTTATGGGCTTCCAGAAAATGACAAAGACATAGATTAGATAGGTCAGTCTCTCCCTGTTTCCCTGTAGGGGAAAATGTGTCGTACATTATATAATGGATGAGTGCTCATCCTTTGGAAATTAACGCTTTTTTTAAAACACTATTTTATTAACTAGCCATCCTCTAAGAGAAGGTACCTTGATTAGTCTGGCGAGCCTTAGATAATGACTCGGTATGACCTCCATTTCCTGCCACCGTTCATAGGTGCGATGGAGTGATCACCTTGTTTCCCTTTGGGGACAAACAACCTCACATCATAAAAAGGATGGGTGCTCGTCTCTTGGAAACTGGCTGACTTTTACCTTTTATTGGCAATAGTGTCTAAAAACACTTTTGTTTTGCTGGCTAGGCATTCATTTAGATGAAATAGTTGAGTTTCGATGCCTTAGTGTTTGGGGACACTTTTGGTAAAGAATACTTGTGTTCAAGACCTAGAGGAAGACAATCTCTGTGATAAGAGTCACACAAACCAACATTGAGACACAATTTAAACAAAGAGACCTATTCCAACATAGAGGTGAAGGTGGGGAAAGCCTAGATGTCACTAGTCAAGTTACAAGTCAGGGTTAAACAGAAAGAAAGGAAGGCAACGGATGGATGGAGACAGTGAATATGGTACCAAGGCTAGCAAGTTGTGTCCCTAGAGGGAAATGACCAAATCCATACTATAAGTAGGGGATTACCAGTGAGTATACAAGAGAGTGTCTTGGACATAGCATCTAGATCACTTATACTTTAGATTTCAAAAGAATCAATAAAATATCACCAGTATACAACCACTATCAACCAGTCACTACTAAAATAGACAACAAAGCATAATCAGAATCCATATGTACAAATCCATATAACACGTGGGTCATATATCAACACCCGATCTGAACATTCTGAAAGGCACTGAAGCACTATTGCTGCTATACATCATGGGCACTGTCATAGCTTTGCTCTGGGTCATAAAAATGGCTAACTCAGTCGTCAAATATGGGGTCATGAGGCTCAGTCATGGCATAGAAATGATCAAACTAAATGCCTTGGATCCACTGATCAAGAGTGATCATCTATTGGAAGCTCATCACCTGATCTCAAGCTAAACGACTGGCTCAAAAATCTGCTCAGGATTGCTCAGGAAAATTGGTAGTTCAACTACTATATATGTGACAACAGGTCTATCATAAGCTTTATGGGCTTGCCACACCTTGGACTAATTACTAAGTCATAGTAATAATTGTGATTTCTAACTTCTGGATTTGGTAATAAGTCTTTTATTGCTTCTTGCTTATATTTGATATCTATTGGAGCAAAGTGCGATTGGAATTTACCATTGCTATTCTTTTATTTCAAGTACATTCATTGGATATTCTTGAATATCTAAGGTTAATGCTATATCTATGGTGTTTAAGTTATTTCTAAGTGCATAGCTTTATTAATATCTCACATTGTACTTAGTGAATCTGGATATCTCTAAAATTGCCATATCTTCCATCTAAAAAATAATAAAGAACTGAGTTTGGCTACCTTCTTTGAGCTTGGATTTAGTGTTAGGATTGAAGTGAAAGGTTAAGAGTTGAGGTGACAATGACGATCAACCTTGGTTGCCACTGGGTTGTGCCAGTGGGTTGGGACTTTTCCCACTTACGTACAGGTTGGGTAGTAATAGGTTTCAAAAAGGAAAAGAGAAAAAAAGTGCCTAGCCCATGGAATTGCTCAAGGAGTGTTGAGGAAGTGCTCAGGGAGCGACACTACTTGATGCCCCCCCAAAAAGGCAGGGGATATATTTTTTTATGAGGGACTGTGCTACATAAAATTAATCCTAGAAAGGAGTGATTAGAAAGCGTGCTTGCAATAGTGCTTCTTGATCGCTCCCTCTTGGATATTGCGCTAGGAGTGAAGCGATGGGGGCGGGGGTGCTCTTCTACAACACAGACTTTCTCGTGAGATTCCTCCAGAACCTAACACCGGAAACAAAGAGAAAATATACATGAAAACGATTACAAGAAGATAGGTTCACCCTAGTATCACATCTTTAACTCAAGTGTGTGATGTCAAGAGTGAACAAGTACAATAATGATCAGTTGACTCTGTTCTACATCATTTATATGAGAGGTGAGCGAGGCCTACAATACAAATTGGACCTAGTTCACCACAAGCAACCTAAGAATTCAGAGGATAGGCCTATAGGTGGAATGCTCCAACTTTGACACATGTCAAGCTCCAAAGCATATCCATGTCTAACAAGCAAGGCTCCAAGTCTGAAATTTGAATGCTTCTTAAAAGGGGTCCAATGCTCCAACACCACAAGACTTTAAAGCTCCAATGCTACCTCCTAGGCCATGTGTGCTTTCGGGTCAACTCCAGTTACATGAAGTGTCCTCAAATCAAGTATAAGCCTCCATGAAGTGTCCTCAAATCAAGCAACCAAATGTCCATTGTCCCCATGCCATTTCAGGCTCAATGCCTTCCTCCAAGATGCTTCACTTTCCTCCTCCAAGGCAAGTCATCCTCCTAAGCAAGCAACCAGCTTCCATGTGCCAAGCACATGAATAAGTCACCAAGCTCCATAGGGTCTACAACGCTCCAAGGAAGTTTGTCACACAAGCATCAAGACAAGGGATAGCAATCAATGTCAAAGCCAACTTTGATGTGTATTCCATGCCACAACTAAGGGTCATCTAAACACCATGCATCCCACATCATGAAGCACCCCAAGCATGGTGTAAACACTTTCTGAGTAACACTAAAATCTAACATGGGAAAGTGATCAAAATTGACGAGGTTTCCAATAAAATACAATACCAAGTCACCCAAAAAGACAAAAGATCAAAGACAAAGTACATAATAGATGAAGTACATGTTCACAAACATTTACTGCTCTAATCATCTAATTATAATTTCTTTCGTTGCTTCAAGTTGGTAGGTCATTGAGTTAATATTTTCTTTGATGATAATATAGGAATAATAATAATAGCAAAGTAGATTGTTTCTTTGAACCTTTGGTCCTTCATCTTTTGTTTTTGTTTCCTACAATTCTGCAGATTTTTTTTGATGTGCTACAATATAGATAATGTTGTATGGATCATTTTATTCTGGAGTTCTTGTTTTGTTGGAAATAAGCATTGCATACTTTTAACAATACAATGAATATTTTCTATGTAACAATTGACAGGTTGGCTATCACTTTGCACCCAGTGGGAAACCATATCCAGATAATTGGATCATTACAGATATTGTCTATGAGATCGAAGGAGGAACTTTGCAATCCAGGTCAGTGATCTCTTATATAGGTTCCAGTAAGAATCAAATAATGGCAATGTATATGAAAAAATAAATATGAAATTTATACTAATCGATATCTGTATGTCTGGTGTAATGTCAATAAAGTATGTTAACTTCATCGGTTTGATTTAATAATATTCTTTTTCCTTTTTGTCTGCTACATCGGAAGTGCATGCATGAACAACTCCAGGGCATGTATTTCATTGATAATTGTAGGCAGACACTTTTACTTTTCTTCAGTTGTAATCTAAACTGTTATTGCTGTTCACTCTTCTAAACCAGATTCCCTTAAACACAAGTCTTATTGCCCGTGCCTGTAACTTGAACTAGAGAAAGTGAAAGAGTGGCTATGAAAGACTTGAAGAAAGATGGACTACTGTATATTTTTGGCTGTGATAGAAGCTGTAGTGATTTTTTTGTTTGTTTGTTCGAATGCCCGTCACTTGGGGTCAGTGCATTGAACCAATGGCTAAGAAACCACAACCCAGAGGCATCTAAGCCGTCAAAGTCACCCGGGGATCGCACTTGGCTTGGGCCACACCAACCCTTAACATGGCTGGATTTTTTGGTGTCTCCTACCAACTGAGTCACCCCTAAGGGGAATTGAACATGGGTCACCTTGCAAAAGAAACCGACACCTTAACCGGATGAGCGCTAGCGGGAATTGACAGAAGCTGTAATAAATTCATACAACTTATACATTAGATATTATTTGACTAATACAATATTTGATTTATCTACTGAACACAAGTTCTAAAGACATGAAACATCATCCTTTAGGTCCACTGATATTTGGTCTGTCAGTTATTTTAGCATCCAATTAGTCCTATTATTGCTTGAAATTAGAAGACTCATTTTGGAATTTTCAAGGCATTCTTCTCAGCCATAGTGTGGTGAGGTCCGAGGATGTGAGGTTTGGGATCTTGGTACGTGCTGTGAATGCTAACATAATCTTATTCATTAGTCTTGGGAGAGAGAGATCTATGTGTTCTCCTTTTTCTTTCTTTCAGATGTGATGATGCTCATGTCTTTCGAGGCATGTTTTATGGTTGAGTTCATATATTTAGGGGTGGTGTTGCTCATGCTGCAATAATTCAGCTTTTTGGGTGCTTTCTACATATGATGATGCATGTTATTACTTTGAATTGTGCTTTTGAGTAATTTTTCATATCCCGGGCCATAAGTTATGTATTTAGAGGCATTTCACACCATTGAAGCTTTTAGGAAATTGTGATGCATTACATGAAGACACTTGACATCTTTTTGTTATCCATGGGAAAGGTGGAAGTTGGAACCAGATCTTGAGGAGCGCTCCATTGACTTGGCCTTTTATTGTTATTTTAATGTACATCATTGGAAGATGAGCTTCATGAAGTGCACACCAAGGGAGAGGTTACTCTTGGCATGTAGTTACACTTGCATGCTTTTGGAGAGGAACATGCATTCTAGCACATTGTTTTATGAGCTCTTCTTTGTAGGGGCACACATGTCCATGACATCCACTTTGTAAGGAGTTTGCTAGTAGTGCCCGTTATCCTAAGTAGATATCTTTTGACAGAGTGCTCATATTGCCACTAGATCTTTCCAAGTAGATGCAGAGTGGCTATGGGATTTCATAATTGTGGTCATAATAGAAAATCCAACTAATATTGTGGGAGTTATAATGATTTCAAATTTGTTACAAACCCTAGGCGTGTTTGAAGCACCCAACTTGAAGGAGGTTTGAAGGAACGCTTTAGCTCTGATGAAGGCACATGCAATTCTTCTTTCATTCCAAATTTCCCTACCTTGATGAACGTCCTCTTTGACTTGGCATCTATTATTATTTTATGAGGGCAGCTGTGTTATCGGTATTAATTTGTCATAGTAATCTAGGGACTAAACACAAGTCTCATCAATGATTAATAACAATAAGTCATGAAAATGGTGTAATAGGGCTTCAAAATGAGTAGCCGCTCTGTATATTCACACAAAGAATGAGTAATACAATACAAGATCATGCTGCAAGCATGAATGACAAAGCAATTCGAATTCCCAAGGAGGTCATTCGAATTGAATGAGTGAGTCTAGCTTAACTGAATGTAAGCCACAGTCAACACTCAAGTTAACCACTGATCAAAACCCTAATTGACTCAACTGAGCCCTAACTGAAGTCGAAGTGCAATAAATGACTGAGTCTAACTGAAAGTAGGTCAGACACATGTCACAGCAAGCCAACCAACAAGTGGTAGCGCATCAATGACTCCAATGAACCTCGATGAGGTTAACTGAAGTGTAATTGAACATCAGAAGTGGTTGGAGGCGCCTCTGTTGACTCCAGTTCATTAAATAATCAATAAATAATCAATTTAATGGAGGGCGCCTTCACTGCTTTGTTTAACTGATTGTAACCATCAATTAGCAATATGGGGCATTAATGACACTCAGATCACCCCCGAAGTGCTCCAGTTAGCCTCCCCGAATGTAGGAGAAGGCTAAGTTAGCCTCCTTGACTGAAGGTAGGCGTGGGTGTGATCTAGCTGATGTCATTTAGTGCTCCTCTGATGTCAATTAAGTCAATAATACTTAGGAGAGTGGTTTAACTAGGCCAAATTGACCAAAATGAGTGTGAAAGGTGGTAAATGTCTCCAACAACCCCCCTTAAGCTATACTTAGGAGGAGTTAGGAAACATAAAATGTATAAAAATGCTAGGGCCTCGACAATTAAGGCCATAGGTCACCCTGTACAATGTTGAAACTGAAAGAATGCTCAAAAACAAACTAAGTGAGGAAAAGAGGGAAAACCCAGTGGGAAAACCCCCCCTTCAAGCTGAACATTGAAAGTAGTCTGATCACCTTGATGAACTAACCCCCAACAGTGAATGGAGGTAAGTGAACTTCTTTTCTGAAAAGCTCTTGGTGAAGATGTCTGCAATCTGCTCATTAGTCGGGTAGTATTGCAGAATGATGGTCCTGTCATGCACTAGCTCCCTAATATAGTGCAAGTGGATCTCTACATGCTTGGTCCTCTGCTTGGTAATTGGATCTGTGGATGTTTTAATAGCACTTTGATTGTCACAAAAGATGACAGTGGACAAAGTACTACCAAGATCAAACTCTGAAAGAATGCATTGCAACCAAACTGCTTGGATGCAAGCATTCACCGCTCCTCGATACTCGGCTTCTGCTGAAGATAAGGCTATGGCAGCCTGCATTTTGCTAGACTAGCAAATGGGGCCACCACCAAACATGAATACATATCTGGAAGTAGACTTCCGATCAATAGAATCACCCGCCAATCGAAATCTGTGTATCCAACCAGCTCTAGCTCGGAGTCTGCAGCATAGTGAATGCCGTAGGTCCTAGTTCCCTGAATATACTGGAGGATCCTCTTAGCTGCCTTCCAATGAAGATCATGAGGCTGTTGCATGTATCTTGATACAGCTTTCACGACATAACAGATATCAGGCCGAGAATGTGTCAAGTACAACAAGTTACCAATCAGCTGTTGATAGATGGTGCAGTCCATGGGAGGTGTGCTTTTTCCTTCTTCAAGGCTGATCCCTGAAAGGAAAGGGAACGGTGCAGGCCTACATTCAGTCATATTAAACTTGACTAACAGGTCTGATATGTATTTGAACTGAGTGACCATTATCCCATCAGAATTTTGCTCAATTTCGAGCCCCAAAAATTGTTTTAGGAGCCCCAAATCACTCATTTCAAAGGCATTGTGGAGAGCAGTTTTGATGGCTAAAATGAAAGCAACTGTTCTACCTGTGATCAGTAAGTCATCAACATATAAAACAATAATAATTAAATGACCATCAGACTGTTGTAAATACACATTTGGCTCTGATCTACACCTTTGGAAGTTTTGCGAGAGAAGGAAGGCATCCATCTTGGAATACCACTCTCTTAGGGCCTGTTTTAACCCGTATAGTGACTTCTTTAGCTTGCAGACCAAAGATGGATCAGTGATGTAGCCCTCAGGCTGCTTCATGTATATCTCCTGATGAAGATCTCCATGCAGAAAGGCTGACTTAACATCCATATGATGCACTTCCCTGTGCTTAGATGTCGAAATTGCCAAAACTAGGCGGATGGAGTCCATTTTTGCAACCGGTGCAAAGGTCTCATGGTAGTACACACCTTGGACCTAAGAGAAACCTTTTGCCACTAGCCTTGCCTTATATTTGTAGGTGCTGCCATCAGCAACAACCTTTGTCTGAAACACCCACTTGCATTGAACCAATTTCCTTCCCGGAGGAAGAGAAACTAGCTCCCAAGCAGTGTTTTTCTGAAGAGAATTTATCTCTTCATCCATGGCAACTTGCCATCTCAGATCCTTTCGAGCATGGTAGTATGATTTTGGGTCTAAACTAATCATCAAATAACAAGTTTCAGACAACAAATTACCAGGACAAGAGAGTGCAATACTTGCTCTTTGGAAATTAGACTGGGTTCTCCTTAGATCATTTAGATTTCCAATGTTATCTCTTGCGGACGAGAGTGTCTGTCGGGCCCATGTGAGAAGATGATTTTGTACTTCAGGTTTTGATTCAACATCTGATGTTTGCTGTACACTGATATCAGGAATCAGAGGATCCAAATCAGGGTCATCACCCCCAATTTCATCATCCAAATATTCAGTAGAATAGGAAGGAAATTCAGCAGTTTTCTCCTTCACTAGTTCCACCTCCTGAAGAGGCTCATCAAACTTGACACTTCTCTCGATGATGATCTATTTTGTTTTGATATCCAGCAGCTTGAAACCTTTTGATTCATCAAGATACCCAATAAACAGACATTCTATGCTTTGTGGTTGCAAAGCCCTTCTTTTATTAAGTGGAATTCAGGTCCATGCAGTGGACCCAAACACCCGCAGGTTCGACACATGTGTCCGAAGTATGCTTCGAAAGGGGTCTTCCCTTTCATGAATGAGTGTGGCACTCTGTTCTAAATGTATACTACAGCATGCATGGCTTCAGCTGACAAATTTGCAGCCAACTTCTTTGATTCCAACATACAGGTGGTCATCTCCTTGAGAGACTGATTCTTCCTTTCCACTACACCGTTCTGTTGGGGAGTGTAGGGAATTGAATGTTGGACCTGAATACCACTTTGGGAGCATATGTGCAGCAACTCATTACTGACATACTCCCTCCGCCATTATCAGATCTCAAAATCTTGATCTTAAGCCCAGAGGCATTCTTAGTCAAGGCCTTCAGTTCAGAGATTTTTTCACATACTTCAGACTTCTTTTTGAGAAAGAAGACTCATGTGTACCTTGAAAAATCATCAATAAAAGTCAGAAGATACCTTGATCCATTCATGGATGTGACAGGCATCGGACCGTTGATATCAGAATGTATCAGCCCCAATATACATGTAGCTCGGTTTTCCTTCCCCCGATCGAACTTGTGCTCAGGGTGTTTTCCAACCACACAGCCCTTGCAATTTCCAGTGGTTGCCTTGATGACTGGGAGACCTTCAGCCATGGAGTTTTTCTGTAATTGCTGCAAATATTTGAAATTTAGATGGCCAAACCTTTCATGCCACAGCCTACTAACTTCATTTCCATGAGTTAGCAGTGCGGTGGGCTTTGCATCTGCCACAAAGTGGGAGAACTCACAGGCTTTTGCATGATGGTATGCAAGGCCTTTAGTAATGAGTTTTCCAGATGCAAGTTCTGTTATCTCAACATCATTTGGGCTGAAAGATACTCTCTTAGGCACTCCTGTATGTGTCATCTGATAGACACTAAGGAGATTTGATGCCAGAGACGGTACATTCAAAACATTTGAAAAATAGCCATTCTCAAGATCAACCGTACCATGTCCTTCTGAAATGATGGTGGAGTCATCTCCCATGTGGATGGGAATGGATTTGTTGGTCTCCAAGGATGAAAAGGAGTCTCTTTCAGCCATCATGTGGTTCGAAGCTCCAGAATCAATCAAGAGTGCTTTGGACTTAGAAGTGCTTGCCATGAGGGCATGACCTTTTTCATGCCGTGGTTCCCGATCTTGCTGATCTGTCCTCCGAAAGCTTTTCGGAAGATTGATGTGATTTCTCTCAAGGAGAGAGGTAGCTTCATCAAGCTTCTTCTTCATGCAGGCATGTTTAGGGCGGAAGCCCTTCCCCTAGTATGAACACTTGACTTTTTCCTTTCCATGATGCCCTTTTCCTTTGTTCTTCTTTGAGCCGGAAGACTCATCATGCTGTTGGTTTTCAACTTTAGGCTTAGGAGCTTCGAATTTAGTTTTTGGGTTCTTCTGTTGCTTTCCTTTGCCCTTCAGATCTTTGGGCCCCGAGACATGGAGGGCTTGATCACGGGAGGATCTAATGATCCCCATCTGGACAAGCTTATCATGTTCACTTGTTAGGGACTCAATGAAGACATTGAGTGTAGGCATTTTCCATCCAGGGGTTGTGAGCTTCCCCGCACGGAATGTAGAGACAAAAACTGAATAATCAGCTCCAAGTTTGGAGAGTATGACGAGGATGAGCTGATCATCCTCTTTCTCCACTTTGCATTGCTTCAACAGTAAGACAATGTGCTTAAACTTTGTGAAAAAGTCATTCAAGGTCTCAAAGTTAGAGGGCTGGAGAGACATTAATTCATTTTCGAGCAGGTAAACTTTGTCCCAAATTTCTTTTGGAGTCTTGAATCTCGAAAGATTGAAAAGAAGATCTTGGGAAACAGAGAGGCACAAGAATCCGAATGCTTCATCCTTCTTGTTCAAGAATCTGGACTTGTCTATTGCAGAACCAGGCTCTTCTTTAGTGTCCATGGTGACCCTATAGACTCCTTTGGAGCGTAGTTGGATTTCCATATCTCCTTTCCATGAGTAGAAATTGAACGGAGTCAAAAGATCTACGGAAGAAGCCATCTGAATTTGCTGGAGCGAATGCTTTCAGCTGTCAAAAACCTGAAAATCACAACAAAAGGGGCAATGTAAGGTCGGACAGCCTGCACATTTTAGGCTTTCATCACACCCAGCATAGTCAATCAAGCAAGCTTGATCAACAAGTTCTTTACATGGGGTATTAAGTGGTAAGCCTTGGCTTCTGGTGCAGTGCTGGATTTTTGAGCTATTGCTCAATTTTCATGCAAGATCTGTCAAAAACCTTGTTTTTGAGAGATTTGAGCTTCGTCTCGCCGTGAGCTCTGATACCATATTAATCTATCATAGTAATCTAGGGACTAAACACAAGTCTCATCAAAGATTAATAACAATAAGTAATGAAAATGGTGTAATAGGGCTACAAAATGAGTAGCCGCTCTGTATATTCACACAAAGAATGAGTAATACAATACAAGATCATGTTGCAAGCATGAATGACAAAGCAATTCGAATTCCCAAGGAGGTCATTCGAATTGAATGAGTGAGTCTAGCTTAATTGAATGTAAGCCACAGTCAACACTCAAGTAGACCACTGATCAAAACCCTAATTGACTCAATTGAGCCCTAACTGAAGTTAGAGTGCAATAAATGATTGAGTCTAACTGAAAGTAGGTCAGACACATGTCACAACAAGCCAACCAACAAGTGGTAGTGCATCAATGACTTCAATGAACCCCGATGAGGTTAATTGAAGTGTAACTGAACATCAGAAGTGGTTGGAGGTGCCTCTGTTGACTCTAGTTCATTAAATAATCAATAAATAATCAATTTAATGATGGAGGGCGCCTTCACTGCTTTGTCTAACTGATTGTAACCATCAGTTAGCAATATGGGGCATTAATGACACTCAGATCACCCCCGGAGTGCTCTAGTTAGCCTCTCCGAATGTAGGAGAAGGCTAAGTTAGCCTCCTTGACTGAACGTAGGCATGGGTGTGATCTAGCTGATGTCATCTAGTGCTCCTCTGATGCAAATTAAGTCAATAATACTTAGGATAGTGGTTTAACTAGGCTAAATTGACCAAAATGAGTGTGAAAGGTGGTAAATGTCTCCAACAACCGGATCCACCACCCTAGTGTGTAGGATCCGCAGATCCGATATGTATTCGGATCGGATCCGCCTCAGATCCACCATGGAAACATACCCCCTGCAAAAGGAAACGTATCCTGGTCCCATGAAACAGATCCTGTGAAAAATAAAAAAAAATCCTGAATTTTTCAAATGGATCTTGTGAAAAATCAAACAATTCTTGAAATTTTCAAATGGATCCTGCAACTTTTAGTGCTTCCATGATCCATTTGTCCCCCCAAAAATTATTTTTTAATGAAAAAATTAAAAAACCCTAAACACCTAATGGTTAAATGCGCAAGCCCCATTCCTGCTCAAGGTCTGATCTATCCTTATGTTAAGATATGCTCTTGAACTCTAATATATCAATATCAAGGTTTGCTCTCAACGTTTTTTTATATATCTTTATGGTCAAGGTTTGCTGTCAAGGGCTGGTCTATCTTTATGTACTATGTTGTTGCTCAGTTCACCTACATTGTTTTGTAGTCTTGCCATAGCGTTCAAGAAAACCACTTTATTCCCTGCTGATAGGGACATGTGGATGCGGCTCACAAAAACACTATTATGACCTTCTTCAAGTTCATGCTGAAATGGTTTTTAAAATGATCAATATCACAACTTATCAAATTATTAGTTATGGTACATGAACTCTCTTTTTTGGCAATAACCTATAGTTCTACTCTTGTGTTTCCTAAATAGTGTTGTTTCTTCATTCTATTTTTCTATTTATTATAAAATATTTTTATATTTGTTTGTACTTGTCGTTTCCCCGTCGTATCTGGATCCTGGGTTTTAAAAAATATAGCGAATCCGTATTCGGATTCAGATTCAAATCTGGATTCAAATTCGTATCTGTGTCCTGGTAATGTAGGAGGGCAGTTAAGGAGTGGTTATCTAGAAGTGAGCACTCATCCTACAAGGTACTAGAGCAGCCCATCTATCCAATAAGGAAAACATCTTCAAGAGTTTGTTTATGTTAGAGGACAATTTGCATTTCTAGACACTTTTCGTAGTCTTTTATTCATATTTCTTGGAGAAAGAAGGATCTAAGGCTCTCTAGATGTTTCTAAGTAATATTTTATTGTAAAATTAGTTGAGGAGAAAAGGGTATAAAAGGATGAGCTCTCATTTGCAAATAAAAAAATCAGGTGGAGGAGATCTCCTTTGAGAAGGTCAAGAGTATTGTAAATTTGCAAGTTAGTGGGAGGCAATGCTTGGGTGAATTATGTTATCTTTTGCTGTAGTATATAGATCATATTGATTCTAGCGCTTCCATATCATTTTGGAGACTTACATATCTCTATCTTCCGATCTGTTACATACTTCTTGTGGACTGTTTCGATGCTAAAGGACATTTTGGAGAGGTATTCATGCCCTCGTCCCTTGATGTAATCAATGTTTGTCAATGAAGATTAAGACTGTTGTTCACTCGTTTGAGGGATGTTGCTGATTTCTTTGCTTTATAAATTGCATCCTCTGCTGGTTGGTTTTGAGCTGGAAAATGAAAAAGCATTGCAATGTGCTATCATATATTTATTTGCATCTCATGTGGTTGAGTTAACTAGTCACTGGTGATATTCATGTATAACATAACTTGCTGATTTCTCCTTCATGTTGCAAACTTCTTTGTCTAGTAATGTTTTGTTTGTATTTGCCCAAAGGACAAGGTACTTGGTCTTATTTGTCTTCTCACCCTTTATATAAAGAAGATCATTAAAAACGCAAATCACTAATCTTATTTTTAGATCTATGCTAACAAACATATTAGTGATTTGATCTAGGGAACCCCCCTTGTGCTAGCTTAAAGTGAAGGGAAGTTCTATTGAGGTGATTGTGGGTATAGCTTTCGGTTTGTACCAGGAGAATTGGACTTATCTTCTGTTTAGATCTTGGAGGTAACAAGTACATGTTGGAGAGTTGAACTTCAGAAGCCATTATTGTTTGTCCTCCTTCGAGACTTGAACTTGTTGTAATTATTCATCTAAACCCTAGAAAGAACAATGTAATCCTTGGGGTGAAAAGCCAGCAACAAAAGAATAAAATAAAAATTATTAAATATAAAATTATTATTGCACCCCCAAGTGAAGTCGACCCCAGTTAATTTTTGGGTGGGAAAACAGTATAAATAGGAGGTGCTCCTCCTCATTATTACACAACACAGCAGCGCAACAACACAAGTGAGGTGCGCAGTTTCTGACAGAAGTGCAGCTACACAACAGCTCAGAAGAAGACTGGTTTTCAGGGTTTCATTTTTGAAGGAATTTCCTTATTTTTCTTTTCTTTCTTCATTGTACTCTGATCTCAGAATTATCATCTCTAGACGAAGGTTGTTGGTTTTTTCCTAGTTGGGTTTCCCAAGTTAAAAATACTTGTGTTATTGTTTTGTGCTTTGTCTATCTTCTAGTGATCCTATTGATAAATGCAATTAAGATATACGTCTATAATTTATAAGAAAATCTAACATGGTATTAGAGCAGTACTAGAAGAAGCCATTGTTCGAACTTTGTTGGCAACCTGTCGAATCTAGGGTTTCATCTTTCTAGGTCTTCACCCAACTTTTTGGCAGAAAAAGAGCCTTGGGAATTTCGCTCTAAGGAGGGCACATTTTTTGGTGTAGACAAAATTCAATTCTGAAAAGTTTCAATTTCAATTTTGACCTAATTCTACAGCTGCATAAAAAATTAGGGTTTCTAGTTTTGACCTACTTTCTCCATAGTTTTGGCTCGATTCTAACTCTACTCAACTCGCCTCCCTAGGGCGCATTTACTTGTGGAGTCAGTTTTCCAAAAATTTAACTTTCAATTTTGACCTAGCCTCTACTGGGGTCTTAGATCCAGATCTGCAGTCAAGATGATCAACATGAAGGTTGAAGATTGTTTGGAAGGGGCTTCAAATTTCATCCCCTGGAAGTCTAGGGTTTTTTTTCTACTAGAAGAAAATGACCTATTACAGTTTGTAAAGACAAAGGTCCCAAAACCAGAAGCCAAAGAAGACAAACCTCGCTGGAGAAAGGATAATGCCAAAGCAAGGAGGATTTTATTGGACTCAGTTAGAGATCACTTGGTTCCTCAGATCTAAGAAAAGTTGATGACAAGAAGGATGTTCAAAACCCTAAAGAAGCTATTTGAACACAGTAGCATCAATGTGACTCTCACATTGAGGAATCAACTATCGAATATGAAGATGACGAAGTCCGAGAACATTCCCTCATATTTTATCAGGATCATTGAGCTCTGGGACAAGCTAGAGTCCAGTGGAGACAATCTTGAAGAAAAGGATCTTGTCATGATCACCTTAAATGGTCTCCCACCATCTTGGGAGTCTTTCATCAAAATTATAAGTGGTCAAACCAAGTTGCCCAAATTTGATAAACTGTGGGTAGATTGCACTCATGAAGAAACCAGAATTGCAACACGCCAAAGAATTCATGGTACTCAACCTGAAGAAAATCGAGCATTCGTATCTCATACCAAGAAAGGAAAGGGAAGGGGAAGGAAGTCGTACATTCACAAGCATCAAGATAAGAGATCAAGTCCTCCCCCAAATGAGAAGAAACAAAAGAAGGATTTATCTCAGATCCAATGCTATAGGTGCAAGAAATACGACGATTATGCCAGTAACTGTCGAAGCTCTCACAAAAGGAAGCATGAAGCTTCAACTGCTGATGTAGAGGAAGATCATCATCACAAGAAACAGAAGAATGAAGATCGTACAAAATTCTTCTTCATATCAGCTTTATCAAGTATGGTTCCCACCACTAGTGATACTTGGCTCATAGATAGTGGTGCATTTAGACACATGACATGATATAAAGAAAATATCTCAGAAGTAGTTGAGAAAGGTTCCCATCTCCATGTTGTACTTGGAGATGATGCCAACTACACTGTGAAGGGATCTAGATCTACCTCCCTTCAGCTAGAGACTAATGATACTCTACACTTAAGTGATGTGCTCTATGTACCTGGTATGAAAAGAAATCTTGTTTCCATCTCCGCCTTAGAAGACAAAGGATACAAAGTAGCATTTTGAGATGGAAAAGTACTTGCTTGGCAGAAGAACTCAAGCATGGATACAACCAAATTAATTGGCATGAGAGAGGAGACCTTTTATCGACTGAACACTTTACAAGTCCAAGCCCTAGTCCACGACTCTGCAAGTATGGGTGAGCTATGGCATAGAAGACTAGCTCATCTAAATTACAGAGCTCTCCCAGTAGTGAAGAACATAGTTACGGGTATACCAGTGCTGCAGGTAGACCATGATGGAACATGTAGGGGATGTGCACTTGGCAAGAATGCCAAGAAATCCTCCCCTGATAGTGAGAGAAGATCCAAATAAATCTTGGATCTAGTGCACTCCTACTTGTGTGGCCCAATGACAGTTGCCTCATTGGGAGGATATCATTACTATGTGACCTTCATTGATGACTACTCACGGAAGACTTGGATCTACTTTTTTAAGACCAAGGAATTCGAGGAAGTGCTCAGTAAATTCAAGGAGTTCAAAGCACAAGTCGAGAATTTGTCAAGGAAGAGGATCAAGATTCTAAGATCAGATAATGGTGGCGAATATACCTCTACAGAATTCAATGATTTCTGCAAAGAAGCAGGAATTAAGAGGGAGCTTACAGTTCCCTACAATCCCCAACAAAACGGGGTTGCTGAAAGAAAGAACAGAACGATTGTGGAGGCAGCCAAAGCCATGATTCATGACCAGAGTTTACCCATGTTCTTATGGGAAAAAGCATCCAAAACAACTGTATATGTACACAACTAATGCCCACATAAGATAGTGAAGAACATGACTCCTGAAGAAGCCATTACATGAGTAAAACTAGAAGTAGGTCACCTCCGAGGAATGATCTTGCATTTTTAAAACGTGGAGGAGAGTTAGTACCTTAATCTGGGTCGACATCTTCAAGGAATAAATTTTATTTTATGAAATTTTGATTGAGCCGACTTGTAGTAGTTTAAAAAAAATCAAGTTTTGTTAGCAGGTCGACATACCAAGTTAAAAAATAATGTTTACTATTACATATTTGAGGAGGGGGAATGGGCTTTGGACCCTTACCTTCAAGTATCACAATCCTCAACATACTAGGGCTCTATTGACATACTTGATCAAATCATTAATACCACTTCACCATTCTTTATGCAAAAATAAAGGCTTCAATTAGCATGCATGAGGGCTTTATGGGCTTCATTAACACGTCGTTGATTTCATGAGGGCTTCTTCAGCAACCTTGTGTGCTTATGCCTAATATGAGGGTCAAGGGTTTAAAGGCTTCATTTATTTTGACTAAGGACTTCATCAAGATCAAGCAAGAAGGTTTTATGTTCTATGTCAAAGTCTCCATTGGGCTAATTACCACGACCACCAACCAATTTTCATCAAACAAGTGCTTCAACAATTTCAAGGGCGTTGAAGGAATTTGTTGACCAACTCTATTATGGCTACGTGTGTGGGTCCCAAGCCTTCTCATGCAAGAGAATAAGGGCACCTCAATGGTCTTCAATCAAGGGCATATGAATATATTGGTTTCAACAAATGACCACAGAATGGGTCATTTGTACCTGTCAAAAACATGGATTTCAACATCAAGCTATGACATCTAATTCCAAGAACCATCAAGTGTGAGTTTAAGACCCAAGTATATCATCATCGACCAAGCGTCAACATGTGCAAGAGTCTAAGGGCAAGTGTGTGGTCTCCAAGAACCAAACTACCACATCATTCATCCTACAACAAATAAGAAGACCATATCAAGTACAAACAACATAGAGACCATTAACCAAAGGACAACCAAGATCAAGGGATACACCAATGGACTCAAATGGGACCAAGAGACAACTTAGGGGCACTTGACCAAGTTAATGGGTAAGTAGGGCTTTTGCCATTGTCTCAAGGCCTCCAAGGGATTTAATCTTGGGCTTGGAAAAAGTCAAAAGGGCCCCTCTGACACAACCAACCACAAACTAAACACTAACCCTCAAGGGCTCCACAAGGGACACCAAGACTTAACAGTCGGTATCAATGACCAGACACCGTTGGCATCAATGACAACTTAATCAACATGGTCAATTAAGGATATGTATAGATTTCTGAAATCTTAATACGTTGTGCCAAAATGATAACTATCTGTTGCCCAGTATGGAAACTTTGCTGCAAAGAATAACAGGATCCTAAATGATGTCTTTCCTAGATGGATTTTCCGGTAATAATCAAGTTGTAGTTTAGAAAGAAGATAGGCATAAAACTAGCTTCACTACCCCCTAGGGTACTTTTGAGTATGTGAGAATGCCTTTTGGTTTGCTGAATGCTGGTGCCAGCTTTCAAAGGGCCATGGACTATGCATCTAAGGAGTTGATTGGGAAAATCATTGAGATTTACCAAGATGACCTACCAGTTCTCTCCGAAGAAAGATCAAGTCACATAAGTCACCTTAAGCAAGTATTTGAAAAATGTAGAAAGTATGGTATTTCTCTAAATCTAGCCAAGTTAGTCTTATGGGTTGATGATGGAAAACTTCTGTGGAATATAATTGCAAAAGATGGCGTTAAAGTAGATCCAGAGAGAATTGAAGCGATTAAAAAGGTGTCCATCCCTAAGGATATAAATCCCCTTCACTCTTTTAATGGCTAGATTAATTTCATAAGGAGGTTCAATCCAAACTTAGCAGAATTAATGAAACCAATGTAAAAGTTATTAAAAAAAGATGCTAAGTTTGAATGGACAAATGAAGGAAGAGAGGCTTTTAAAAATCTCAAGGAAGCCATTTCTAAGTCTCTAGTCTTAGTCAACCCAGATTATTCCAAGGATTTCCAAGTCTTTTCTTTCGCCTCGAAAGATACCATTGCAGGGGTCTTGCTCCAAAAAAATAATGAAGGTTTTGAACAACCCATCGCATTCATGAGCAGAGTCTTGCAAGAGTCAGAGTTGAAGTACACTACCATTGAAAAGTAGGCTTATGCCTTGGTGAAGTCCCTTAAGCATTTCAGGACTTATGTTTGTTATTAAAAAATAATAGGATATGTTCTCCATCCAACCGTTAAAGATATATTGTCTCAGCAAGATTGCTTAGGAGTAAGGGGAAAGTGCGTCTCAAAAATTCAAAAGTATGACTTAGAAATTAGACCCACTAAGTTAATCAAAGGTAAAGGGCTAGCCAAGATGTTGGCAGAAGGAAATAAGAAAGCATTGGGAATGGTATGTCAGAATAACGAGTCAACATTGATTAGGTCAGAAGAGCTACAACGTTTAGAGCAACATCAGTGGTATGCCAATATCATATTTTTCTTAGAAAACCTTACTCTTCTAGATCATCGAGTTGGCCATAAAAGAAGAGCATTAAGGTTAAAATCCACTAGGTATTATATCACTCAATGGATTTGGGTTGGAAGAACCCTGATGAGATAATACTTAGGTGTGTTGATGAGCCAGAGTCTAAGAAGCTCTTGGCCGAGTTTCATTCAGGATTTTGTGGAGGGCACTTTGCAGCGGATACAACAACCCACAAAATTCCTAGAGCAGGTTACTATTGGCTTGATTTGTTCGCAGATGTTCACAAGTTTGTTAGATGTTGCCCCCAGTGCTAGTTGTTCATTGGGAAGCAAAAGTTGGTAGCCTTGCCTCTTCAGCCAGTAGTGGTCCAAGCCCCTTTCCAGCAGTGGGGGCTTGATTTCATTGGTAAGTTTAAGGATAATTCAAATAATCGATATTCTTGTATCCTTACTACGATCGGTTATTTTACCAAGTGGGTAGAAGCAATACCCACCAAGAAGGCAACCGATAAAGTTGTTATGGATTTCTTTGAAGACAAAATCATCACAAGATTTGGTGTTCCTAGTAAAATAACAAATGATAATGCCATAGCCGTCAGTTCAACAGAAATGTCATCATTTTGTTTCAAATATGGCATTGTCCTATCCCATTCATCCAATTATTTTCCCCAAGGCAATGGTCTAGCATAATCAAGTAATAAAAACTAAATGACCATAATAAAGAAAACAATTGGGGATAATAAAAAGTCATGGGATAGTAAAATAAAGTTTGCACTTTGGGCTGACAGAATAACTAAGAAAAATGCAAAAGGGAAAAGTCCTTTTGAATTGGTATTATGGCCTAGATGTCACCCTTTCGACCGATCTTAAGCTTCCAGTGTATCAGTTGCTTCAGGCTTTCAGATCAAATCAAGATGGGGTTCAAAACATAATTAATCAATTGGTTGAATTGGATGAAAATAAAGGAAAAGTGTTGGATAAGAATATCAGAAATCAAGAGGAAGTGAAGAGGTCATTCGATAAGTCTTCCAAGCCAAGGCCTTTTTAGATAGTAGATACAGTCCTTCGTTGGGATAAGCGAAGAGAGAAGCTAGGAAAGCATGGGAAATTTGATAGCTTATGGACAGGTCCATTTATCATCTATGACTTGGTCGTTGCCAATTCATTTCTCCTCAACAATATGGATGGAGAAAAGATGCTCTTACCAGTGAACAAACAGTTCTTGAAGTTGTTCTTCAACGACAGTATTTGATGCCCATTGGGGTCATCTGGTGTATCACAGCGTTTCTAAACCTTGTCTCTTTTTTTTTTCAGTATTTTATTTTGTATATTAGTTCTATAGTTCATTGTTGTACTTTATTGTATATTATGCTGCAACTTATTATTTCATTCGGAAAAATTATACATGAGACTTGCACACTTTTGGTGGTATGCAGAAACCAAAAGATTCTAGAGATCTTGCATAACTTCTTGCTAAAATCAGATTAGTCACACGTCCCACAGTTGGAGTCAGAATGTTATCCACTAAGTTGCACTTAGATGGATTTCCAGTGAGCAGTCAAAGACTTGAACAATTCAATTGTTCATCACATGTGTTTTGAAGTCCATTAGGCCAATCAATGGCCCTTATTTTTTATTTTTATTTTTTAAATGTTCATACCTTGCAGGGAAATGTAATAAATGACTTAGCATGATGAAATTATGTAAAAGGTTTGGCTTTACTAAGACTTCCATCAATACTTTACTCTAGGGTGTTTTTTCCTTGAAAATTATATGTCGTTTTTTAATGACTTATAATTTTTGAGTTTTTCACTCTCTCCTCCAAAGCTAGAGTAAATGTCTTGGTGGTTAGGACTTAGGAGGTTATTAAAACTTATGTGTCAATGTATATTACCATGCTAAGCACTGTTTTTAAGTCATATCAACATGTACTAATTCCCCCATAGGTTTTTTTTAATTTCTCGATTTTTTTTTCTCTGTTTTCTAGGCTTATTTTTAATAAGTTAATTGTAAAATTTAATAAGTTAATTGTAAAATTTCTCTAAGGCATAAAAGTGTGGTCTAGGGGTGGAATTTTCTCTGTGGGTGCTCGATTTCTAACTTAGAGCACCTACTTAACCCCTAAACACACTTTACTAAGTTTTCGATTAATGATTTATCTCCAAAATTAATTATTACTCGAAAATGGTAAAAAAGACAAAAAAACTGGAAATAATTGAAAAATTCGACAACTCATAAAATTAAAGAAACATGCAGAAAGTGAATTTTCTAAGTTGACAAAGTAAAGAGGCAACATCCAAGACATTTCTAAAACATTGTCTCGGGCATTTGAGGCAAGATGGTTTTTCTCTCATAAGTGGGGCGCATTTCCTCAAAGAGGTGGGCGCATCTCTCAAAAAGATAGCAAGTGAGATAAAGCAAAGTATTTTGGTTTGTTTCCAAGGTGTTATCACCAACCTTGTAGTTGCCTGTGTGAGGTGAATCCAGGATGGATGGTAGAGGGGCAAGCAACTAAGGGGTGGAACCACGATTGCCTAGACTCCCAAATGGATGGTTGTCACATCAATCAAGGCAGCCTTCACTTTATGTTATCCTAGTCCAAGACAACAATGGGGGAGACCTGGATCTGCTCCCGACAGGAGAGATCAGACCTAGACACCAGAACAGATCAAA
>LPNX010298774.1:52806-73920 GCA_001517045.1 Pseudotsuga menziesii
TCTTGGGAAACGTAACTATGACAGGGTAAGCAAGGAGAGAGTTGGGACTATCTAGTACCAAGGAGACAAAATTAGTGAAAGATAGGTAACTTGATTTGTAAATGAATGTTGGCAAAGGGAATGGGAGTGAGGTCAAGTTAGGGCTAGCGCTAGCTAGGAGATCACTGCCTTATGTGCATTGGGCAATGGAGTCAGCATCAACCCAACGTTTCAGTGACCCACTTGGGATATACCCTGATCTATGGACCTAGAAAAAGGATTTGGCCTGGATAACTCAGGCTACAGGAAATCCAGCAGGAGGAGGGCTAGCGCTAGGGCTTGGAGAAGCAGATCTACAAATCTTTAGCCACCAAAAGACTATCAGCTCAGCGTTGAAGGAGAAATGATGTCAGGGTAGCCTGATCTACAAACCCAAATCAGAAAATCAGCAGAAAAATCAGATCTAGAAAAGTCAAAATTTGATGAGGGGGCTATGGGGGTTGAAAACCAATTTTTCAGATCTAGGGCAACCCAGAAGGAACCAGCTCGGCATTGGAGGTGTTCTGGAGTGCTTAAGCCCTGATCTATCAACCTATATTGTCATATTTCAGAAAAAATCAAATCCGAAAAAGTCTAGTTTTCAGTGAGGGCGTTAGGGCTGTTTCAGTCAAAAACTCAGATCTAGGTCAAACTGCCAAGAATTTGGACAGCGTTGGGGTTGATTTGGACTATGTGGAACCTGAACTATCTGTCTGTGAAATCAGAATTCAGAAAAAGTCAAAACCCTAGCAGTTCAAATTTTCAGTGGGGGGGTTTTGCAGTTTTCTGGCTAAAAATCAGATCTGCTAGTTTGACCAGCATTGCAGTAGATTTAGTGAAGGGGAGGCCTGATCTATGAAACCCAGAAATGGTTTGGCCAAAGATCGGACTATTTCCAGATTTATTGCTTTTTAGGGTTTTTAGTATTTAGGAGTTTTCAGAAAATTTGAAGTAAAGCAAGGTACAATGGAATAAGACCTAAAGAGAAGAGACTCACCTGTTAGATCTTACCTGGAAATGATTGTAGAAGTCTTTAACAATGATGATCTTTGCTATCCCGATCAATTCTGGAAGATCCCAATGATTTCTATGAATGATGTAAGCCACAAGCCACCAATGCGCCCCCCATCCCGCATGAGCAAATGTCAACAATATCAGATTTGCCAATACGAGATAAAGAAACCAAATGCTACAAGAAAGTAAAACGGAGTAATCATAGATCACAATGAAACTAATGAAAACCCCCTGATCCAAGACGAAGAAAACCAAGCGAGTTGAGGTCCCTCTGCAAAAACGCTCCAGCCAAAATGCCCTCCTGTAGGCAAAACAATGATAGCAAAAAGAAAATATAGATCTCACAAGAATTTCCACAATGCTGGGAAGCTGAAGATTTTCCAATCACCATTTGAGAACATTAGATGCAAAGCAGATCCAGAAAATATCCACAAAAAAGTCTTTCTATTATTCAGATCCCAGAGGCAAAGATCCCTTACAAATGAGAAGCTCTCTCCTTTAAATAGAAATGAGAGAACCTCAATCATAATCGAATCCTAACCACTTTCAAAACGAGTGGCTAAGATTAAAAGATGAAATGTTCTAATCAATGGTTGAGATGAGCTCAACATACAATACATGGATCAATATAGCCATAAATTACCAAAGTGGACTAAATCACCCATAAAAAGGTAACCCATTCAACAAGAAATAAATGAAGCACATGGTGGGTCCAAGGAGTGTTGGACTAACTCCCTCTGGGTGTCCCCATGGCACAATAAAACAATATAATAATTTAATTCTTTGACTTTGTGTCTCCTTGAGGAAATCGTGAGCCTCCCAAAAGCTCCAGAAAATAATATAAAAATGCCGCAAAATAGGTGGAGGACATCACTCTCATCACTGTGACTCATCCCATGTCATTTCCTTGCCTCAATAGCCCAAATCGATTTCTTCAATAGCCATCTAATCATTTTTTAATCTGCCTCGGGAAATGTGAACCTGCCAAAACAGTCTCCTAGGGTGCTTGCATTATCAAACTGAGCCCACCAGGCTCTCTGGGATGAGGGTACAATGGTACAAACAAATGGCTGCACCCCCCTATGCCCATACAACGCCCTAGGAGATCCAACTAAAACATCTCCTTGCAGAAACATATCAACCTGTGAAGAAAAACTGCATCGTAGAGGTAGAATAAACATGATCCATCAAAAAATGCTCATCTCAGCATCTCATATGTAAGAGCTTTGGCTGAAAAATGTATTATGTCTGAAAAATAGAATATGGTAGCCTGGCTACTATATGTGTGATAACATCTGGCTCCAGTTGGGACAAGTGCTCTGCTGAAAAGAGCACTTGAGAACCTCAGAATCTCTGGTACTCGTACTCTGCTTTTCGCATCCTCGATCAATCCATCCATCTCTGTAACTGCTACCAAGAATGTACTTGAATACTTGCAACATGTCCAGAGCTATACCAAACTCACAGATCGATCGTCAGAACAATATGTGGAGAATATATAAAATACTGAAAATAAAGATGCAGGAAACTGAAAAGCAGAAAATAAATCTAATCCATAACCATTACTTTCAATAAAAGTTTGATTTTTATTTTTGCAGGAAAACAGAATTACACTAAGAGCTTCAAAAGTGAGCTTCAGACAACAAAACAAGATTCTATACTACTGCCGGGAAAGGCTTTTTCAGGTCCTACCTACTCTACTCTAACCAATTTAGACAAGTGTTAGGTAAAATCATAAATCCAATGTGACCACTTGCTGAACAAATCTATTGAGCTTTCTTTACAGTTAATGATACAAGTCAAAGATACGTTGTAAGTAATGTGAATGAAAATTGAAGCTATTGTAACTTGTTGTTTGAAAATCAAAGAAAGACATGGATAAAGAGAAATGGAATCATTCCATGGATTTGATTGATTGTTGTAGACTTCTTCCATCCATAGATCGATAGGATCATAAAATTTATGCAAGTTTAAATTTGATGAAATAAAAGAATATGATACATAATTCACCCCTCCTAGGCCATCATTTTTTCCCTCATCTTTTTGGTTAGCATACTCAATCATTCTTACATTATGATCAATGATGAAACAAAATAGGGACAAATTAGAAATCTTTAAACCATAAATTGAGATTAACCCCATTTGTTGTTTATAAAATGAAAAAATATGGAATTGGTCTTTATAGAGCTTTTCATCCACCCAATCAAAGAAATTAGCAAAGTTGAAAACATTATGCACCAAGGATGAAAGGAGATAAAATGCTTTACCATTGACCAGTTGGCACTTTCTAGAATTTGTACTGCATGATACCATAGAGAAGGACATCAAGAGCTGGGATGGGAGGGTGGATTGACAAATTAAAACTTGATTTGTATCACCTAAAGGTGTTGACTCTTGCATGTGATATGGGACATTTTCTAGAGAAATTGGCAAGATTGAAACTAACCTCCGAAGAACTAGACTCACTATGATTAATCTCCTCTACCAAATCACGTTGATCAAAAGTATGACGAGGAATAGTAGCAGCATTACAAGAATCATTCCTTGGAGGCTCTTGATGATTATTTGGACACAGATTCCAGTTCGACAGATTTGACAAAGAAGGTTCTAGGTCAAGCTCACTCACTAGTATATCATCATCATGTGGTTGTTCTTCTTGAGACTGTTCATTACATTCAATTGAGGATAAATGATCATCATCATTCATTTAATAAGGAAAAACATCACTATGTTCATTTTTATCCTCACAAACTTGGTCTTCAACTACAATATGACCACATGATTGCTCTTCAACGAAAGTTTTATTAATTTCAACCTTTTCTTCTTTTGTAGTGATATGATCAAGGTTCGAATCCAGATTTGGATAGGTTGGATACTGACTCAAATTATCATCAATTAGGCAATGACTATGGAGTTGCTCTTTTAAAGGCTCTTTAATGGCCTCACCAATGGAAGGCTCAATTATAGATGTTTCTTGATGGTGCATGTTAGGTTCCCTTCCACGGATCAAATCCAGGATTTGCTTTGTGACTGCTTCAGGTAATAATAACAGAGTATCTCGTATGATTTGATTGATATCCCTCTTAGTTTCATCATGAGGTTTTGAAACATTATTCTTGAAGTACTTTGTAACATTCTTATGGATTGTAGGCACGCTCATAATTTGGAACATATAAGGAGAGGAATGGTCCAATTGAGAAAGCACTTCGTCAATATATTGATTATCAACGACATAATCATTGCTAGACTGACACTCTAAAATTTTATCAGTGTTCCTACTCCAACTATAAATTAACAAATCTGTGAACATGTCATACCTAGTGATGGATCCTGGTGCTAAATGATCAAACCATAGTTGAACATCCCCTTGCAAGGATTCTCCTAAGGCTCGCATATAAACTTCTTCATTGTTTGCACCTCTAGACTCCATGTAATCCCACAGAATATCCAGATGACTTTCAATAGATATATCCTTATTTCCATTGAACCGGGGCATCCTCCTAGTGTAATTTTTTGTAATAGGATGAGGTGCCCCCGATATTTCAGAAAAGTCAAAAGGAGACCATCTGTCTTGTTTCTTCTCAGCTCAGGTTACTTGGCTATAAGGATTTGACTGGGACTGACTTCTAGGTTCATGTCGACTTATAGGTCCACTCGAGATGTTTGGGAAATCTTTGTTGCATGGGTGAGGAAGTTGGTGGGTATCATAAAGATTGTGATAACTATATTCATACCCATAGTCATACTCGAGATCATCCTCATACCCATAGTTTGACCTCCATCTATCCCTTTCGTTTATTTGTCTTGTATTTTCAATCATGTTTTTGGTTACTTCCTTCATGTGCCTCAGAAATACATCTAAATTCATTATGATTTATGGTATGCTCTAAGAACTTAAGATTAATATGTTGGGTACGATCCTCAGTGGAGTCGCTGGGTGGAGTCGCCAGGTGAACCACACAAGTAATTCAATAATAAAAGATATGTCGTAGGGAAAGGTGAGGTATGCTGAACCAAGGTAGGCCTCTACCTCCCTAGCAACGACGCCAAAATGTTAACATCAACCTTGTAGTTGCCTGTGTGAGGTGAATCTAGGATGGATGGTAGAGGGGCAAGCAACTAAGGGGTGGAACCATGACTACCTAGACTCCCAAATGGATGGTTGTCACATCAATCAAGGCAGCCTTCACTTTATGTTATCCTAGTCCAAGACAACAATGGGGAAGACCCAGATCTGCTCCCGACAGGAGAGATTAGACCTAGACACTAGAACAGATCAAATGGGGCTTTAAGGTATGTAAGGTGCAAGGTAAATGGAAACCCTAGCTCTAGGGTTTAGGTACTAGCAACTGGTGAAGATGACCACTGTCTTGGGAAATGTAACTGTGATAGGGTAAGCAAGGAGAGAGTTGGGACTGTTTAGTACCAAGGAGACAAACACAGTGAAAGATAGGTAACTTGATTTGTAAATGAATGTTGGCAAAGGGAATGGGAGTGAGGTCAAGTTAGGGCTAGCACTAGCTAGGAGATCAGTGCCTTATGTGCATTGAGCAATGGAGTCAGCATCAACCCAACGTTTCAGTGACCCACTTGGGATTTACCCTGATCTATGGACCCAGAAAAAGGAGTTGGCCTGGATAACTCAGGCTACAGGAAATCTAGCAGGAGGAGGGCTAGCGCTAGGGCTTGGAGAAGCAGATCTGCAAATATTTAGCCACCAAGAGACTATCAGCTCAGCGTTGAAGGAGAAATGAGGTCAGGGTAGCCTGATCTACAAACCCAAATCAGAAAATCAGTAGAAAAATCAGATCTAGAAAAGTCAAAATCTGATGAGGGGGCTAAGGGGGTTGAAAACCAATTTTTCAGATCTAGGGCAACTCGAAAGGAACTAGCTCGGCGTTGGAGGTGTTTTGGAATGCTTAAGCCTTGATCTATCAGCCTATCTTGTCATATTTCAGAAAAAGTCAAATCCGGAAAAGTCCAGTTTTCAGTGAGGGCATTAGGTTTGTTTCAGTCAAAAACTCAGATCTAGGTCAAACTGCCAAGAATTTGGACAGCGTTGGGGTTGATTTGGACTGTGTGGGACCCGATCTATCCGTCTGTGAAGTCAGAATTCAGAAAAAGTCAAAACCCTAGCAGGTCAAATTTTCAGTGGGGGGGTTTTGCAGTTTTCTGGCTAAAAATCAGATCTAGGTCAAACCAGCAGGAGTTTGTCCAGCGTTGCAGTAGATTTAGTGAAGGGGAGGCCCGATCTATGAAACCCAGAAATGGTTTGGCCAAAGATTGGACTATTCCCAGATTTATTGCTTTTTTGGGTTTTAGTATTTAGTAGTTTTTAGAAAATTTGAAGTAAAGCAAGGTACAATGGAATAAAACCTGAAGAGAAGAGACTCAGCTGTTAGATCTTACCTGGAAGTGCTTGTAGAAGTCTTTAACAGTGATGATCTTTGCTATCCCGATCAATTCTGGAAGATCCCAATGATTTCTATGAATGATGTAAGCCACAAGCCACCAATGCGCCCCCTATCTTGCATGAGCAAACGTCAACAATATTAAATTTGCCAATACGAGATAAAGAAACTAAATGCTACAAGAAAGTAAAACAGAGTAATCATAGATCACAATGAAACTAATGAAAACCCCCTGATCCAAGACGAAGAAAACCAAGCGAGTTAAGGTCCCCCTGCAAAAACACTCCAGCCAAAATGCCCTCTTGTAGGCAAAACAATGATAGAAAAAAGAAAATATAGATCTCACAAGAATTTCCACAATGCTAGGAAGCTGAAGATTTTCCAATCACCATTTGAGAACATCAGATGCAAAGCAAATCCAGAAAATATCCACAAAAAAGTTCTTCTATTATTTAGATCCCAGAGCCAAAGACCCCTTACAAATGAGAAGCTCTCTCCTTTAAATAGAAATGAGAGAACCTCAATCATAACCGAATCCTAACCACTTTCAAAACGAGTGGCTAAGATTAGAAGATGAAATGTTCTAATCAATGGTTGAGATGAGCTCAACATACAATGCATGGATGAATATAGCCATAAATTACCAAAGTGGACTAAATCACCCATAAAAAAGGTAACCCATTCAACAAAAAATAAATGAAGCACATGGTGGATCCAAGGAGTGTTTGACTAACTCCCTCTGGGTGTCCCCATGGCACAATAAAATAATATAATAATTTAATTCTTTGACTGTGTCTCCTTGAGGAAATTGCGAGCCTCCCAAAAGCTCCAGAAAATAATATAAAAATGCCCAAAAATAGGTGTGGGCCCAATCGAGTGCTGCAACTGTTGGAGAAGGTGTGGAGGACATCGCTCTTATCACTGTGACTCATCCCATGTCATTTCCTTGTTTCAGTAGCCCAAATCGATTTCTTCAATAGCCATTTAATCATTTTTTAATCTGCCTCGGGAAACGTGAACCTGCCAAAACAGCCTCCTAGTGTGCCTGCGTTGTCAAACTGGGCCCACCAGGCTCTTTGGGATGGGGGTTACAATGGTACAAACAAGTGGTTGCACCCCCTTATGCCCATACAACGCCCTAGGAGATCCAACTAAAACATCTCCCTGCGCAAGCATATCAACCTGTGAAGAAAGACTGCATCATAGAGGCAGAATAAGCCTGATCATATCTTCAAGTGCCTGGAACTGGAAATAAACTGTCTGATTGGAAATAAACTGTCTCATTAGACTCAGAGAGTCCAAATCCATCTAAGGTGTATACTCATACCCCTCATAGGTCTCTATCTGATCATCAATCATATCCAATAAACAATATAACTATTTGTAACTAATCAGACACCAATAATAACTCAGACTGTCATCCATCTGTTGTAAGTGCATTAGGCTAAGACATGCTTTACAACTCATTTAAGTAACAATTACAACAAGTAGCTTTCATTTCACTGGTGGTACATCAACCAATACATATATAAGGCTTTATTTATTATTACTCAGACTTAGACTTTCAAGACTATACTCACTTCATAGCTGTAGTCATTTTGCTAGTGAAGGGTGAAGGATGAAATTTACAAGTTTTAAGGCAAAGGATGACTTCCTACTCAACATCATGACACTTCGGATATGGAAAGGGAATACTCACTATAACCAATGTCGGACAAGCAACAACACACGGAATGGCAGTGCCTCAGAAATGGGTGAGTTGTTTAGAGAGTGCTTATTCAACTTAGGCATCATGACTAGATCAAGATTGATCCAAGTTCATTAGGACCATCATTTTATTCCATGGCCTTTTTGGCCTATATGACCCTTTGGGACTTCACCAGTGCTTAAAAGTACAGTTAATTGCACCTTTCATCCGAGACATATTTATTTTTATAAGGTCAGCAATATTTGGATACAACATATTTTTAACCATTGCTTTTTTGGACCTTTTTCTATACTCTTCAAGGAGTATTTTAGCATTTCATTGCTCTTGCCCTCTTTACATATGTTAAGAAACATAGTTTTATAATTTTCATTTTCCATGGGCGCATATTCAATATTTTCAATACAGGTAGTACATGAGCTTTCAGTTTTAGCCAACAACATCTTAGGTGACTAGGGGGAGTTCTGCACAGTGCCAAACATCGGGACAACCGACCAAAATGATTTAGGCATACTATCCAACTTACCAAAGGCAAGTTTTGTCACCAACTCAGAGCCGAGACACAATATAAACAAGGAGGCTTGTCCGACAAAAGTTGTAGTGGGGAGAAAGATCCTCCATGCCATAAGTCAAGAAGTCAATCGGGTTGAAAACTAAACTGGAAGGTAATGGATGGGTGAAGACAATGAATGATGGAGCCAACACTAGCAAGCCAAAACAATGGTGGGAATGACTATCTCTATTCTCTCTAAGGAGGGTAAAACCCATGAGTATAGATCAAGAACTTCCAAGTATAAGTAGGACATCAATACATAGTACAAGATACAACCAAGTCCATATAATTATGACCGCCAGATCATGATACCACAAGTCAATACATGTCACAAAAATCAGTATAAGAGCAATAATAACCATCACACAATATAAAATGCTGAGTCATAATTATGCAATATAATCCATTTGAGACACCATCTGTCCAATGAGAAAGAACTAATATAAAACTGGGCATCAATGACTGCTCTGTAATGACATAAATGGCTACATCGGTCCTCAAATTTGAGTGTCTTGAGACTCAGTCCTGACATGGGAGAGCACAATAGTCCACTAGTATAAACATGATCCATAAAAAAATGCTCATCTCAACATCTCATATGTAAGAGATCTGGCTGAAAAATGTACTTATCCTGAAAAATAGAATATGGTAGCTTGGCTACTATATGTGTGATAACACAAGGTAAAGAAGATTTGTAGCCTTTTCCAAGTCATGCCAAGGAAGCAAGTGTGCCCCCCCCTCCTCTGGCTCTCTTTGTTCTATTTAAGCAAGGTCTGTTCACTCATTTGAGGAGGAAGCATTGAACCTCTGCTCTTGTAATTCTTCTTTGATCATTTGATCATCTGTTAATGAAATATTTTTTGAAGGCTTTGGAGGCCAGATGTTGTGCAATTGTCCCATTGGATGTGCTTTTTTTGTTGATGTTTGGAGGTAATATTCGACTAATGATATTTCATTTGTAGTAGTTGTGGATTGATCTAGCTTACCAGGCCTTTGTGCCCCTAGAGTAAGCATTCATAGTATTGATTTGCTTATTAATGTTTGATTATTTAGAGATAGTGAAGCAGCAGGTGTATTCAATTGTACTAATGCCCTTCTAATCTCTTGTAATTATACATTTTGGATTTGATCTTTCTTTGCAAGTGTTTGTGACAACGCATGATAGGAAACTTAAGGAGGAGTTTGAGCTCAGCTGCATCCTCATCTGCCTTCAGTATTGGTCTTGCTTTCGTTTAATCTTTATCGTGTTGCAATCATTCTTGGTCCTCCAATCTTTCAAGCAAGGGCTTGGCCCTTGTTTCTTCCATATTCTTAAAAATTAAATTTTCTTGGTTATTGGTTCCCTTATCTTTCAGATCTAATTCTTTTAAAGTTAAATTTATTTTAGATCCGATATACATATTTAGATCTTGGTTTTAAAACATATTTTCATATATTTACTTTAGCTAAGTGCTTAGTTTTCAAAGTTATTTAAAATTGAAATTTTAAGATTTGAAATAGAAGTTAGTTTTGTCGATTCTAATTGAAAATCTAGCAAATATTAAAGTGCTTTAATTGGATGCCCCAACAGGAAAGCCAAGATCCCAAGCAAAACTTGCTTTCCTTGGTTCCTTCACTTACTTTAATCCAGTGTTACAAATATCGTGTCGGCGAATATATCGCCAAGGGTCCAAAAAGAAATTATCGGATTTATCGGCAAAAATGTCGGCAAACATCGGCAATATATCGGCAAAATAAAAAATACAAAAATATAAAAAAATACAAAAAAAGAAAAAAATCACAGTATATTTGAAAAAATCGGCAAATATCGCCAAAAATCAGCAAATATCGGCAAATATCGTGATAAAATCGACAAATATTGCGAGAAAATCGGGAAAATATCGGGGCGATATATTGCCGATATATCGCCAGTGAGTTAACATCGCGATATATCGTGATGTTGCCGATATATCGGCGATATTTGTAACACTGCTTTAATCATAGTTTTTTAAACGTTGTCGAAAGACACTTTTAAAGTGTTTTTGGGCATCTTTCATCACTAATAGCTCGCTGTTTTTGCAGCATTGATGAACAAATAGGAGGATATTTTGGCAAAAGTTTTAACTTTTAAGCCATCCGAAGCATCCCAGACGCTTCTCCCTTTTTCTAATCAAAATTTTCTAACAATTTGTAAGCTTAGTGATCCTATTTTTCAAAGGATCACAAGTAATTCTGATTTTGTAATAATCTATAATAAAAGAGCAAGTGGGATTACGACTCCCACACCCCTCTTTCTCCCATTTGGGAGAAAGTCTGTATTTGTCCTTGAAGTGGTTTGATTTTTAGATTATATTTTACTTACTGTAATATTTTTAGATCACACAAGTTTGTTTTATGTTTTAATTTCATTCAAAGTAATCAAATAATAACTCGACAACTTTTTGTCGTAGTAATTAGTCTTACAATTTTCTTGTAACACAAGCACACAATCCATCGTAAAAGGGCTGTATCTTTTTGTACTTTGCTTTTTTTGAATTGGAACAAACATTTGCTTCGTATGTGTATGCTCTACCCCTTGCAACCTTGTCTGACAATTGGGGATACTAAAAGCGGGAGTGTGCATTAATTAGTTCCTCACATTTAATTAATCAATTTACATTAATAAAATCAACATCCCCTAAACATTACAAAAATTCGGCATAAAACAAGTTTGGTGAATAGTGGGCAAATTCTTTAGGGAAAGCAGGAACAACTAGAAAGTGACCATGGGGTCTCGTTAGGCTACATCCTTGTTGGTGTAGTGTTGAGAACCCCCCCACGACTCCATCTATCCCACATTTTCCTATGCGAAGCCACTTTTCCCCAAATCTGAACATATTTTCAGTACCATTCGGTATATTTGGAATCCCCTTTCCCCTTTAATGAACTTATCCTTTAATAATTCCTAAAATTGACCAAGAACACAATCACAAAACATTTACTTTACAACAACACTTGTCTACACAACATTGGTCTTTAATTTCTACTATTTGCATTATTCAGTTAAGCTATCTTTTAAAGTCGTGACTATGTTATTAATATATGCTATCTAAGTTAATTCTGCAATTGTCTTGATCAATAATTTGATTTCAAAACTCCTAAATAACAATCTTTCATAAAAAACAACTAAGTACCTAAAATCCTTAGTAGCATTAATAGGGTCTACCCGCTTGGCTTCGTTAGGAGTTAAGCCTAAATGAAGGAGTGAATATCAAGTGACAGTACTTGACTCAAGACTTGCCCCTAAGGACACATTGAGCAGCTTGAAGTTTTTTGTTGCGTTAACCCTAGGTACGTAAGAGGCGATAACACTGCCCAACTTTCTTTAAATTCATCGAAGTGTACGTTTTAAGTTGCTTCTGGGGAATTGCTGGGACACGTTGTTTGTAGCCAGGGATTTAAGATTGATTCTGACAAGATGAAGGTTGTTATGAAGATGAAATAACCAACAAGTCTGGTCAGTAAAGAGTCATTGTGGGGGTTTGTAGGGGATAGCAAAGAAGGTTTATTCAGAACTATGTTAGAATTTCTCACCCACTAGAAAGTTGGACATCTAAATGACCACCTTTCTAGTGAGGGCCTAAGTAACAAAGGCCCTTTTATGAGTTGAAGAAGCTGGTAACTTAGATTTTGGTGCTTTCATATGTAGTGGGAGTTCCACATTCATGTTGATGCTTCACAAATAGCCATCGGTTTTATGTTTGCTCAAGAAGCATGAACTAAATTGGATACCTCTATACTTTACGAGTAGATGACTTACAAGGATATATAGGAACTATAGCACAATTGAAGAGGACTTGGTGTTGAAGATTATGTAACTACAAAAGGTATTCTTATTGTATGATTATTGTACTAACTTCGAGAGATATTCATATTGTAATTGATCATGTAAAAACCCTAAAGTGAAGATAGTCAAGTCGACTCCACATAAGTCACTAGGTAAAACTGCACTAGTCATCGGGTAAAACTGCCCCAGCATTGAGTGAAGTGAATATTGACATCGACAAAAAATTGACAAGGGTCCCAAATACAACTTCTCAACAACATCGGTGAAAAAATCGGCAAAAATTGACATATCCCAACAAGCGTTTGAAAATACAAAATATATTCTTTTTTTCAAAATTTTAAACATATAAAACAACATGAGCATAAGATAAACACATCGGCACATAAATATGGAGAAAACATTGATATATAGGTGTAGTGGTTGCAAATAACTTGGAGCGGTTTGATTTCAATGACTCGAACTACTAAAATCGACAAAAATTGGCAAACCACAACAATAATTAAAAAATACAAAATAAATTCATATTTTAAAATTTTTAAACATATAAACCAACATCAAATAAGCACATTCCCACATAAATATAGGAAAAACATCGATATATATATATATGATGTAGTAGATACATCAAAATGATACATCAGAGTCAATACTAAATTCTGAAACTTTATATTTATCCAGTAAAGGACTCAAAAGTGGATAATCAATACAAAATGACATCATATATATAATGTATCTCATCATCATGAGTCATATAGAATGACAAATCTAGGCTATCTAGCAGCTAGCTATCAATGACCTCTCCCCCTTTTACGGGAAAAGGTCATGGCTCGTTTTCCCCTAGAAGGACCTGCATTTGCATCAACTGTCTGACGCCAACTAGAGGGTGTAGATGTATCATTCTGTGTAGAAGGTGGCACTGGTGCTGATGTTGGCACATCAATCTCAATGATGTCGTGGTCCTCATCACCCGACTCTACCTACACCTCCCCTTCCCCCTCTTCTCGCTGTTGCTCCCCCTCCAACCATGCAGGTGACTCAGCCATAATAGGGGCCTCAGACTCAACCCTCCACTCAAATAATATGTTAATATTGTCCAAAGAAATGGCTTCCACATCAGGCACCTTATCCAACTTCTTCATCCGCGGTAGAATATTGTAGTGGACATGTACCAAATCATTGAGGCGTGGAAATTCCAACCAGTAAGGACATAAATAATTTTAATGAGTCTTGATTCTTGAGGGTCATAAACATATGAAAGGGCAATATGAACAAATTTAAAATTTTAATACTTGTAATCAGTTACTTGAAGGTCTAAGTCTTACCTGTTGCCCTTTTTCAAGTGTATCTTCTCAAACACACTCCAATAGCGCTCACATCCTGAAGTGCTATATGTTTGGCAAAGGACATGAATGGAAAAATTCCGTAAATTCGGTGCTCTTGCACCATAATTTTGCCACCAAACATCTATGAGAATTACAAATAAGAAAAAAATATGTAGATTGCTTTTCATCAAAACATAATCCATCTTTCAAATAAAATATACAACACATAATTTACAATTTAACTATAAATTCTAGTGGCTTGCGTGGCATCAAAATGCTCCTGTTGGGAATAGCATCGACAAAGCCAAATAGTCCCCTAGCCTCTCAATACATCTCCATCTCCACACTAATAGTCCTGTGAGTCTCAACAATAGCTACCATCATCTCGAGACATGTCAAGAGCCCTTCCATCACCTCACCATCAAAATCAAAGTTGGATGAGTAAGCTTAAGAGGGGTTGAGGTAAAGAGCCACTGCATGAATGGGTCGATGAAGCATCCGTGTTAATTGACTGTCTATCAAATCGCAAATCATCATGTATCTAGTATGTTCGAGGGTGCCCTTTCCCACATAATAAGATCGAATAGTCTCTTTGGCCCTATCCATGACCTCATACAAGTAGCCAATTGTGGGCTTCTCTCCATCTACCAAGCGAAGAACCTTTACCAAAGGTTCACTAATTGTGCACACTTCTAGCATTCCATCGCAAAAGGAATCGTTTACTCTAGTTTAGCAATGGCTGTCCCATATTGTCTTCTGTTGAATGTGCAGTCACGCCACGCATCACAAACACACATCTGCTTCAACTCAAACTTACATTGGAGAATAGACTAAAGAGAGATGAACTACTAGCAAAACGTGTGATTGTAGAATGCAACAATTCCCTATTTTCTATGTATCTCCTCATGAGGCTAAGGACAAATGCATGGTTATATATGAATTTTGTGATGCTCTTAGTGTGATCAACAACCTTTGTGATGAAGGGTATTTTTACCATATCCTTGAGCATCAAATCGATGCAATGGGTCGCACATGGTGTCCCAAACAAAGAGGGATGCCTCTCCATTAGCATTTTGTTGGCAACCACATAATTAGTCGCATTATTTGTTATGATTTGGACAACATGTTCCAAACTAATCTCTTTGATGAAGGAATCCAACAACTCACACAATAATGCTAGATCTTTAACATGGGTTGAGGCATCAACTGATTTATGAGTTGAAGGAGCTGGTAACTTAGATTTTGGTGCTTTCATATGTAGTGGGAGTTCCACATTCATGTTGATGCTTCACAAATAGCAATCGGTTTTATGTTTGCTCAAGAAGCACGAACTAAATTGGATACCTCTATACTTTACGAGTAGATGATTGACAAAGATATATAGGAACTATAGCACAATTGAAGAGGACTTGGTGTTGAAGATTATGTAACTACAAAAGATATTCTTATTGTATTATTATTGTACTAACTTTGAGAGATATTCATATTGTAATTGATCATGTAAAAACCCTAAAATAATAATGCTAAAATTTCAAGTGAAGATAGTCAAGTTGACTCCACATAAGTAACCAGTTAAAACTACGCCAGCATTGAGTGAAGGGAATGTCGGAATTGACAAAAAATTGACAAGGGTTCCAAATACAACTTCTCGGCAACATCAATGAAAAAATCGGCAAAAATTGACATATCGCGGCAAACATTTGAAATTACAAAATATTTTCATTTTTTTCAAAGTTTTAAACATATAAAACAACAGTAGCATCACATAAATATGGAGAAAACATTGATATATAGATGTAGTGGTTGGAAATAACTTGGAGCGATTTGATTTCAATGACTCGAACTACTAAAATCGACAAAAATCGGCAAACCACGACAATAATTAAAAAATATAAAATAAATTCATATTTTTAAATTTTTAAACATATAAACTAACAACAACATCAAATAAGCACATTCCCACACGAATATAGGAAAAGCACCGATATATGATGTAGTAAATGCATCAAAATGATACATCAGAGTCAATACTAAATCCTGAAACCTCATATTTGTATAGTAAAGGACTCAAAAGTGGATAATCAATACAAAATGACATCATATATATAATGTATCTCATCATCATGAGTCATATAGAATGACAAATCTAGGCTATCTAGGAGCTAGCTATCAATGACCTCTCCCCCTTATACGAGAAAAGGTCATGGCTCATTTGCCCCTAGAAGGCCTTGCATCTGCATCAATTGTTTGACGCCAACTAGAGGGTGTAGATGTATCATCCTGTGTAGAAGGTGGCACTGGTGCTGATGTTGGCACATCAGTCTCAATGATGTCAAGGTCCTCATCACCCAACTCTACTTGCACCTCCCCTTCCTCCTCTTCCCGCTGCTGCTCCTCCTCCAACCATGCAGGTGACTCAACCATAATAGGGGCCTCAGACCTGACCCTCTACTTAGACAATATGTTAATATTGTCCAAAGAAATGGCTTCCACATTAGGTACCTTATCCAAATTCTTCATCCACAGTAGAATATTGCAGTGGACATATAACAAATCATTGAGGCGTGGAAACTCCAACCTGTAAGAAGGCCATAAACTAATTTAATGAGTCTTGATTCTTGAGGGTCATAAACATATGAAAGGGCAGTATGAACAAATTAAAAATTTTAATACTTGTAATTAGTTACTTTAAGGTCTAACTCTTACCTGTTGCCCTTTTTCGAGTGTATCTTCTCAAAAACACTCCAATTGTGCTCACATCTTGAAGCGCTACATGTTTGGCAAAGAACATGAATGGAAAAATTCTGTAAATTTGGTGCTCTTGCACCATAATTTCGCCACCAAACATCTATAAGAATTACAAATAAGAAAAAAAATATGTAAATTTCTTTTCATCAAAACATAATCCATCTTTCAAATAAACTATAAAATGCATAATTAACAATTTAACTTTAAATTCTAGTGGATTATGTGGCATCAAAACGCTTTTGTTGGAAATAGCATCAGCAAAGCCAAATAATCCCCTAACTTCTTGATACATCTCCATCTCCACACTAATAGTCCTGCGAGTCTCAACATCATGTACCATCCTCTCGAGACATGTCAAGAGCCCTTCCATCACTTCACCATCAAAATCAAAGTTGAATGAGTAAGCATAAGAGGGGTTAAGGAAAAGAGCCGCTGCATGAATGGGTTGATGAAGCATCCGTGTCCATCGATTATCTATGAAATCGCAAATCATCATGTATCTAGTATGTTCGGGGGTACCCTTGCCTACACAATAAGATCGAATAGTCTCTTTGGCCCTATCCATGACCTCATACAAGTAGCCCATTGCGGGCTTCTCTCCATCTACCAAGCGAAGAACCTTTACCAAAGGTTCACTAATTGTGCACACTTCTAGCATTCCATCCCGAAAGGAATCGGTGTACACTAGTTTAGCAATGGCTGTCCCATATTGTCTTATGTTGAATGTGCAGTCATGCCACTCATCACAAACAAACATCTGCTTTAACTCAAACTTACATTGGAGAATAGACTGAAGAGAGATGAACTGCTAGCAAAACGTGTGATTGTAGGACACAACAACACCCTTTTTTTTGTGCATCTCCTTATGAGGCTAAGGACAAATGCATGGTTATATATGAATTTTGTGATGCTCTTAGCATGATCAACAACCTCCTTGATGAAGGGTATTTTTCCCATATCCTCGAGCGTCAAATCAATGCAATGGGATGTACATGGTGTCCTAAACAAAGAGGGATGCCTCTCCATTAGTATTTTGTCGACAGCCACATTATTTGTTATGATTTGGACAACATGCTCCAAACCAAGAATGTGTCCAACAACTCACACAATAATGCTACATCTTTAACATGGGCTGAGGCATCAACTGATTTAATAAACATGATGCCCCTAGGGAAATGTACCAAGAAGTTTATAAGCGTCCTATCCTTTGTATATGTCCAACCATCGAACATCACTGTACATCCAGTAGACTCCCATGACTTGTTTAGCTCTTCCAATCTAACATTGATGTCATTCTTTTCTTCTTGCAAAATTGGCCCTCGTAACTCCTCATATGTAGGGGCCTTGTAATCTGGGCCAACAATAGCGATGGCATCTCACACAGGATGGAAAAATGTATTGGTCTTTGTGATGCTCAAAGGTAAATCACTCCAAAAAATCATTCTACCCATAAGCCTATCTGTATCTTTCTTCTCCTTTTTGTTAACCATTGATCGGATGGAAGGTTGAGCCCCATCTTCGGTCCTTGGAACAAACTGAAAGAAAGGTGGGGCCCTCGTGGAAGGTGAATCTACATTTGTGGAGTCCCTTTCACTGCCTTGTGTCCCACTCACAAATCTGCTAGTGCCGGTGGTTCTTGAGGTTCTAGTCACTCCACCTGAAGCAATTTCAGCTCTATTAGCAGTTGCGACCTCCTTCTTTCTATCCTTCTCATAAATGGCATCATGGGCCATTCACATAATTTCTGGGGTTGATTCGATGCAAATTAGAACATTATGCCTCGGAATTTTATCCAAGTGGTATTTCAACCGGCTAATCCCCCTGCCATACCTTGGCCACATAGTTTACAAGACAGCCTTTGACCGTTTGTCCCATCCTTGGGCTCACCATACTGCCACATTGGATCCTATACCTTAGGCATTTTGGAATGCAATATCAAACCTTCAACTAACCTAGGGCCAAAGAATGGAACACAACTAACATTAAAATTATTTAAAAAAAAAAGTCAGTCTGTTGTTAAAGGAAAAACTGTTGTTAAAGGAAAAACAACCATCTAAATTTTTTTTCTATCCATGGAAATTCATTGCAAAATTATGACAAGAGGAAAGTATTTTTTTTTCAAAACCCTTGTAAAATCTAACAAAAATGAAGTTAAGAGGGTTGTTAAAGGAAAAACATTCCCTCAATCTATTCTCTTAGCCACAAAATGATGAAAAGAGGTAAAACATCATGGGATTTGGAAGTAAAATGGAAGCCCTAAAACAATCTATGAAAAAAATGCATGAAAATGGGATTTGACTACATACCTGGGATTTGAGATGACCAACACCATAGATAGCTTCCAAGTTGATTTTTCCTCCAATTAAAAATCTCTTGATGGTGATGAAATTAATGATTTGGTCCCCTAGATGTCTTTGTTGATGTTTGCTAGCACTCTCCCTCTCATTTCCCCACAACTGCAAAGTGAAATGAGCAAAAAAAAAAACAAAATTGCTAATTCACTGCAATTTCCATATTATGGAAAGATGAATTAAAATTATAAAAAAAATTTGACACCGGTTATATGCGTACCTGTTATAACCCATGGCATGGTTATAACCATAACTTTAGTGTCTAATATTTAATTATTGTTTAAATATATTAGTTGGTTTCTTTACCATTTAGATGTGGTTCATAATAGTGTAAATTCATTTAATAAAAACCATGCATAATTAACATTCATATTGAATATCTTGACCATGCACTAATCATTAATAAATGTATTTTGTTTCTGGGCACCTAGGTGAAATTTCAGGTCCGCGATTTATAGTAAACTGTGCGATTTCTGATTTCTACTTAGAAATCATGATTTTTTGGGGCCGAAAAATCAACACCCGAAAAAATTGTGATTTTTTGCGTGGTTCTGATTTTTTTGAGGAAATTTTTAACAATGAAAAATACACAAAATTTTACAATGTTAATGAAAATATATATTAAAGATTCCAATCTATGTTTTCAAACCATTAGTGACAAAATATGCAAAGTCTACTCATGTATATACCATTTAAGGGTGTGTATATCAAAATGGCACCAAGTGCAATACATATCTAAATCAAAATTCAAAATACATAATCACCAAAATCATTGTCTATGTTGGGATCCTATTCATCAATAGCACCATGTTCCCCCTTCCTCTAGGCTCTAGCCCTTGCCTCTGCTTGGAATCTCAAAGTTGATCCTCCAAGGACATTAGTTAACACCCTACAATTTTGATGAAACCTTTTAATCCAAGGTGTTAAAATAAGGTAGAAAGAGCTTCCCATGCTTAGTAAGCGATTTTGCTTGACTGAAGGGTACATCTTTTATTAAGGGTCATGATGGAGGAGTTCAATCAACTTCAACAATCAGGCATCAACATCACAAACATCAAGGTATATGAGAGTTTGATGTGCTTGATTAAATTCCAATCCCTTACCGTCATACATGATAGAATCCAATGGAAACGTTGCAATCTTGAAATCCTAAAAACGATTAAGTCTGTTGAATTCTGAATGGGATCTAAAATTCTACTTTTTGCATATGAAGTCATGAGGTTGGAACCCCTCTCAATCATCCTGAAACAGTTAATGGTAATGTTAAAAATTTAGGTAAAAGGATGGAAAATGAAAAATAAAGAGAATGCCACTTTTACTTTAAGAATTTAACATTACCATTTAGTATTGTTGACTTCAATGTCACTTGCACAAAACTGATCAATTTTCTTAAAAAAATATGTGTTTTTAAAACTGTGATAAAGCATCCTTGCGATTTTTTCCATTGTGGCGAGATGTTTACCAAAAAATCGTGATGTTTACTTTTAAAGAAATGTGCTTTTTCCTAGTCGATTTTTCAGAAGGACGAAAAAGTCGCGATTTTTCAATCGCAAAATATCGACGATTTTTACTTTATGTTTTTAGCATTACCATTAATTGTTTCAGGATGTTTGAGAGTGGCTCCAACCTCATCAAATTTTATATGCAAAACGTAGAATTTTAGATCCCATTTAGAATTCAACAGACAATAGTTTTCAGGATTTTAGGATTGCAAAGTCTCCACCAAATTTTATCATGTATGAGAGTATGGGATTGGCATTTACTCAAGCATATAAATCCCTCTATATATACCTTGATGTTGGTGGTATTGATTGTTGAACTCCTCTGTCATGACCTTAATAAAAATGTACTCTTCACTTAAGAAAAATCACTTAATAAGCATGGGAAGCTTTTTTTACCTTGTTTTAACAAATGGATTAGGAATTTTCATCAAAATTGTAGGGTGTTGAGTCGTTGACTAATGTCCTATCACTTTGAGATTCAAGGTAGAGGCAAGGGATAAAGCCTAGAGGAGGGAGGCAGAGGGTGCCATTAGTGAACCTGTTTCCTTGTTTCGTGCAACTTAGAATCTGATCCTAACCCTAAAGCCTAAGTCACATGACACGAGGACACGGGACACGGAGGACACGAAAATACGAGTATTCGACACGAGACACGACGACCCTAGAAATAGGACACGGGGGACAC